>JAQIUQ010007478.1:0-410000 GCA_030378365.1 Hybognathus amarus
CGCTGCGCTTATATGCGTGTAGTGAAATCTCTCTTCTTTACGTTGAATCAGCTCTGCAAAGGGGGGGACTGTGTTGTCGCTGCTTGCCGCCCCCCGCCGCCTACTAATACTCTATATATATACACACACACACACACACACACACAGCCTCCCCTCCTCCCCTTCATTCCTTTGCATCTCATTATTGAAAGCTCTTCACTGCCAACACAATCAATAATGATAATCACACTATCACAATACAATGATGCGGTGTGGGGGGGGGTGTGGGTGTGTGTGTGTGTGTGTGTGTGTGTCATGTGTGTGTGTGTGCTCGCGGGCGCGCGCGCGCGCTGGTGCGGGGGCGCGGTGCGCCGCCGCTGCGCGCGCGGCGCGCGCGCGGGCGTGCGCGCGCGTGCGCGCGCGCGCGCGGCGCGCGCGCGCGCGCGTGGCGCGCGCGCCACACACGCCCATCGCCGTCTCATCACACAAAGTTTCAAGAAAATCAAAATTTCCATCTCGAAAACATAAGGGGTACCACTGTCGTTTTTTTTTTTTGGGGTCAAAATTTTGATTTTCTTGAAACTCTGGATTTTTTCTCTGATAGAGGGCCATGGGACTTAGATCTGAATAGTGCAAAAATGGAGGCTCTAGACCCTTCCAGAGCCGAGATATTTAGAGAATAAATATAAATAGATCATAACTGGCATATACAGAGCTGAGATATTGAGACATCCACAATGGCACAAATGCTGACGTGAAAATCTCAATACTCAGCTCTGAAGTGGGAACCTAGAGCCTCCACTTTGGGACTCAGATCTAAGTCACACGGCCCTCTATTTGGAATCCAGAAGTTTCAAGAAAATCAAACTTGGGCCTCGAAACTGAGCACTGTACCCCTGACGTTTTTTTTTTTTCGGGTCAAAGTTTTATTTTTCTCTGAAACTCTGGGATTCCGAAAAGTAGGGCCATGGGACTTATATCTGAGCTAAATGACATGGAGGCTTGAGACCCTTCCAGAGCTGATGATGATTGAGACATTCATATGCACACAGAGCTGCGACATCGAGACATGTCGAACAATGGCACAAATGCTACGTGCGTCAACACTCAGCTCTGGCAGGGTCTTTAGCTTCCATTGTCTCATCTGAGATCGTTGAAGCTACTTGGCTGTTATCACGTGTTGAGGATGTTTCATGAATATCAAAACTTCTCACTCTTAAAAAAAAAAAAAACGAGCAGTGGGGGACCCCTTACGTTTTTTTTTTTGGGTCAAAATTTTGATTTTCTTGAAACTCTGGATTCTGATAGAGGGCCATGTGACTAGATCTGAGTGCAAAAATGGAGGCTCTAGACCTTCCAGAGCCTGAGATATTGAGATTTCACGTAGCATTTATGCCATTGTAAATATCTCAATATCTCAGCTCTGTATGCCATTATAAATATCTAAATATCTCAGCTCTGGAAGGGTCTAGAGCCTCCATTTTTGCACTCAGATCTAAGTCCCATGGCCCTCTATCAGAATCCAGAGTTTCAAGAAAATCAAAATTCTCAACCTCGAAAAAACGTAAGGGGTACCACTGTCCGTTTTTTTTTCGGGTCAAAATTTTGATTTTCTTGAAACTCTGGATTCTGATAGAGGGCCATGGGACTTAGATCTGAGTGCAAAAATGGAGGCTCTAGACCCTTCCAGAGCTGAGATATTTAGATATTTATAATGGCATACAGAGCTGAGATATTGAGATATTTACAATGGCATAAATGCTACGTGAAATCTCAATATCTCAGCTCTGGGAAGGGTCTAGAGCCTCCATTTTTGCACTCAGATCTAAGTCACATGGCCCTCTATTAGAATCCAGAAGTTTCAAGAAAATCAAAATTTCTGACCTCGAAAAAAAACCAGACGTGTACCACTGTACGTTTTTTTCTTCGGGTCAAAATTTTGATTTTCTTGAAACTCTGGATTCTGATAGAGGGCCATGGGACTTAGATCTGAGTGCAAAAATGGAGGCTCTAGAGCCTTCAGAGCTGAGATATTGAGATTTCACGTAGCATTTATGCCATTGTAAATATCTCAATATCTCAGCTCTGTATGCCATTATAAATATCTAAATATCTCAGCTCTGGAAAGGTCTAGAGCCTTCATTTTTGCACTCAGATCAAGTCCCATGGCCTCTATCAGAATTCAGAAGTTTCAAGAAAATCAAAATTTTGACCCGAAAAAAAAACGTAAGGGGTACCACTGTCGTTTTTTTTTTTCGGGTCAAAATTTTGATTTTCTTGAAACTCTGGATTCTGATAGAGGGCCATGTGACTTAGATCTGAGTGCAAAAATGGAGGCTCTTAGACCTTCAGAGCTGAGATATTGAGATTTCACGTAGCATTTATGCCATTGTAAATATCTCAATATCTCAGCTCTGTATGCCATTATAAATATCTAAATATCTCAGCTCTGGAAGGGTCTAGAGCCTCCATTTTTGCACTCAGATCTAAGTCCCATGGCCCTCTATCAGAATCCAGAGTTTCAAGAAAATCAAATTTCGACCCTGAAAAAAAAACGACAGTGGTACCCCTTACGTTTTTTTTTCGGGTCAAAATTTTGATTTTCTTGAAACTCTGGATTCTGATAGAGGGCCATGTGACTTAGATCTGAGTGCAAAAATGGAGGCTCTAGACCCTTCCAGAGCTGAGATATTGAGATTTCACGTAGCATTTATGCCATTGTAAATATCTCAATATCTCAGCTCTGTATGCCATTATAAATATCTAAATATCTCAGCTCTGGAAGGGTCTAGAGCCTCCATTTTTGCACTCAGATCTAAGTCCCATGGCCCTCTATCAGAATCCAGAGTTTCAAGAAAATCAAAATTTTGACCCGAAAAAAAACGACAGTGGTACCCCTGTACGTTTTTTTTTCGGGTCAAAATTTTGATTTTCTTGAAACTCTGGATTCTGATAGAGGGCCATGTGACTTAGATCTGAGTGCAAAAATGGAGGCTCAGACCCTTCCAGAGCTGAGATATTGAGATTTCACGTAGCATTTATGCCATTGTAAATATCTCAATATCTCAGCTCTGTATGCCATTATAAATATCTAAATATCTCAGCTCTGGAAGGGTCTAGAGCCTCCATTTTTGCACTCAGATTTAAGTCCCATGGCCCTCTATCAGAATCCAGAGTTTCAAGAAAATCAAAATTTTGACCCCGAAAAAAAACGAAGGGGTACCACTGTACGTTTTTTTTTCGGGTCAAAATTTTGATTTTCTTGAAACTCTGGATTCCTGATAGAGGGCCATGGGACTTAGATCTGAGTGCAAAAATGGAGGCTCTAGACCCTTCCAGAGCTGAGATATTTAGATATTTATAATGGCATACAGAGCTGAGATATTGAGATATTTACAATGGCATAAATGCTACGTGAGATTCTCAATATCTCAGCTCTGGAAGGGTCTAGAGCCTCCATTTTTGCACTCAGATCTAAGTCCCATGGCCCTCTATCAGAATCCAGAGTTTCAAGAAAATCAAAATTTCGACCCCGAAAAAAAACGACAGTGGTACCCCTTACGTTTTTTTTTCGGGTCAAAATTTTGATTTTCTTGAAACTCTGGATTCTGATAGAGGGCCATGTGACTTAGATCTGAGTGCAAAATGGAGGCTCTAGACCCTTCCAGAGCTGAGATATTTAGATATTTATAATGGCATACAGAGCTGAGATATTGAGATATTTACAATGGCATAAATGCTACGTGAGATCTCAATATCTCAGCTCTGGAAGGGTCTAGAGCCTCCATTTTTGCACTCAGATCTAAGTCACATGGCCCTCTATCAGAATCCAGAGTTTCAAGAAAATCAAAATTCTGACCCGAAAAAAAACGACAGTGGACCCCTTACGTTTTTTTTTCGGGTCAAAATTTTGATTTTCTTGAAACTCTGGATTCTGATAGAGGGCCATGGGACTTAGATCTGAGTGCAAAAATGGAGGCTCTAGACCCTTCCAGAGCTGAGATATTGAGATATTTATAATGGCATACATAGCCTGAGATATTGAGATATTTACAATGGCATAAATGCTACGTGAAATCTCAATATCTCAGCTCTGGAAGGGTCTAGAGCCTCCATTTTTGCACTCAGATCTAAGTCACATGGCCCTCTATCAGAATCCAGAGTTTCAAGAAAATCAAAATTTTGACCCGAAAAAAAACGAAGGGGTACCACTGTCGTTTTTTTTTCGGGTCAAAATTTTGATTTTCTTGAAACTCTGGATTCCTGATAGAGGGCCATGTGACTTAGATCTGAGTGCAAAAATGGAGGCTCTAGACCTTTCAGAGCTGAGATATTGAATATTTCACGTAGCATTTATGCCATTGTAAATATCTCAATATCTCAGCTCTGTATGCCATTATAAATATCTAAATATCTCAGCTCTGGAAGGGTCTAGAGCCTCCATTTTTGCACTCAGATTAAAGTCCCATGGCCCTCTATCAGAATCCAGAGTTTCAAGAAAATCAAAATTTTGACCCGAAAAAAAAACGTACAGGGGTACCACTGTACGTTTTTTTTTCGGGTCAAAATTTTGATTTTCTTGAAACTCTGGATTCTGATAGAGGGCCATGGGACTTAGATCTGAGTGCAAAAATGGAGGCTCTAGACCTTCCAGAGCTGAGATATTGAGATTTCACGTAGCATTTATGCCATTGTAAATATCTCAATATCTCAGCTCTGTATGCCATTATAAATATCTAAATATCTCAGCTCTGGAAGGGTCTAGAGCCTCCATTTTTGCACTCAGATCTAAGTCCCATGGCCCTCTATTCAGAATCCAGAGTTTCAAGAAAATCAAAATTTCTCGACCCCGAAAAAAAAACGACAGTGGTACCCCTGTACGTTTTTTTTTTCGGGTCAAAATTTTGATTTTCTTGAAACTCTGGATTCTGATAGAGGGCCATGGGACTTAGATCTGAGTGCAAAAATGGAGGCTCTAGACCCTTCCAGAGCTGAGATATTTAGATATTTATAATGGCATATAGCAGCTGAGATATTGAGATATTTACAATGGCATAAATGCTACGTGAAATCTCAATATCTCAGCTCTGGGAAGGGTCTAGAGCCTCCATTTTTGCACTCAGATCTAAGTCACATGGCCCTCTATCAGAATCCAGAGTTTCAAGAAAATCAAAATTCTGATCCCGAAAAAAAAACGTACAGTGGTACCCCTGTACGTTTTTTTTTTGGGTCAAAATTTTGATTTTCTTGAAACTCTGGATTCTGATAGAGGGCCATGGGACTTAGATCTGAGTGCAAAAATGGAGGCTCTAGACCTTCCAGAGCTGAGATATCGAGATTTCACGTAGCATTTATGCCATTGTAAATATCTCAATATCTCAGCTCTGTATGCCATTATAAATATCTAAATATCTCAGCTCTGGAAGGGTCTAGAGCTTCCATTTTTGCACTCAGATCTCAAGTCCACATGGCCTCTATCAGAATCCAGAGTTTCAAGAAAATCAAAACTTTCGAATCTCGAAAAAAAACGTAAGGGGTACCACTGTCGTTCTTTTTTGGGTCAAAATTTTGATTTTCTTGAAACTCTGGATTCTGATAGAGGGCCATGGGACTTAGATCTGAGTGCAAAAATGGAGGCTCTACAGACCTTTCAGAGCTGAGATATTGAGATCTCACGTAGCATTTATGCCATTGTAAATATCTCAATATCTCAGCTCTGTATGCCATTATAAATATCTAAATATCTCAGCTCTGGAAGGGTCTAGAGCCTTCATTTTGCACTCAGATCTAAGTCACATGGCCTCTCATCAGAATCCAGAGTTTCAAGAAAATCAAAATTTCTACCCAAAAAAAAAAACGAAGGGGTACCACTGTCGTTTTTTTTTTTGGGTCAAAATTTTGATTTTCTTGAAACTCTGGATTCTGATAGAGGGCCATGGGACTTAGATCTGAGTGCAAAAATGGAGGCTCAGACCTTCCAGAGCTGAGATATTGAGATTTCACGTAGCATTTATGCCATTGTAAATATCTCAGATATCTCAGCTCTGAATGCCATTATAAATATCTAAATATCTCAGCTCTGGAAGGGTCTAGAGCCTTCATTTTTGCACTCAGATCTAAGTCACATGGCCCTCTATCAGAATCCAGAGTTTCAAGAAAATCAAAATTTTGACCCGAAAAAAAAACGTAAGGGGTACCACTGTCGTTTTTTTTTTTCGGGTCAAAATTTTGATTTTCTTGAAACTCTGGATTCTGATAGAGGGCCATGTGACTAGATCTGAGTGCAAAAATGGAGGCTCTGAGACCTTCCAGAGCTGAGATATTGAGATTTCACGTAGCATTTATGCCATTGTAAATATCTCAATATCTCAGCTCTGTATGCCATTATAAATATCTAAATACTCAGCTCTGGAAGGGTCTAGAGCCTCCATTTTTGCACTCAGATCTAAGTCCCATGGCCCTCTATTCAGAATCCAGAGTTTCAAGAAAATTCAAAATTTCGCACTCGAAAAAAAACGAAGGGGTACCACTGTCGTTTTTTTTTCGGGTCAAAATTTTGATTTTCTTGAAACTCTGGATTCTGTATAGAGGGCCATGGGACTTAGATCTGAGTGCAAAAATGGAGGCTCTAGATCCTTCCAGAGCTGAGATATTTAGATATTTATATAGCATATATGCCACTGAGATATCTCAGATATTTAGCATGGCATAAATGCTATCGTGAAATCTCAAATATCTCAGCTCTGGAAGGGTCTAGAGCCTTCATTTTTGCACTTAGATCTAAGTCCCATGGCCTCTATCAGAATCCAGAGTTTCAAGAAAATCAAAATTTCTCACCCCGAAAAAAAAATCGCAAGGGGTACCACTGTCGTTTTTTTTTTTGGGTCAAAATTTTGATTTTCTTGAAACTCTGGATTCTATAGAGGGCCATGTGACTTAGATCTGAGTGCAAAAATGGAGGCTCTAGACCTTCCAGAGCTGAGATATTGAGATTTCACGTAGCATTTATGCCATTGTAAATATCTCAATATCTCAGCTCTGTATGCCATTATAAATATCTAAATATCTCAGCTCTGGAAGGGTCTAGAGCCTCCATTTTTGCACTCAGATCTAAGTCCCATGGCCCTCTATCAGAATCCAGAGTTTCAAGAAAATCAAAATTTTGACCCAAAAAAAACGTAAGGGGTACCACTGTCGTTTTTTTTTTTCGGGTCAAAATTTTGATTTTCTTGAAACTCTGGATTCTGATAGAGGGCCATGTGACTTAGATCTGAGTGCAAAAATGGAGGCTCTAGACCTTCCAGAGCTAGATATTGAGATTTCACGTAGCATTTATGCCATTGTAAATATCTCAATATCTCAGCTCTGTATGCCATTATAAATATCTAAATATCTCAGCTCTGGAAGGGTCTAGAGCCTCCATTTTTGCACTCAGATCTAAGTCACATGGCCCTCTATCAGAATCCAGAGTTTCAAGAAAATCAAAATTTTGACCCGAAAAAAAAAACGTAAGGGGTACCACTGTCGTTTTTTTTTCGGGTCAAAATTTTGATTTTCTTGAAACTCTGGATTCCTATAGAGGGCCATGTGACTTAGATCTGAGTGCAAAAATGGAGGCTCTAGACCCTTCCAGAGCTGAGATATTGAGATTTCACGTAGCATTTATGCCATTGTAAATATCTCAATATCTCAGCTTGTATGCCATTATAAATATCTAAATATCTCAGCTCTGGAAGGGTCTAGAGCCTCCATTTTTGCACTCAGATCTAAGTCCCATGGCCCTCTATCAGAATCCAGAGTTTCAAGAAAATCAAAATTTTGACCCGAAAAAAAAACGTAAGGGGTACCACTGTACGTTTTTTTTTTCGGGTCAAAATTTTGATTTTCTTGAAACTCTGGATTCTGATAGAGGGCCATGGGACTTAGATCTGAGTGCAAAAATGGAGGCTCTAGACACCTTCCAGAGCTGAGATATTGAGATTTCACGTAGCATTTATGCCATTGTAAATATCTCAATATCTCAGCTCTGTATGCCATTATAAATATCTAAATATCTCAGCTCTGGAAGGGTCTAGAGCCTCCATTTTGCACTCAGATCTAAGTCCCATGGCCCTCTATCAGAATCCAGAGTTTCAAGAAAATCAAAATTTCGACCTCGAAAAAAAAAACGTAAGGGGTACCACTGTCGTTTTTTTTTCGGGTCAAAATTTTGATTTTCTTGAAACTCTGGATTCTGATAGAGGGCCATGTGACTTAGATCTGAGTGCAAAAATGGAGGCTCTATACCTTCCAGAGCTGAGATATTGAGATTTCACGTAGCATTTATGCCATTGTAAATATCTCAATATCTCAGCTCTGTATGCCATTATAAATATCTAAATACTCAGCTCTGGAAGGGTCTAGAGCCTCCATTTTTGCACTCAGATTTAAGTCCCATGGCCCTCTATCAGAATCCAGAGTTTCAAGAAAATCAAAATTTTGACCCGAAAAAAAACGTAAGGGGTACCACTGTCGTTTTTTTTTTCGGGTCAAAATTTTGATTTTCTTGAAACTCTGGATTCTGATAGAGGGCCATGTGACTTAGATCTGAGTGCAAAAATGGAGGCTCTAGACACCTTCCAGAGCTGAGATATTGAGATTTCACGTAGCATTTATGCCATTGTAAATATCTCAATATCTCAGCTCTGTATGCCATTATAAATATCTAAATATCTCAGCTCTGGAAGGGTCTAGAGCCTCCATTTTTGCACTCAGATCTAAGTCCCATGGCCCTCTATCAGAATCCAGAGTTTCAAGAAAATCAAAATTTCTACCCGAAAAAAAAAACGTAAGGGGTACCACTGTCGTTTTTTTTTCGGGTCAAAATTTTGATTTTCTTGAAACTCTGGATTCTGATAGAGGGCCATGGGACTTAGATCTGAGTGCAAAAATGGAGGCTCTAGACCCTTCCAGAGCTGAGATATTGAGATTTCACGTAGCATTTATGCCATTGTAAATATCTCAATATCTCAGCTCTGTATGCCATTATAAATATCTAAATATCTCAGCTCTGGAAGGGTCTAGAGCCTCCATTTTTGCACTCAGATCTAAGTCCCATGGCCCTCTATCAGAATCCAGAGTTTCAAGAAAATCAAAATTTTGACCCGAAAAAAAAACGCAGTGGTACCCCTTACGTTTTTTTTTTTCGGGTCAAAATTTTGATTTTCTTGAAACTCTGGATTCTGATAGAGGGCCATGTGACTTAGATCTGAGTGCAAAAATGGAGGCTCTAGACCCTTCCAGAGCTGAGATATTTAGATATTTATAATGGCATACAGAGCTGAGATATTGAGATATTTACAATGGCATAAATGCTACGTGAAATCTCAATATCTCAGCTCTGGAAGGGTCTAGAGCCTCCATTTTTTGCACTCAGATTAAGTCACATGGCCCTCTATCTAGAATCCAGAGTTTCAAGAAAATCGAAAATTTCTGACCCGAAAAAAAAACGTAAGGGGTACCACTGTCGTTTTTTTTTTTCGGGTCAAAATTTTGATTTTCTTGAAACTCTGGATTCCTAGAGAGGCCATGGGACTTAGATCTGAGTGCAAAAATGGAGGCTCTAGACCCTTCCAGAGCTGAGATATTTAGATATTTATAATGGCATACAGAGCTGAGATATTGAGATATTTACAATGGCATAAATGCTACGTGAAATCTCAATATCTCAGCTCTGCAAGGGTCTAGAGCTTTCATTTTGCACTCAGATCTAAGTCACATGGCCCTCTATCAGAATCCAGAGTTTCAAGAAAATCAAAATTTTGACCCGAAAAAAAAAACGACAGTGGTACCCCTTACGTTTTTTTTTTCGGGTCAAAATTTTGATTTTCTTGAAACTCTGGATTCTGATAGAGGGCCATGTGACTTAGATCTGAGTGCAAAAATGGAGGCTCTAGACCCTTCAGAGCTGAGATATTGAGATTTCACGTAGCATTTATGCCATTGTAAATATCTCAATATCTCAGCTCTGTATGCCATTATAAATATCTAAATATCTCAGCTCTGGAAGGGTCTAGAGCCTCCATTTTTGCACTCAGATCTAAGTCCCATGGCCCTCTATTCAGAATCCAGAGTTTCAAGAAAATCAAAATTTTGATCCCGAAAAAAAACGTAAGGGGTACCACTGTCGTTTTTTTTTTTCGGGTCAAAATTTTGATTTTCTTGAAACTCTGGATTCTGATAGAGGGCCATGGGACTTAGATCTGAGTGCAAAAATGGAGGCTCTAGACCCTTCCAGAGCTGAGATATTTAGATATTTATAATGGCATACAGAGCTGAGATATTGAGATATTTACAATGGCATAAATGCTACGTGAAATCTCAATATCTCAGCTCTGGAAGGGTCTAGAGCCTCCATTTTTGCACTCAGATCTAAGTCCCATGGCCCTCTATCAGAATCCAGAGTTTCAAGAAAATCAAAATTTTGACCCGAAAAAAAAATCAAGGGGTACCACTGTCGTTTTTTTTTCGGGTCAAAATTTTGATTTTCTTGAAACTCTGGATTCTGATAGAGGGCCATGTGACTTAGATCTGAGTGCAAAAATGGAGGCTCTAGACCTTCCAGAGCTGAGATATTGAGATTTCACGTAGCATTTATGCCATTGTAAATATCTCAATATCTCAGCTCTGTATGCCATTATAAATATCTAAATATCTCAGCTCTGGAAGGGTCTAGAGCCTCCATTTTTGCACTCAGATCTAAGTCTCATGGCCCTCTATCAGAATCCAGAGTTTCAAGAAAATCAAAATTTTGACCCGAAAAAAAATCAAGGGGTACCACTGTCGTTTTTTTTTCGGGTCAAAATTTTGATTTTCTTGAAACTCTGGATTCTGATAGAGGGCCATGGGACTTAGATCTGAGTGCAAAAATGGAGGCTCTAGACCCTTCCAGAGCTGAGATATTGAGATATTTATAATGGCATACAGAGCTGAGATATTGAGATATTTACAATGGCATAAATGCTACGTGAAATCTCAATATCTCAGCTCTGGAAGGGTCTAGAGCCTCCATTTTTGCACTCAGATCTAAGTCACATGGCCCTCTATCAGAATCCAGAGTTTCAAGAAAATCAAAATTTTGACCCGAAAAAAAATCAAGGGGTACCACTGTCGTTTTTTTTTTCGGGTCAAAATTTTGATTTTCTTGAAACTCTGGATTCTGATAGAGGGCCATGGGACTTAGATCTGAGTGCAAAAATGGAGGCTCTAGACCCTTCCAGAGCTGAGATATTGAGATCTCACGTAGCATTTATGCCATCTAAAATATCTCAATATCTCAGCTCTGTATGCCATTATAAATATCTAAATATCTCAGCTCTGGAAGGGTCTAGAGCCTCCATTTTTGCACTCAGATCTAAGTCCCATGGCCCTCTATCAGAATCCAGAGTTTCAAGAAAATCAAAATTTTGACCCGAAAAAAAAAACGTAAGGGGTACCACTGTCGTTTTTTTTTTTTCGGGTCAAAATTTTGATTTTCTTGAAACTCTGGATTCTGATAGAGGGCCATGGGACTTAGATCTGAGTGCAAAAATGGAGGCTCTAGACCCTTCCAGAGCTGAGATATTTAGATATTCATCGTAGCATTCATGCCATTGTAAATATCTCAATATCTCAGCTCTGTATGCCATTATAAATATCTAAATATCTCAGCTCTGGAAGGGTCTAGAGCCTCCATTTTTGCACTCAGATCTAAGTCCCATGGCCCTCTATCAGAATCCAGAGTTTCAAGAAAATCAAAATTTTGATCCCGAAAAAAAAAACGTAAGGGGTACCACTGTCGTTTTTTTTCGGGTCAAAATTTTGATTTCTTGACACTCTGGATTCTGATAGAGGGCCATGGGACTTAGATCTGAGTGCAAAAATGGAGGCTCTAGACCTTCCAGAGCTGAGATATTGAGATCTCATCGTAGCATTTATGCCATTGTAAATATCTCAATATCTCAGCTCTGTATGCCATTATAAATATCTAAATATCTCAGCTCTGGAAGTGTCTAGAGCCTCCATTTTTGCACTCAGATCTAAGTCCCATGGCCCTCTATCAGAATCCAGAGTTTCAAGAAAATCAAAATATTCTGATCCCAAAAAAAAACGTAAGGCGTACCACTGTCGTTTTTTTTTTGGGTCAAAATTTAGATTTTCTTGAAACTCTGGATTCTGTTAGAGGGCCATGGGACTTAGATCTGAGTGCAAAAATGGAGGCTCTAGACCCTCCCAGAGCTGAGATATTGAGATATTTATAATGGCATAAATGCTACGTGGTATGTCAATTTATAATGGCATAATTGCTATGTGGGATGTCAATATCTCAGCTCTGGAAGGGTCTAGTGCCTCCATTTTTGCACTCAGGTCTAAGTCTCATGGCCCTCTATCAGAATCCAGAGTTTCAAGAAGATTGGAGAAACTTTTTTTTGCACCAAAAAAAAAACATAAGGGGTACCACTGTCGTTTTTTTTTTTTTTTTGGGGGGGGGGGGCAAAAAAAAGTTTCTCCAATCTTCTTGAAACTCTGGATTCTGATTGAGGGCCATGGGACTAAGACCTGAGTGCAAAAATGGAGGCTCTAGACCCTTCCAGAGCTGAGATATTGAGATATTTATAATGGCATAAATGCTACGTGGTATGTCAATTTATAATGGCATAATTGCTACGTGGGATGTCAATATCTCAGCTCTGGAAGGGTCTAGAGCCTCAATTTTTGCACTCAGGTCTAAGTCCCATGGCCCTCTATCAGAATCCAGAGTTTCAAGAAGATTGGAGAAACTTTTTTTTTGCACCAAAAAAAAAACAAGGGGTACCACTGTCTGTTTTTTTTTTTTTTTGGGCAAAAAAAAGTTTCTCCAATCTTCTTGAAACTCTGGATTCTGATAGAGGGCCATGGGACTTAGACCTGAGTGCAAAAATGGAGGCTCTAGACCCTTCCAGAGCTGAGATATTGAGATATTTATAATGGCATAAATGCTACGTGGTATGTCAATTTATGATGGCATAATTGCTACGTGGGATGTCAATATCTCAGCTCTGGAAGGGTCTAGAGCCTCAATTTTTGCACTCAGGTCTAAGTCTCATGGCCCTCTATCAGAATCCAGAGTTTCAGGAAGATTGGAGAAACTTTTTTTTTGCACCAAAAAAAAAACATAAGGGGTACCACTGTCGTTTTTTTTTTTTGGGGGGGGGCAAAAAAAAGTTTCTCCAATCTTCTTGAAACTCTGGATTCTGATATGAGGGCCATGGGACTAAGACCTGAGTGCAAAAATGGAGGCTCTAGACCCTCCCAGAGCTGAGATATTGAGATATTTATAATGGCATAAATGCTACATGGTATGTCAATTTATAATGGCATAATTGCTACGTGGGATGTCAATATCTCAGCTCTGGAAGGGTCTAGAGCCTCCATTTTTGCACTCAGGTCTAAGTTCCCATGGCCCTCTATCAGAATCCAGAGTTTCAAGAAGATTGGAGAAACTTTTTGCACTAAAAAAAACATAAGGGGTACCACTGTATTTTTTTTTTGGGGGGGGGGGGGGCAAAAAAAGTTTCTCCAATCTTCTTGAAAACTCTGGATTCCTATTTGAGGGCCATGGGACTAAGACCCGAGTGCAAAGTGAGGCTTAGTACCCTTCCAGAGCTGAGATATTGAGATATTTATAATGGCATTAAATGCTACGTCGGATGTCAATATCTCAGCTCTGGAAGGTTCTAGAGCCTTCACTTTTGCACTCAGGTCTAAGTCCCATGGCCCTCTATCAGAATCCAGAGTTTCAAGAAGATCAAAGCAACTAAAAATTTCGACCCGAAAAAACTAGTGTTTTTTGTTTTGTGTTTTTGGTCGAAATTTTGAGTTTCTCTGATCTTCTTGAAACTCAGGATTCTGATAGAGGGCCATGAGACTAGACCTGAGTGCAAAATGAGGCTCTAGACCTTCCAGAGCAGAGATATTGAGATATTTATAATGGCATAAATGCTATGTGGGATCTCAATATCTCAGCTCTGGAAGGGTCTAGAGCCTCCATTTTTTGCACTCAGGTGTACGTCCTCATGGCCCTCTATCAGTAATCCAGAGTTTCAAGAAGATTAGACAAACTCAAAATTCCGAACTCAAAGTCTTGTTTTTTGTTCGAAATTTTGAGTTTCTCTGATCTTCTTGAAACTCTGGATTCTGATAGTGGGCCATGAGACTTAGGCTACGTTCACACTGCAGGGCTTAATGCTCAATTCCAATTTATTGAAAAAATTATATTTTTTGGCAAGGCCGTTAACATTTCCAATTAAATGCGACCTTTTGTGATCTCCTGTGTGAACGTGAAATGACCCAGAAGTGACCCGCATGCGCAGAAGAGTACTCATCGGTCAACGACGTCACTTGTTGTTTGCGCAAGTAGCTAAATGGATGTCTTACAGTGGAGCTCGTTAGCAATATTAAAGTTAATTTCACAACAGAGCCAGCACACTTACAAGCTTCTCGTTTTAAGAAGAAAATTAAACAGAGAAACGTGTGGGTGAGGTGTCGCTGCCAGGAGTGGTGGGATACGGATGTGATTGGCTTCACTGATACAGAATTCATCAGTAACTTCCGAATGACTCACATCCACCGCGTCTTCCGATCAACTCGGTCACGGGAAGAGACACGTCTGCGGCGGCCCATAACAGTGCAGAAACGCGTTGGAGTGTATCGCGAGCTAAAGGTGTGTGCAATGACGTGCGTGTCGGATATATGTGACCTGGTCGTTCAGATTGAAGTCGCATTTCAAAAGATCGGATACATATCGGATTGGGACCACATACCCAAGTGGCCTGGGTCGCATTTGAAAAGATCGGATCTGTGTCGTTCAGAGTGTCATGAAAAAATCAGATACAGGTCGCATAGCGGCAAAAAAATCGGAATTTGGTCGTTTTAGCCTGCAGTGTGAATCGTAGCCTTAGACCTGAGTGCAAAATGGAGGCTCTACGACCTTCCAGAGCTGAGATATTGAGATATTTATAATGGCATAAATGCTTTGTGGGACTCAATATCTCAGCTCTAGAAGGGACTAGAGCCTCCATTTTTGCACTCAGGTCTAAGTCTCATGGCCCTCTATCAGAATCCAGAGTTTCAACAAGATCAGAGAAACTCAAAATTTCTACCAAAAAAAAAAAAAAAAAACCACAGTGGTACCCCTTTCGTTTTGTTTTGGGTTCAAAATTTTGAGTTTCTCCAATCTTCTGAAACTCTGGATTCTGATAGACGGCCATAAGACTTAGACCTGAGTGCAAAATGAGGCTCTAGACCCTTCCAGAGCTGAAATATTGAGATTCCACGTAGCATTTAAGCCATTATAAATATCTCAATATCTCAGCTCTGGAAGGGCCCAGAGCCTCTATTTTTGCACTCAGGTGTAAGTATCATGGCCCTCTATCAGAATCCAGAGTTTCAAGAAGATCAGCGAAACTCAAAATTTCGACCCAAAAAAACACAACCATGCAAAGAAAAAAAGCAATAAACTACCCCTTTAAGAAATTTTAATTTGTCTGTTTTGGTGACTTTATATAGAAGAGTGTAGAAAAACAAACATTGCTAAGAGGAAAAAATCCATTACTTCAACCTTGGAATAAAGTAGTCAATTAGTTCTGTTCAATCCAACTCTGCAAATTAAAAAAAAAAAGTATTAACCTTTTCTTTTTCGGATAGATACTGGATGTGAACTATATCATTCTTGAAACATATCCATTGTGAAAAAGAAGCACAGTTAATTGTACCTGAATGTGCACTTCTAGATTTTTTTTAAATCTAAAAGTATATCAAAAAACCCAGTACTTACATTTATTGAAAACAAACACTTTCATGACTAGACTTATACACATTTACTTTTCAAAAGTGCTTTAATATTTGTGTTTTGTCATGCTTTGAAGTATTTTTAGGTAAACTAAATTATAATTTTTAATGTTACACATTATTACATCTAAATGTAATACATTTTAAATATACATTTGATAGGGCTTTACATCCTTATTTCAAACACAATAATTGTAAGTTTAGTAAGGTTTAAAAAGCACCCTAAAGCTCAGATTACTGCATTTAACATACGTAGGTTTACATTTAATTGCAACTTGCATACAATTAAGCGTCCAAACACATTATATTATTCTTTTAAAGTAAACTATTTCTGTAATAAGTACTCTTTTTAAAACTATGCTTAAGGCATTTTGAGTCGGAGATAAACAAGACAAGCAGGTAGGCCAGCCACAAAGTATTTAATGAACTTCACTTACACAAACCGTAAACAGTGTAGGTACAGATATTTGCTTCTTCAACCAGTATCAGTTTGAATATGCCAGAGCTTCTCCAACTAAGCTAAAAGCTCAAGCTTAATTCCAGGGCTAGATCAAGCACGTGTCCGCCAGCTAGCAGAGCTACTACATCCCTTGATTGTCTATGCATTAATAACAAATCCCTAAATCTCATGACAGTCGCATATCTTCCAATAGACAGTATACAGGGACTAGATCATTGTTTTGTTTTTCCTGAAAAATGCAGGAAACAAAGTAGGACATAGAAGAAAAAAAGCACCAGAAGAGCATTTTTTGAGATTCAAGTGAAATAACAGCATCTGATTGGCTGGGTTATGGAGGAAAATTATTTACGAAGAGATGAAGTTGGCGCACAGCAAAAGTACCAAACTAAAAAGAAAATGACGGCTAACGGCGTAGGCCTTTGAGTTAACACTTCACCAAAACAAACAATACAAACATATGTTTGTCATATCTCAGTAATTCCCTTTAAGATAATACATTTACTGAATGGTGATTATATTTTAAAAGGCACAATATAAATATGTACAGGAAAAGAAACACACAGACACACATCTACGCAAACAAATGAAGAGTACACATTCTTAATTGTCAAAGCTGCTTGAGTAAAAATGCTTTTTCTTCAGGCTCAGTAATGTTCAGTCACAATCTCACAGCGGCCGGGAATATTAGACCCAAGCTGCTCGTAAAACCACCTTCAACCATTATTGGAACAATCATTTATCACTGATCAGAAATGTATTGCACACTATCACACAGTTGTTCTCCCAAACACGTATGAACGAAAGAAAAAGGTCACAGGCTGGGGCCCCGCAGCTTCAAATCCATGGGTAATTTTGGCTTTATGCAAGAGGTAATAATACAACATCCCACTTAACCACGTGACTTGCCTCAGGGGACAAGAACGCCGTTAGTTCATGTGGCTCGTAATTGCATTATAGACATTTAACAGATATATTTCTAATGGGACGTTTACTTCCAGGAGCTTAGGTTTTAATCAAAACAACACCTTTATATGGAAAAATTCTCATCATTTACTTATCCTCATGTCGATTCAAACCTATATAACTTTCTTCTGTGGAACGCAAAACAGAAGGTGTGTTGAGCTGCTCTTTTCCATTTAATTAAAGGGAGTAGGGAGTATTTTGCTACTGCAATCCAAAAGTCATAAAAAGACTCAACTTTAGAAAGCCATTCATTGAAAATCCTCCCTCCGTCATAGGTCTGAAATCTCAATTAAATTTGTTCATGCAAACACAGCAGGGAAAGAAATGTCACACCCAGTTGAGCAGTTGATTCAGTCTCATTACTGAAACGAACTTAAGAGCTACAACAAAGGGGAAGGCTGTTTGTGTATAACTCTAGCTCATCATATGACTTCAGTCAAAAAACATGGTATTTTATGGTGATGTTTGGAGTTCAAAAGCCCCCATTACCATTCAAATTTCACTATGGAAAAGAGCAGCATAAACATTCTCCTTTTGTGCTTCACGAAAGAAAGTCAACCAAACAGGTTTGGGACAAAGGCAACTTTTTATTTTATTTTTGTGTGATTAATTCTTTCAAGAAAAAGGGACAAAATGTACTGAAAGAACTATGGTTTCTCTTAGTCACTCTGTAATTTATAATATTGCCAAAATTAAAGCAGAAATCAAGTGTGTATGAGGGGTAAAAAACGCATGCAGACCGAAAAAATTCATATACATACAGTAAAAATGAAATGTGATCTAGGCTAAACCCTGTAGGTACCATCTGAAGACAGATATTAAACGGGCCACGTCTGTGATCCGCTTTAAGAACTGAAAAAAAAGCATAATTTCTTGGAGTCGTCTAAAAGCATGTAACCTGCCATCTCATAAGAACCAATATCGTGACCTTTGGAATGAGCGCAAATCAAAATGACTCTTAGCCCTTTAAAAAGTTTGAAAAAGAGAAAGAGAACTAAGTTCACTCCTAAGTTTCGGTGTCAGTGCATTTGGTCATGTTTTTTTCCTTTGGCGAATCCAGTTACGTTAAAGATGGTAAAGCTACATCCTTTTTCCAAGAGAAAGAAGCAGTGAGAATGGGAGACAGTGTTTTCCTCTTTTGTGCACATATGGTGATGTTGTCCCAGTGCAAGGTTCAACCTATGGGGGAGGATAGCTGCCATTGAGAGAGCGGAGGGCTTTTGAGATCGCGTCATGTCACAGATCTTGAGTTCTTGTCTATGAACGCTAATATTCCAGCTAATATTCCAGACTCTACTTCAGCTGTTCCACTGATGCGATGGATAAGGATGGGTGGATGGGATTGCTGATGGGTGCAAACTCAATCTATAAGAAGTCCAGTTCCAGAGCTTGGTGAAGGGAAATCAGGTCTCCATGAGAAGAGATTCGCCAAAATGGCATGTTGTGCTAAACAGTGATGTGCAAACTTATTAGATTACAAATACGTAGAATACATTTGAGAGAATTGCTTAATAAAATGTATTTAATGTCAAATTAATACAAAAAAGCAACACTTGCGAAACTATTGAACTGGGAGAGTCAAATCATGACAATTCACTAGCATTCAAAATTTTGGGGTCAGTAAGATTTTTTGGGGAAAAAATTTATACTTTCATTTAGCATACATGCATCAAACGGCATTACAGACATTCATAATGTTAAAATGTCAACAAAAAAAATTCTATTCCAAATAAATGCTGTTCTTTCGAACTGAATCCTGAAAAAAGTATCACGGTTTCCACAAAAATATGAAGTAGGACAACAGTTTCAACCATGTTTCTTGAGCAGCAAATCATCATATTAGAATCATTTCTGAAGGATCATGTGACACTGAAGACTGGAGTAATGATGCTGACAGTTTTGCCATCACATGAATAAATTAAATTTTAAAATATATTCAAAGAGAATAAAGTAGGGATGCACCGATATGACAATTTTGGCCGAGATCGATAAACGATAATTCTTTATATTTGAAAGCCGATAACCGATATATTGGCCGATAAATCTAAATCCACATTTTTTGAATTTTTGAGAGCCTGTTTGTAAAAAAGTCTCCTCATTAAAAGCCAAGAAACACAATTATGATGTTCTTATTTTAATGTTTTGTAGCCGATATGACAGACTTGTGCTGCACATTTTGCACTTTAACTGCATTTTCCTTTTTTAAAGTGATTTCAATCGTATTTCAAGCAATTTAAAAGCATCATGTTGAACAGTGCGCATCTAAAGTGCCTCAGCTGAAGGAAATGATACATTATTTATCGGCTTTTAGATATCGGCTAAATGTTCTTGTTGGGCCGATAACGATACCATTAAAAATGATCATATATCGGCCGAGAATCTATAATGTGGCCGATATATCGTGCATTCCTAGAATAAAGTTATTTAAAACTGTTTTTACTGAAGTTTGAATTATTACTGAAAAATGCTGCTTTGGTGATCATTATGCACTTTTCAAAAACATCTTACTGAATCCAAACATTTGACCGGTAGTGTACCTCAGGGTATACTTTTAGTTAATAATTTACATCACAGAGTTTGAAAGAAAAAGAGTTTGGAAAACCCTGAATAGCTCTATCATTAGGAATCTCTTGCAATTGCATAATATGAGGTATTATATTGTGATCACGTTGACAGGATTATGTATACTGCGTGTCCAAATGTTGGTATCGTACCTGCTTTGCGGCAAACTCTTCATCACGGCCGTCCCTATAACAACATAGGTCACTTTCTTCCCAAAGCGAGCGATGATGCGTTTAAAACAGCTCTCTTTTCCTGTTAACAGACGAGTCATTCAGTGTTACTCTAATAAATGTTAGATATACCATGTGTAAATGTATGCTTCTGCTCAGTTTCAGTTTGATACCAATGATTTTAAATGAAGAGGATGTTTAAAATGAACATACTGGAATCATTTATTAACCCTCATGGTTGTGACTTTCTCACCCTGAAGGCTTTCTGTGACTAGAAAGCCTTCATTCCAAGTTCGTATTATTGCCGCAATATATGTTTTCCACAGATTTTATTTTGTCAAATGGAAGTATGTGGAAATGTTTATTTTCAAAGTTAACAGCTGAAGGTCTATACTGTTGTAGTTTAGTTTACATGTTTTGGAGCTTAACAGCCACTGGTCACTGTATAGAAACAGCAGTTAAAACCATTTTTTAACCTTCAACATTCTCCTTTTCAGTTCTGCATTTGTGGACCATCTGGCTTTGGAATGACGTACTTTTTGGTAAATCAAAAGGGTTACCTATTTTAGTAGCACTGTAGATGTTCTCGATGGGAAAGACGCCACCCAGTCCATAGAGAAGCACTTTAGCTAAAGCAGGAACTAGCTGGGTGGTGGTGACCAGAATATTCATACATCTGCCCCTGTGAACAAACAATTAGCCAATGTTAGCGTGCACAATACATTTGATTTAAGCCGTCAGATACGCAAAGAGAAACCAGTTTAGCATGTTGCTCTAGCACTTCACACAGTGTTTAATGCCTAGAGGCGGATCTGATGATTTCCTGTAAATCATGCATGCTCTGAGAACAGAGACAGATGTAGTAGGAATGAGTAATAGGTACAGATGTCCTGATTCAATTTAATTCCAGTTCAAACAATTCAATTCTATTTATCTTTGAATGTCAATGTGGTTCTCGGTTTGATTCAATGAATATAGATTTAATACAAATAGTAAGTTAATTGGTGGCAAAGGCTTCACAATCTACTAAGGCTTGCATTTGGAAAACGGAGATGGATTATGTTAGTACAATCTTTTTTCAGTATTTAATGTTATTTGGAATCATTAACGAAATACGTTTTGTGAGTTATCTAGCAAGCTCTTTTTTTCAGTGCATTGAGTGGTATTTGGTGGTTTAGGAGTGTGTTTCTAGGATGTTTTCAAGGGTCTTTTATAAAGAAAATGCTTTTATTTGAATATAATTTTCATATTTTGAAAATTATATCATAACTTATATTCATATATTATAACTATGATAAAAAAGTAAAATGTAGTAACAATCACATTTATAAATAATCTGTATTGTCATTTGATGACTAATTTCTCACCTTTTTTATGTACAGTGACCGATTTTGTCATGTCAAAAAACTCAAAAGCATTAACTACCTGATCCAGGGGATATTAATGTTTAATTCCTTACAGCGATCAATTAGCACTGAAAAGACAGCAATTTCTCCCCTAAGTCGGAGGAAAAGCGATGGGTAAGACTCGTTCCACATCAAAGCGGCTGCTTTGAAGAAATTGACAGGCAAGTGTGTCGGTATGTAGCCGAAATAAGAAATAAGCCGCTTTTTAGGACCACGGTAAGCTTTTCTCTGACATTCTCTTTCTTAATATCTTTCTTATAAAGGTCTAGACCCTGAATACAAGACAACCATTTTTTCAGATGCATTTCTAAGAAAAGATATATATATATATATATATATATATATATATATATATATATATATATATATATATATATATATATATATATATATATATATATATATATATATATATTCTTAACAATAAGGTAATTGAAAAAATCATTTTTATTTTTTTGCCCTGCCTTAGATGCAGGTTTAGTGAATCATACCTTGACTGTACGAGCAAGAGAGATTTGAGGGCAGTGCTCCGCCAGGCATCTGTAACAGTCTCAATCTCTGAGCGAAGCCTGAGCAGTAGGTCTCTCTTCATTGGGCTCAGCAGACCTAAAAAACAGCAATGTGGACATTAAAACAAATTATATTATAATTTATATAATATGCAGTAATTTAAAGATAATACTGGTCTTTGTATAATATTTCATTTAATTTGTTTTCGGTTTGGTCATTTACAGCTCAATCAATTACAATGTACTTGTGGTTGGTTAAATATACATAATCCTCTAAGATTATAGTTACTTTCTTGTTGGGTAAATAATAATTGCAAGCATTTAGGAGTTTTATTATATTTGTTATTTATTGTTTATTATATTTTAAACTTTAACGTGAACAAATCAACTTAAGTCTTAAAATTTCAAAAACAAATTTGATTGATGAAACAGTAAATTACTTAATGAATTGTAAAGTGCATAGTTAATTAATTTGCTAACCTTCTTTTGTAATAGGAAAATTGGATTGGTTCTAGTTTTGTAAGTATTTCCCCATATTTCAATACCATACGTTACGTATGGTGTGAAAAGTGAACAATAAAGTAAATGTAATGCATTTTTGTTCAAAATATATTGCAACTTATACAAAATTGCAATCGTTTTTGATACTTTCTAATGAAACGTTAAAAATATGCGGTTTCCATGTCATTTTACAACCAATAATTATATGACTTACTCTTATGCATTTTCATTAATAGTAATCCTGATCTCATTATTTAACTCTTTATTACTAAATACCATAAATTTCGGTTTATTTAAATTTAGTGACAATTTATTTACAGTAAATCAAACCAATTCTTTAGTTTATATAATTTTTCTCAACCACCAACACAAGCTCTGTAAGATTTGGGCCAGAACAATAAATTGTTGTATCATCTGCGAAAAGAATAAAATTTAAAACATTCAACACTTTACAAATATCGTTTATATATAACAAAAATAACTTGGGGCCCAAAACGGAGCCTTGCAGAACGCCACGATTAATTCTATGAAAGTGGACACAACTCCATTTAAATGGACATCCTGAAAAACGGTATGTGAATAATATTATGTGATTGATGGTATCAAAAGCTTTCTGTAAATCCCCCCAAAAAGTCTGATTGTATGTAATTTTTTATCTACTGATTGTGATATATTTTCTACCATTTTAACAACTGCCATTGTTGTTGACCAATGAGCTCTGAAACCAAACTGATATTTATTCATTATATTGCTTACTTTCATAGCCATCTAATCTTTTAACAAATAATTTGTCTAATATTTTTGAAAATTGTGACAACAGAGAAATAGGTAGATAATTACAAAACAGACGTTTGTTGCCCCCTTTATACAATGGGAGAACTTTTGATTTTCATTTGAGTTGGGAATATACCAGTTTTAGTATCACATGTCTTTAAATATCAATATAATATCACATGTCTTTAAATATAATAGAAAAAAAATATACCATTTAGAGGTATTCAGACCCTGCCTGTGTGATCGTGCAGCAGGGTTTGAAATAGAGACACAAGACACACTCTTACCTCCCACATTCCCTTGGAATCCATTGTAGATCTCTTTGAGACGGCGATATCTGAAAGCCAGCTTACGCATCCACTCTACTCCCCCTGTACCGCTGCAGTGGAGCCCGGACCGCTGCCCGCACTGGGCGCGCTGAAGCCATCGCTAGAGAAGTTGTAGTTGCTAAGCCAGAATGATCAATATTAGATCAAATATAGACTAATCAAAAAAAATTACAAAAAAGAGCT
Source organism: Hybognathus amarus (assembly GCA_030378365.1). NCBI lineage: Eukaryota > Metazoa > Chordata > Actinopteri > Cypriniformes > Leuciscidae > Hybognathus > Hybognathus amarus. The sequence goes on from JAQIUQ010007478.1 coordinate 23,683, forward strand.
TTCACACAACAGCAATACATGTTTTGATGAAATAATTAAAACACAATTGAAAAGGAATTTGCTGTTGTAAGAAATTGCTGGAAAGCTCAAGTTTCATTACCTCAAATCCTGCCCATTGTCATCTGAGGCAACGTCATCAACATGGACTTGATCACATTCCTGATTTGACAGCAGAGGTACGCGTTATTTTCATGAACCTAACAGACAGCGAAATGACCCGTGTGTTCCTCTACACTTACCTCCAGATCATTGAAAAAGAGATGCGTGTCTGCAAGCTCAAAGATCAACTCCTCCATCTGAAGACCCAGATTGAGAACTGTTGCAGGGTCCTAAATAAATAAAACCATCCCAGAAAACAACAAGAATGTGAGAGAAAATAACAAAAGATCAACAAATCAACTGCAAATCTCTTAAAGATGACAAAAAAAGCAATTTGATGTACCTTGCCAAACTTCTGTGCAAATGAACCAGTAAGAAGAGAGTGGAAAATGATAATGGTTTCATCCAGATCCCACAAGAAGATACGCTGAGAAAAGAAAAACACTTAGGCTGTTACCTAATCCATTATGTTCATCTCACGATTAATCACTTTATTTTTGTACATTTAGCAAATATAAACAAAAATTGTAAAGCTCTGTTTTAGCCAAGCAAGCTCCATTTAAAGAGATTGTTCACCCAAAAATGAAAATGCTGTCATCATTTTCTCTCCCTCATGTTGTTCCAGACCTGTATGAATTTTTTTCTTCTGCTGAACACAAACGAATATATTTTGAAGAATGGCAATTACCAGAATAATTGATGGAACCCATAGACTTTCATAATGTTTTCCCTCCATACTATGCTAGGCAATCGGGTCCATCAATTGATTGGTTAGAGGTTAAATTCATTTATTTTTTACTGTTCTTTTCTTTGGTGTCACTAATTGCATCCCTGTTTTCTCTTGGGTTTACTAATTTATATGATATTTCTTTGACCTGTAAATATTGTTCATTATCATTATAAACATAATTATCATTATTGTAATGTATCATTACTTTTTTGTAGTTATTTTCACTTATGTATTTCTTTTGCATTACTTCATTTTGTGTTGTCTCTTGCCACCACCATCACTTCAAATCATAATCTTAATATTGTTACTTTCAACCCTAGATCACAAGAATTTGCAACACCCATATTCTACAAAATATCTTATTTAGTGTTCAGCAGAAGATAGAAATTCATACAGGTTTGGAACAACTTGAGGGTGAGTAAATCATTTTCTAAAAAAAAACGTTTTTTTTTCAAAAAATTTTGGGTGAACTGTGTCAGAATGCAATGCAAGTAAAGGGGTTTCTATTTAGTTTCAACATGGGCATTCCTTTTTAGAGGTTAGAATATGTCTCTAAAACTATGCAAGCTGCTGCATTACCTCAAGGTCATTGTCTGTGGACTGGGAGCCGTCTGGTTTCTTGGCTTTGCCTTTAGCTTTGCTAGGAGGGTTTTTGCGGTTGGGCTCGTCCTGGTCTTGTGCTCCTGTGGGAAGGGCCATCCCAGCAGGCAGAGCCACACCAGTTGGGAGCGTCACACCTGGGGATGCATCTGGAGGAATGAGCAAAAACATGAACAGTTTGATCAACTCGAATGACAATATCATCTAGACAAGGACCTGTACAAAAAAATACATTTTTGGTTGCATTTAGTGTTAAAACTTAAAAATAACTATTAAAATTATTATTATTTTTGACATTCAAATCATTAAATGAATGAATTCATTTATTAAATTAAACTTTTTTTAAATAGTCATTCTGACTAAAGTTTTTTTTTTTTTTTTTTAAACCATCTGTCTTTTGTAGCTCACCAGGGCAGCATTTACTCAATCAAAATATTATTACAATTTAAATAACTGTTTTCTATTTTAATTCAATTCTAAAATCATTTAAGCCTCTGGTGACAAATCTTTGGTGTCACATGATCCTTCAGAAATAATTCTAATATGCTGGTTTGCTGCTCAAAAAACATACTATTATCAGTTTACAGCTACTTATTCTTGTTGAAAATCTTTATTTCAAGACTATTTAATGATGAGAAAGTTCAAAATAACAGCATTTATTTGAATTAGCAAGCTTTTGTAACATTATATGTTTATTTACTGTAATTTAAGGTGACCATGTTCAAAAAAATAATTTTCTTAATAAAAGAAAAATACTGAAACCATTATAATTTTTTTTTTTTAAAAGTACTCGTACATAGAACATTTTGAAATTAAAAAGGTTTACTGCAAATTAGAGAAGATGATAAACACACCTGTTGTGTTGGACAGGTTTGCAGAGGCACTGCCTTCTGTCTTAATGGCTGGATATCCAGGTGCCACTACACCTGCTCCATCTCTATCATTGCTGGGCAGCCCAGCAGACAGGTAACTGGGAGGAGGCACGTCAGTACTGGGAGAACTGACTCTGGCCAAGAGAGCTATAATTTGAAAACTCCTAAAAAAATGAAAAAGGGGACATGAGAAATGAGACCACTCTTCAGAAACAATATACAGTATTCATATAAATTAAATCGTGGTTATTGTTTGTTCAACCAAAAGTAACCAGAGCAAACTGATTGTTTCAAGTTTTACTCTTTCAAACAACCTACTTTTTGGTAGGTTGTTTGAAAGGCAAAAACTTGCATAGTTTTCTAAAGTCTAATAAGTCTGTGAAAATGTACTGGTTAAAACGATAATTAACTGTTTAAAATTTTCGTATCGCTTAATTAAAATTGTATATCGTAACATACCATGATCAAGAACGTTTTTGCATTTTTTACTTTGTTCAACACTGTATAATGTCTAAGTCATGGCATATCCACATACTTCTTTACCTAACTAAATTAGCAGAGCATTGCATCTACAGACTAGCAGAAACTGTAGATAAAGTGAGACAACCTGTATAACAAAATATGACTTCAACTTAAATAAAGTGTCCATCTAATCCAAGATGCATCAACAGCATCCTCAAATAAGTTATTCTGTCCTTATATTGAGTTCTGTTCTCCACACTCACCTGATGTGTGCCAGTGGCTGTGGTCACAGCAGTTCCTGGGGGATATTAGTGTACACACTGGATGTAGTAAAACAGGAACCTGAATGGGGAAGAATTATTATTATAAAGGATGCTAAACAAAGACATGCAGTAAACAGCTCAGTACTAAAAATGATTGGCAATCATGATAAAAATTTCAGAATGAAATGCTGTGAGTGTTAATGAAAAGGTTTGAGGATGGAGCTGTAATGATCCTGTAATGAGAAGGCTGTGAGGCGCAGAGAGTGTGTAGAGACACACACAGAGAGAGCAGTAGCAGGCTTGCCTTGGCTGGGGTAGGAGTAGTGGATCTGGTTGGGTTGGGTTGAGGTATAGGCTGAGCTGAAGCTGAGAAACCCCGTCTGGCCAACAGAGGGCGCCTCGGGCAGCCGCGACTCGGTCTTTAAGCCTGGCCACATGGAGCCTGAGGCCGTGCATGGATAGATGGCGCAAGAGAGGGCAAAGAGTGGAGGAGAGAGGGGATGCAGAGACGAAAGTGGTGATTAGAGGGAGGTTAAGACCTGGATGTAATGTAGACGTGAACTGATCTGACTGCCAGCGTACAGTGTGAATGCAGGGTGAGAGTTTAAGTGGAATGAGTGTTCAGATGAATTAAAGCAAAAACAGCAACTGGGTGAAGCACAGACCAAATGGTGGCAGTCCGTACGTCTGGCCGGACTGAGGGAAGCCGCTGTATACGGTCGACTGGCCCAGGGAGGGGAAAGCCCCTTGGCTGGCGTATGCAGTGACAGCCGTGCTGAAGAATAATGGAGGAGAGTTAATAGCTGAACATTAAAAAACACCACTGTACTTAGAGAGGCTGCTATAGACTTTAGTGTGGGTAGACCATTTTATTTAATTTGACTTAAACGAATGAAGGCGCAGTCTGTTAAATGAGGTATGAGCTTAGTCAACATGCATTAAAAACTGACACCATTTACTTTCTTAATAATGTTCCTGGTCTTATGAAGAATAATCTGTGCATGTTATTTAAAAAAATGCGCTTAAACACTTATTAAAATGTCCTAAGTATTGGTGTAACTAACAATACATCGCAATACACATATGTAAATGTGTCATTGGAAGTGACAATCTGTATTGTGACTAATTCACCCAAAATAAAAATTAGTTTTAGGGTTTTAGTGTCAGTACTACATTAAACTACTAGCCTATATATGAAGAGTTCAGATGCAAAAGCCTCTAAATGCCATTTGAAATTTTCTTCTAAAATGACCATTTTTATCAAGCTTGTATATTTCAGTAATTTCACGTAAATGACAATTAATAGGTAATCTTCATTGCCATTTAAGTGAAATTACTGAACTTAAATATACAAGCTTGATAAAAATTGTCATTTTAGAAGAAAATTTCAAATGGCATTTAGAGGCTTTTGCATCTGAACTCTTCATATGATGTTGAATATGCAATGGGGAATATTTGTGTCCTGATGGTGCTAAATGTCTTATGTTACCAGTAAAAAGTGGCCTACATTATTTTAAATATATCTAGTTAGTAGCAGTGCGCAAGCATATTCTTCTAAAATAATTCTGTATTTTCAGCTTTAGAATATTATATATTTTTATTCAGGTGTCACCATTGTCCTGTGGATTGCCCATTTATGTACACCCTCCAATGTAATAACAAATTACAACTGTGTTTCCCACAGCTTTTAAACTCATTACAACTATTAAACTGTGTTCCCCACAGTATTTTTGTGGGTGGAGCTTGGTACTTCAACGCTAAAAAAAATCTTTTTTGCTGCATGTCGAAATTGCTTAATTAAAATGAGCTTAAGCAACACAAATCTATACATTTTGTCCAAACTTAATTTGATTGTGTTCAATCTACTTAAATATGTAAAATTTAAGTTTACTTAATCTGTTTGTGTTGGATTACATGAATGATTTGTGGTGGATTAACTGAAACTGGGCTGTGCTTGTTAGTTCCCAGCATGCTTTGCATATGGCTGAATTAAGAATAAATGTCTAAATGAAGTGTTATTTTATGTGTTTTTGAGAAATTCTTTACAAATTACAAAAAGGGACGACTTTATAGTGCGTAATTGTGTTAATGTTCAATTACATTGCAATTATTAGTACCATTTAAATTTAAGTGGGTTACCATTGTGGAGAAGAGTGGAGCATTTGGTTAGGCTGAAAACTTAGCTTTCAGCAAATACTTTGGTTGATGAAGCATGTAAATCTTATAATTTAAGAAACTAACAAGTGCTATTGGTAGTTAATACTTATATAGAAATGGATTAATGTGACATTAAAATAAACTTTATTGTATTGGATGAATGAATATTATGAATTTGAATACTTGAAACGTATCAGGGAGCCTTTTTGAAATTCATTGACAATGTTAAATTTAGCTGTGCCCAACCATAGTAAATAAGTTGAATCATCCTTAGTACATTAATTTGACTCAACGTAAGTACATACAATTGGAATAACAAACTTGCATAATGCTGAAATAAAGCTAATTACGTGGAAAACCTTTCCATGATTTTTTATGTTCATTCTAAGAGTTATTTTTTTTGAGTGAAGGGGGGGGTTACCCTTACCCTACCATATCATGGATTGAAACAACATTTATTGATGTATTATGTACATGCACAATAAGTAAATTTCTTAAGCAAGCAAAGAGGGTCGATTATGATCTCATATTGATTCCAAATGACATGCTTGACTATTCAGATCAAGTTTTATTAAACCGATGACTGTTGTTGTTTTTTAAACTACAAACCCGTTTTAAGATAACTTTCAGTACTTACTTGCTTCCTTGGTAGATCTGTGAGGTATATTCAGTGGCTGTGGTTGTGGTGAGGTCTTTGCACGTCACTGCTGTTAACAATGAAGTTTTGGAAAATTAGTGTATTATGGTTTAAATCAATGTCCGAGCAAGACAGCATCTCTTGTCCTGATATAATAAATTGGTCTTACCATTGTGAGTATATGCATTTTCTGTGACACAGCCCTGGGATCTTGAAATCGACTCTTGATTTGACTGATCTTGACCTCCAGGCACTGTTTGAGACATTAAGGGGGTGGATTATATTAGCACGTCAAATGCAGGCACGTAGGTGCACTATAGTTTTTCACATCGTATGGTATCGAAAATTAGACATTTTTTATAACCTTTTTTTTTAAAGACAAGTTGAAAAGTTAATTTAAACCACTTTTTTATCCACATTATTAAGGCAAACAACAAATTATATTAGTTTTAGCATTCCAAAACAAAAACTGTAAACAAAAATATTGATCGTCGATTAATCTTTGACATCCCTAGTTGCTTGCATTCCTCTGCTATCGCGGTATTACAATTTTGCGGTTATTAAGACAATATATTTGATATTATTGCCGTGCAATACACACACATGCATCTTTTACCACCCTAAAATAAAGAAAGTATTTCAGATGATGAATATTAAAGCAAAAACCTACTTACTTAAGTGCAAGTGAGCAACAGATGATGGTGGATATCGATTGACCTCTGACTGTGCAGTTGAGTCGTCCCGGTTCGGGGAGTCACTGCTGTCATTAGCAACCACACTGCAAAAGAATAACTTTTAGAAATTTGTCCTGTTGTTCTCTTAATATATAACAACACAACAATGCAACATGAAATGAGCTTCTGAGTTTTGGTTTGAAAATTTTCCAGATTTCACATGAGTGGCTAAAAGACTAGCTAGCTGTTCTAAAACTAAATATTTTCTGACATGTCTGACATTTTGATAAAGATAATGAATTCTGACTGAGAAGGGCAGTTATCCAAAAGGACATCATGCTTTACTTTGACAAGACACTCTTTGTTCTTTCTCTTTCCCCTTAATTGCTCAAGGGCACAACAGTATTAAAGCAAGATTATGATCTTATATCCAGTTGCTTGTATCTGTACTGCTCAGAATAGCATCCTAGCAGTCTAATCCTTAAAAAATAATGTTGTTGTTTGCATAGACCAATTGGTTCGCTTTTATTAAGACCTCACTGTATTGTCAGGAACCACGGGTATTAATTTTGTTGTGTCTGCGCAGTTTTTGAATCTCAAAGTGATGGCACCTATTGACTTGCAATCACAGAGGACCACGGTTACAATAGTAGTAGTATTTGAGTTTAATGCCATATCAGCATCACCGGCTAATACGTGGCAGATAAAACTGAAACATTTAACAACATAATATCACAAGTCCAATATAATAAAAACAAACTTAAACACACACTAAAATAAGTAAATATACAAAATTAATACAATTCTATAAAATATTCTTTAAATGTACTTGCACTAAAATAAAATAAAAATTCTGGATCCATCCTTAAATGTTAGGGGGCAAGTAATTTAACAGCAAATTTAAATTTTGGGGTTAATTATCCCTTTAAATGGTACGCTATAGCCTATATGCAGGCTGAGGCTACACATACAAATATGAAATACACCCCACCCTATAATAAAAATGCATATGAAAATATGTAATGAACCATACACGGGAATGAAAATGCATATGAACTTACCGTGAATCACCTTCCTGATTCACTTCCGTATCATGCCGAGCTTTCTTAGTCTATTCAATCAAAACAACAGAGAAAAAGAGCATACATTTATATATTACATCACTGTGTTTATTTACAGTGGCTGATGGCATTTGACATAATAATGTGAAGCATTTCATGCAGCGACAGAAGCATCCAGTAGTGTGACATGCTTTACATAATCTTGCACGACTGATTTCATTAATGTTGAAAAGATCATCAGTTTCCCATTTGTCAGACAACAGGACTATTTTTGAACGAAATACAAAAGCGACAAAAATGCACCTAAAATGTGCTGAACAAGAAGAAATTCATTCTATTTGTCAGCTACGGATGTATCTTCATTCCTGTTCTGGTGTGATTAAGTGAAACAATATAACAATACAAAATAACCAAAAGCTATATTTACTAAAAAGTTTAATGCTTGAAAAAAAAAGATTTTCAAATGAGTGTTTTGAACAAATTCAGTCATATGGGCAATATGAAAGATCTCAGCGCATTGTACTCACAGGTAGCTCAGGCACCTCTTGCGACTCGTTCATGGCTGTGAAAGATGACGTATTCACCGTCAGCCCAAGTAAATCCGCGGCGTCAGTCTCTGCAGTTGCTGCTGCTTCTGCTTTGGCCAAGGCCCTGCGTGAAAGACAGAAGCCAACACTGTGAGACACCTTTATATATGCTCTCCACGTCATTTGTCTGCTGTTACCCGTCACGGTGCTGAGAATCATGGGAAAATCAGGGAAAAAGTGGGGCTTGCGGGGCCTAATCCCAGTCTCACCCTCGAGGCAGGTGAGCTCGGCACCGGCACGTGAGATGCCCCACAAAAGCACCAGATGTTTCCCCCGTACCCTCCCACTCCTCAGCGCACATGCCTGGATTAGATGTCCGCCTCTCCTTACATGTTTACTATCCTACATTTGGTGAAAACTAGGAAGCTTGTATTCTTTCCTGATTATATCAAAAAGGTATTAGGTGTTTCTGCGCAAGCTGTCACATCCAAAGGGTCGGCGAGGATAAGATCTAACCTAATTTTATTCACCTCATGTCTTCTTTAAACTGCATTTATATAATTGGTATATGAAGCTGGAAAGGGAAAAAGCAGGTCAGACGCTCACTTACACTTGAACCAATTTAGCAGAACGCTTACCTAAGCGTCATTCATGTAAATATGGGACTACGATGTTAAGAAAAACACGTGAAGCCCTGAGCAATGCTTTTGCAACGGACAGCCCAATGTCCCAGGAACGTGATGTGGAAATTGAAAAGAAGAGAACCAAAAATCTGAAACACTTTTTGAAATAAATGTAGAAATTTGGTTGACAATCTATTTGCACCGGCATCACAATTACATCACAGCGTTAGCTCAAAGGGAAAACTGGATGCAGTCAATATAAACGGACACAAATTTAGCTATATAGAGAGATTAAAATTTAATAATGTTGTACAGGCTCCAATTAGAAATATTATTGCATAATGTTTAACTGATGAATAACTATTTTGATTATTTGTGAATCATCTATGTTTGTATACATTGTAGTGACTATTTGAAGAACCTGGTAAGAAAGAATAATCAAATAAATAAAGTTAAAAACAATGTTTTTGTTGTATCAGGAATATTTATTTCTAGAGAATATTCACATCAATAAAATTGCCCTGTAATGTCACACTTTACATTGTCGTCTTCTGCTAATAAATAATTCTCCCTTGTGTTACTTCAAGAAAAATATGAAAATGCTTATTTTTACATTAGTAAAATTATTTTAAACTTGAATTGATTATATTAAACTTGTATTAAGCATTTTAATTTAATTGGGAATAATAACTATTTAGTCATATACATTTTTTTCTATATAATTATCATTGAACACAATAAATATTGTTGATGGTTCACGTCACGAGAGCACAACAAACATGCACGTGTTCACGAGAGCACCATGACACAGGCGTGTGACGAGCAGACGTTACGTGAAAGCGCGTTGGAGATTATTACTTTGTAAATAAAGTAGCAATTTATGTTTGTTTTTGTTTTTTACAGGAAAGCACTCGTCCCACTTCATTACCACTGTTGCCTTGGCTTTTGGCATGCTTACTTGGGGATATTTAATATTCAACAATATTATTGATCTGCCTTACTTAAGGTGGAAGATGACTCAATTTTCCTCTAGAAACAAATTTTGTATTTTCATGTTATCACTGTGAAGTTGTTTTGATTCAATTTATTGTAAAAAGCGCTATATAACTAAAGTTGACTTCATAAAATTGAAGTGAAACCACTTGGATTTGAACCACTATTTAAACACCCCTTTTTTTAATATCCTATACATGCACATTTCGAACTTAAATGGTTGTAATTCAAGAATGATAAAATAAACACACACATCAATCTGATCATGTTTAACGTTCATGCAACCCACATTCAGATTCATTAATCGGAATGAATTCAATCCAGCTAAAACAAAAGTTGTGTACAAAATGTATGTCCCTACCCCATCAACAAGTGTTTTTTTTTTATGTTGAGCACTTCTTTTCTGCACCTCTGAGCACTTTTAATATTCTTTATACTGGCTAAAAAACTAAGAAAGAATACTATAATTAGCCTATTTTATAGTTTAAAGTTTAAGATAATCAAGGAGTCTCTTGTTTATTTGATTTCTCGTTTGTATGAAGGCTAAATAAAAAATGAAAGGTGAACATACCTTTATTTTTTACTGTTTTTATTTCTAAAATATGATATAGTTTTATAGGAGGAGGTTTCATATTGGCAAATTCATTTTTCAGAAGTTTGTAGGTACAGACAACAAAGCATCTATATAGCATCTACCAAACTTAAGAAACAAATCGTGATATACATTTTGGCCATATCGTCCAGCCCTAATCTGGACCCATCAAAAAATAATAATAATAATAATAGGATTTTCCCATACGCTTCTGGATTATCACTAAAAACAAGCTCTGTGATCAACAAAAATGTATGATACTTGGGCATTTTGTCCATCAAGATAATTATCACAGATGAACACAGCTTTTAAGAATTTTGAAGCCTAAATGCAGTAACAACTCGCCAGAAGTTAAAAGCTTAATGCAGGCTATAAACGAACTAGGCTACACCATGGTCCCATGAATTCAACGTCATCACCATCAAGAAGCTTCTGACAACGCTTTCAGTTTCTATCTAAACACATTTTCCCAGAACATTTGAGTTAGAATAGTTTGTTATAGCACAATATAACCATAACGATGCTGTAAAAGTGGACTGAGTTTATCTTTTCGGTCATTTACCTTTTCAGCCATTGAAAGCTGCTCTAAGCGATGTCACATGTTTTTTAGGCCAAAACACTTTTTTGTGACATGCAGCAAACATCTCCTCACTATCCGCTAGCTGCCTGTCCCCTAAACACACTGTAAAAAAACGTGGTCTATGCAAACAACCCAGGCTCCACAAATGGCAACAAAAACAAACTGCGGCGACCGCGCCACGAAACATAACAAACTGTTCCAGCCAATAACTGACAAGAAGGCCCTGGGGGTGGGGTTTGGAGGGTCAGTGCAGATGAGGAGGAGGAAGGGTCTATCTAGCCTCCGTTTTGTTTGAAAATACTTTAAACGATATACAAATTAACTATACACACTACACACACATATATTATGTAAACACAAACTTTTATTTTGGATGCGATTAATCGTTGCCCATCCCTAACCAAAACCCCATTCAAACAAACCCATTGACTTCGGGACAATGGAACCCGATGGGCTAAATTCGTTATGGCCAACAAAGTGATGTCAAACCTGCACCACTCTACTTAAAAAAAAAATTTCACAAGATGTAAACAACACTGGTCCAGAAGCACTTCCTGTTTCAGTTTTTTAACACTACATAAAAGCTGGGATAAAATACAACCAACAGAACATTCAAAACTGAATCAAAAAGTTAAACAAACATCTTTAAGATGTTTTCTTTACATGTGAAATAAAGAAAACAGTTACAAACTGAAACAGGAAGTGTTTCTGGACCAGTGTTGTTTACATCTTGTGAAATGGTCTATAAAATGCTTTTACGGTTTATTTTCCTTTTCTTATTACAAAAGTAAAACTCAAAAGAAAATCTTACTGACCTAAAATATAAAATAAACATTTAATGTTATAACTTCCCCTGCATTTAAAACTTATGACAAAAAGCAATTAGTATTTCTGAATCTTGTTTTTCTGTAGACCAATGAAGGCTATAGTTTTAGTTTGAAAAACACCCATGTCAGATATACATTTATAGATCAGCTCAGCTAGAATCATTAGACTGCAGGAGCTGGGGTCATAACAGTGTGCTGACAGTACACAATAACCCTATCAAACAAAACACAATAGCAGGAGGATCACAATGACAACGTAATTAATGTTTGATAAAGACATCCTCAATATACACTAAACAAGACTGACTCAAGGATGGCTGATCAGTGAAAGTGAGGATCTTCACATCTTACTCTGGTATTTCGTTACAAAAACAATGCTTTGCTCCCATGACACCGAAAAGTGCTGCCTAGGTAGGTAACGTTAGATAAAAAGGATTTGAGACACAGCCAATGTTTCTCTCCAAAACTGTGGCTATTTCACCGGAGATGTCCACATACCACACACGTTAATTATGGCCATGTTCGGAAACATACGCATAACGTTATCACTGCTAGTGCACATATTACTGGAAGAGGAAAAAAAACACTGTTTTCCAGTGGTCGCTGTGTTCATGTAGCGTTTAGCACAGTTTGAGCAGTTAGCCAACGTGTGTTATTTAGCTCGCGGATCACTGACCTTACCATTTCACACTAAACCGCTCATTAAAGCACTCAAAATCACAGTGCATGACACACAAATAGGAAAGAAACTCTTACCATCTCACCAAGTGATACTTTCGAGGAAACTTTATGTTTCCTTGAACTGAAATTCCCTCGGTCGGGCGCCGTGTGTTGTTAGGGACAACTATTTTGCAGGAAGTCACTACAATCCTCAACGCGCATGCGCAGAAACGACAAGGGCTCCTTCGAGTCACAAAACGGTAAATCCTTGCAAATTGTGATGACTACTGAGTGCTGAGGTGAACATTTCTGTCACTACAGCTACAGTAGAGATAGGGGTTAGACATAATGTAAGCTCCCCCAGAACATCATAAAATGCAGTTTAATTAAAGTTGCATTTGTTATAGCATTTGTTTAATTTGCTTTCTAAATACAGTTTAACTTTTATCTGCTTTATACAACAAGGTCAATTATTACAGGCTATAATAGCACTAGTACATAGAAAATAATTCACCCCCCTTAAATGTACAGGACAAGGATAAATATCAGGGCTACTCCCCCTTGTGGAATGACTATGCACTTGTATCATATGTCAGGCATCTTGGAACACTTTTCTTTATTATTTTAAACATCAACACCAATTTAAGTAATGTTACCCTTTTTTTCTACTTAAAAAAAACTCTCTAAAATGTTCGTAATTTAAATGCAACTTTGGATGTGCTTTTAATATTACCCATAGCTTATTTTGAGCAGTCTGCAATTTATTTTTGGTTCGATTCTTACTACCACTACACCAAAATTTTGCAGCATAAATCATAAGTGTGCCTGCACTAATGCTCCAGCTAACCATTTTAATGTTCGAGTGTTTAGAAAAGCCACCCGTCTTGCTAAAATGTTATCCTATTACATATCTGAATGAACAAAAACAGACATATTTTCTCCTGTCAATGTATAATCTAATACACACATCCCAGATACTTAACTTACTGTTTTGGTGTAATGATCAAGTCAACAACCTTTACCTCTAATCTGGGGCTTTTGTTTTTAACATTGATTATAAGAACAGTTTCTTGAGCTGCAAATCAGCATATTTGAATGACCATGTGACATGGAAAACTGGAGTAATGATGCAGAACATTCAGCTTTGCCATCAATCACAGGTATACATTTTACTTTGAATATATTCAAATAGAAAACTTAAGTCTTACTAATATTTCGCATCTCAGTGCATCTCAGGTCGTGGGCAATGAAATACCCTGGATGGATGACATGAGAAGATTCACAACCCAAAACTGAATTAATTAAACATCAAAACAAAAGTGAAGAATAAATAGACATGTAGGGATTCATTATTCAGATATTTATTTTGCATTCAAATAGATCATTCTCCAATATTTCATCAATCTAAGAATTTAATACTCTGATCATTAGAGGTATAATATGTGACATGTAAATAAATATACATGGAAAAAATATAAAACAATATATGAATAACTTCCAAAAATGGAAGAAAATAAACATCAATATTGCCATGTTTGTAGTCATCTAAAAAACATTGTATAGCACATAACTGGTCCAATGATATGAAATATATTACAATTAAAATAGGGATGCATTTCATGAGGGCATCCAAACCCCTCTTCTTCATTAAGTCGATGCCACTCAATCGTCTCAACAACGTCTTGCATGACAAATTGTTCACATCTCTTTCAAGTCACCATTTCTATTGCACAGCATTCCATGTCCCTGTCCAACCCAGAACGATGCTGACAGGAATGATAGACACACACACATGGAAATGCATCACAACATACATAAATGAGCTGAACAGGCACAATTTTAACAACAACAACAAAAAAACTGTTCCTTTTGGGCTAGTACATATAAATACATGTAACATGATGCAGGTGGTTTCAATACAATCCAATCGACATGCTGTGTTTTCAGTAAACAGCGATCGCTTCAGGTAGTGATGTTAAATGGATGTTTAAAACACACATCCATCTCACTAAATGCATGATAAAAGAATGTGATGTACACTAGTAAAATTGCCTTCCCCAAGAAACAGTGTCTGGCATATTGTGTAAAATGCTGGTATTGGAGAAAAAAGGAAAGAAAGTGCTTGTAAGACAAAATATTAATTTTAGGAGGAACACAGGATGTCTTCTACTCAATCAGACAAATAATCACAGCTAAAAGCCTTGTGGCTTTGTAATCTAAACTAATTTCCCTTCTGAAAATCTGAACAGGACCAGAGTTAAGCCAGACCGCACTAAAACAATGCAGTATTATAAATATTGCAGGTATTAAATCGACATTTGTCAATAGGAAGAAGATAATAAATGTATTGATATTTGAGTCGTACAGCCCGTGTATCCTCTCGTACTGGTAGGGGTTGGTGTATGCCATCTATATATTGTGTACATTTCTTAATCCTTTACCTCCACTGTGCAACGATGCATGAAAAATGCAATTAAATAAAACATATTGATCAAATGTAAAAGATCACAGAAGGCATTTTGCCCGGTAGCTGGTGCCATCATCTTCGGCAAGCCACAGTCAATTTGCCTGTTTCCTTCCTCTCACAGATCATCAGTTAAACTCTCAGGCACTTCTAAGCTCTTTCTCTCTCTCTAGTAGCTCAGGTCCTCTTTGCAACCATTGGCACACATTTCATGTTTTCTGGAAGTTGTTACTGTAGTCCTATAGCGTCCCATGTTGCTCCTGGGCATGCACGAGTATCCGGGTTGTATCAGTGTCCCTTTGTGCTGCCAGGTCGTACTTTGCAAATAAATTGGAAGAGCTAAGTGTCCCACCCTGTGGTCCTTCTTCTGTCCCGATGCTGGAATGGAGTCACAGAGGCTGTTACTGGAAGGCAAGGTCAGCCGGTGGACCATAAGAGAAACCTGGGAACGCTCCAGCTGCCTCCCGTACGCTGCTGGTCATGTGCAGGTTGTCAGTGTTGCATAGGGAGGTCGACACGGGTAAGTGTGTAAACTCTGGGTCAAAGTGCCGAAGGTCAGTGGGACCACTCTGTAGATTTAAAAGAGACAACGTATTACATCTCTATGCAAAGACAAGGATTTATAGTAAACTAAAATATACTTTAAATGAGTATTTCAGTTTAAAAAAAAAAACTTTTGCTGATTATTTACTCACCCCCATGTCATCCAAGATGTCCATGTCTTTCTTTCTTCAGTTGAAAAGAAATTAATGTTTTTGATGAAAACGTTCCAGGATTTTCTCTATATAATGGACTTCAATGGGGTCCAAACGGTTCAAGGTCCAAATGAGAGTTTCAGTGCAGCTTCAAAGGGCTTTAAACGACACCAGACGATGAATAAGGGTCTTATCTAGGACCCTTCGAGTCAGTGACTCAAAAAAAAATTTGTTCATTTTGATGAATGAATTCTTTAAGAATTTATAAGCATTTGTGCTTATAAAACTTAAAGTTTTTTATTTTTAAATGAGCAATCGTTTAGCTAGATAAGACCCTTATTCATCGTCTAGTGTCAGTTTAAAGCCAGTTGAAGCTGCACTGAAACTCTCATTTGGACCTTTGAACCAGTTTGGTTCCCATTGAAGTCCATTATATGGAGAAAATCCTGGAATGTTTTCATCAGAAAACCTTCATTTCTTTCGACTGAAGAAAGAAGGACGTGGACATCTTGGATGACATGGGTGAGAGTAAATTATAAGCAAAAGTTTTTTTTAAAGTGAACTATTTCTTTAAGGCAAGACACTACAAGCAAAACCATTTTTTCATGCACAGGTCAATTTTACCATTTTGGGCAATTTTGCTTTCATAACACGTAGACTACTGGAAAGAATGGTGTTTATTATTATTCTTTATGCATTTGCATCTGTAGATTGCAAATAATACAAACCTTTAAAGGCTTTTCTCTCAAAATTAACTAAAAAAGATTCTAAACCAGCAATCTAAAACTTTAGTAGCACTTGCATACACCAAACATACTCAATTCACCTGTGGTGTCTTGTCTTATGTATTGTAATTACACATTTGTAATCATGAAGTTTATTTAAAAATATATTAACTTTAAATGTAATAGTGAAAAACACACCACAATATTTTACATGTTACTGGAAGAAATGGAAAGCTTTCATTGATAAATAGATGCCATTTATGTTATAAAATATATATATATAATAATTCCACCTATTATGTAACTAAGGAGCAAAAATCACTGTATTATGGCTTCATATTACAAAGAGTAATTTTTTTCTTTGGTCGGTCTATCTGTTTTGTTATTTTAAGATCATTTTGGATGTTTTTTTTTAATGTTTTTTAAAAAAAATTTATTTATTTTTTTTTATGTTCCAATGTTAAAATGTAAAATCTTTAAAAAAATAAAGTGGAAAATATATATATATATATTTTACATGTTTTTTTAGTACACTGTGCGTCAACACTTCAAACTAAGTGTACTTCTTTTTAAAGCACAACAAAGGATTATTTAAACATAATGATTTTAAATGTACTAAAAAGATTAGTATTAGTATTATTGCAAATTATCACTATGCAGGTAAATTATAAACTTACCACTGAAGGAATGAAAGGAGGGATGATCTTTTTGGCCATGAGGTCATCCCAGTTGATAGGAGAGAAGAAGCTGTGGAACTTCATCTCCAGCTACAAATAAGCAAAAGTTTGAATAAGAATCGCAAATCTCAGGAAAATAAACCATATGTGAGTAAAAAAACATATTTTTCCACTTACAAAATCATCTTTGGACCCCAGTCTCTTGGTACGGTCCTTCTGCAGCAAACCCTCTAGCAGGTCAAGGCCAGAATTGGACACATTAGGCTTCAGGACTAGAGGCTTGTGAAGGATGTTGTTGTACATCTCGGCAGTGTTGCGACTGTAGAATGGAGGCTAGAAAAACAAAGTGTGTGAGATTAATTGATTGCTAAATGTATCATCTGCTACAATGTAATAAAATTGTTGTTTCAAGTGTTAAAATGCCTTAAAATTGTAAGTTTAGTCAACTCAGATATCCAAGTTGTCACATTTCAAGTTGACTAAACTTACAATTATAATATAAAAACAATTCTTTTTTACAGTGTACAACTGATATAGTCATTTTACAGCCAAAAGGTATTCTCACCAGTCCATACAGCATCTCAAACAGTACTGATCCCAGGCACCACCAGTCTACTGTACGATCATAGGCCTGTTTCTGGAGGACCTCAGGTGCCAAGTACTGTGGGGCGGAAAAGAGAAATAAATTGTTTAAACTGTTTAAATTAAATGAAATTAAATATAGACAAACTATCTTATATTCCCCTGTGAAAAAGAAGTACACCTTTGGATAAAAGAGCACAATAATATACTTTAAAATAATACATTTAAGTGTGAACTTAATACTATGTTTTCAGACACTGGAATTGAATGGAAATGCATTTATAGTATGGTTAATCTGTACTGCTGAATGTCCTAAAGCATTTATGGTAAACTATAATATACTTTAATTTCATTTCTATTGAAACTTGTTTGCTTAAAAATATTTATAATGATGAAATTGCAAACTATTATGTTCAATATATTCAAACTTTAAAGGTAATACTTAATAACACTATAATATGAGTACTTTACATGTGCTTTAGTATGTTAGTAAACACAAAATAAGTGTAACCTTAAAGCATGACAAAAAATGAAAACATAATTATTTAAAATGTTTTTTAGTTTGATATTTTAAAAGTGTAGTTTAAGTGTGTTAAACAGTCATGAAAGTAGGGCTGTCAAACGATTAATCACGATTAATCGCATCCAAAATAAAAGTTTGTGTTTACATAATATATGTGGGTGCACTGTGTATAATTATTTCATATGTATAAATACACACACATACTTGTATATATTTAAGAAATATTTTCATGTATATACTGTGCATAGATTTATATATAATTTATATTATATATAAATATAAATATTTTAAAAATAAATGATATTGTTTTCTTAAATATACATGCATAAATATATATATATATACAAACAAAATAATTATACACAGTGCACCCACATATATTATGTAAAAACAAACTTTTATTTTGCATGCAATTAATCGCGATTAATTGTTTGACAGCCCTACATGAAAGTGTACTCCCTTTAAGTGGCAAATAAAATAAACTTTTAAAATAAAGTTTTTAATTTGAAGTGCACGTTCAATACAATTAAGCGCACTTCTTTTTCACAAGATACTCATTAATGAATGACCTACCTCAGGAGTTCCACAGAACGTTGTAGTTGTGCCATTTGACTCCAGTCCCTCTTTGCACAGACCGAAATCTGTCAGCACAATATGGCCTTGGCAGTCCAAGAGGATGTTCTCTGGCTTTAAGTCTCTGTGAAAATCGACAGGTAAAGGTAAGACCCCATGGTCACTATTATTATAATGAACAGAATCGAGTACTCAGTTCAACTACTTCTCCACTAGACGGCACTGCAGGCATTCACATACCTGTAAACTATGTGCAGTGAGTGGAGGTAACCGAGAGCGCTAGCTATCTCAGCGGCATAAAACCTAGCCCTGGGCTCCAGAAACACCCTCTCACGCTGGAGGTGGTAGAACAGCTGCAGAAGAAAAACACCAAGAGTTCATGAATTCAGTCTATTTTAAGCTGAGGCATGACCTCTTTCAGGTTATGAATGCATTGTTTACTAACCTCGCCTCCATTGACGTAGTCTAGCACAAAGTACAGTTTGTCTGTGGTTTGGAAAGAGTAAGTGCAGCCCAACCAGGAATGGATGTTTGATGTTTTTCATTAATACGCTCCTTTCCGCCATGATGTGCTTTTGCTGAGAAAACAATTTGAGTGTCATTGTTATTATGATTGTGGCGAAGTGCTTTCACATCCATATGAGAATACTGCATTAGGTCTTACCTCTTTCTTTTTCAGAATGATTTTCTTCTGTAACACCTTCACAGCATAGTACTGTTCGCTTTCCTTGTGCCGCGCGAGCAGAACCTGTGGAATAAGACGCAGTTAGCATTCACAGTTTAGAATAGGACAAATGTTTACACCTTGACTGTATAAAAAAATGAAAAGTTGCCCACCTTTCCAAAGCTCCCCTTCCCAATGATCTTTAAGTAGTCAAAATCTGAAGGTTTGATCCTGTTAAGGAAATAAATAAAAAACATAAATAATGCAAACAGCTCCAATTAACCAATCAAAAGATTGAGAACAGAAGATGGGAAGAGTATACGTACTGAGTTTCTTCAGCCAAAGAGCTCCTGGGATTGGTCAAACACAGGTGATTCTCTTCCAGCTCCTCATTCTGGTTTTCATCGATTTTTAAGAATGAATCAACCTCATCACTACAGAAAAAAAAAATTGGGATTTTATTTCAGATAGATAGCTTTGTTTAAAACCCACAGTTTGTAAAACAAAAGACAAACAAACCGAGTGATTCAAATATTGTGTTGGCAAAGGTTGAGAACGAATGACTTATTTCTTGTAATGCCTTTGCACACAGATAGATGGCAGTGTTGTTGAAGTTTATGATGGGCCATTTCTGGTTTTGGAACATTCAAAATTACTTAAAATTTGAATTATTAAAATAATATTAAAATATTAAATTAAAAATATTTTTTATATTAAATTAAAATAATTACTTAATTATTAATTGTATACTTATACTTAATTTTTTTAATAAATGTATAATATATTAAATTAAACTAATTACTTAATTATTAAAATTTTAACCAGACAAGACAGCTGCACTGAAAATTGCAAGAAAATTACATTACATAAATCTACTAAAATATAGATCAAAAACTATATTATTGAAACCAGATCAAATCAGTCCTCCTGCCACAAAATAATGACTTTTAGTCTATTGAGGGACACCCCAGCATCTTCCAGCATGAATGAATATTGTGGAGCATATGGAGAGGAAGAGATGCAGTGAGATATTTTCCACTGGTCCGACCTGAATAAGACCAAATGGGCCATGCTTAATTGAGTCAGGCCGTTATCCTCGTCTGGGGACATTAGGGATTTTCTCAAAGGTGCTTATGCAGCCAAGCGGCGGCCTGGACAGCTGCCTTTTGCAGAGAACTATTCTTGTGCTTGGCTTTATCTTGCCGGTACAGATTAACCTACACAATTAGGAGAATGTACAGCTAAAGTCCGATGATGGGATTACAGGTTACACCAGAGGTTACAGTGTTGCCTTGGTGAATGAATGATGGAAATTTCCTGAACCACTTTCTTGCTGATTTTGAAAAACCGAAATCATATATGCTCTTATTTCTTCAATAGCCAACATTCATAGGTTAATTTTAGGTAAAAATGCAGCCTCATGCTTTTTTTTCCTCATACAATTAAACATTGGGATACTTACTGTTGACAAATGGGAGGGTTGGAAACAAGCTTCTGGATGAAGTCGTTTAAGCCCATCTTCCTTTCTTTAATAAAAGCTGAAATGGAAAAAAACATTTACGTCAGAAGGAAATCCACAGATGACGTCATTAACACCCGCATTTGAACTGAATGAAATGCCGATATGAGAAGGGAAACATTTAAAAAATCTTAGCTATCGACCAAATAATAATTTGCCAGAAATCATGTAGCTAATGTACATGCTGTGATTCAGGATCCGTGTGAATGTGTTTAATGTCAAGAACGTCTCAGTGTTTCGTTACACAACAGACCGCATTGCTCACTGCAATTGTACACATATCATATGACGAACGATACTTCATTTCTTTCATTCTGTTGAAACACCGACCACCTAATTTACTAAACCAATGTAAAAACAATTAAACCCGAATAAAAATGCAATGCAATTTTTTTTAAATGCGACTAGCGTATTCAAATCTAATTCAAATAGACTGTACAAACGGGTATCCCCTCTAAATACATTTATTTTCTCCCAATTCAGTTGTTTAATTGCATTTTTGACATATTGCATTTTTTTCTAAAGCATAAGCAAAGTATTTTATAGACATAACTCAAACAAAATAACTCCTGTTGAGAGAGACATACCGGTAGAACAGACACGATCCCCCTCATCTTGCAGTATGTCAAGTCGCATCCAGCCTGAGTAACTGCCATCACTATTATTTTCTAAGAATAAATCCACAGGATGAATGTATTCCTTTAGAAGCCTATTAAAGCAACGCGCTGATGTTCCAGCAGCGAACCGTGTGAGTTTGACGAAGCGCACTAACGGGTCTTGATGTCAGGCTGTTGGATCGACGCTACTGTCTTTCCCCGCCAGCGCTGGACTCGTATTTTTATACAGAACACGTGGTTGTGAAGGCGAGGCTCTGACATCACTTGGGTAACCGAGGAGACTTGAAAAATGTAATGTCACGGGATCCCACGAATCTCTGTTTCGCCGGTAGGAGGCGATGCAAGGGGGGGCGGAAGCGCTTCCATTCAAGTGAACCAAATCACACGAGTAGGCTACACACTTCAAAGAAAAGGTTCTATATAGAACCTTAAAAGGTTCTATCAGCGCTACGTATTTGGAACCCCTTAAATGTTCTAAACAGGAAAAAGGTTCTATATGGAACGTTTTGAATTCATTCATTATCATTTGTTTTTGTCCTTTCCGGATTAAATATTTCACATTATTGACAAACATCAAGACCCTAAAATGTATTTTATGAATGCATGTGAATGATCACAAAATTCAAGATATGGGGGTTAGAAAATGTATATATTTATATCATTTTATGTAGGCTAGTTAATCAATCACACAAAGAGTGCCATGCATTTCAGTTCGTCTCCTCCAAAAATCAGCTTGATTAAAATGTGATATTAAGTTACCACAACAGTTTAATAAACAATAATTTAATTACAACTAAATAATGTAATATGTGAATGAATAATAGCCTATAAAGAACCTTTATGCCAACGGGATTATTTCTTGTCATTGTTAGAACCTTTTATGCTAAAAAGGTTCTATAATGACAAGAAATTCTTTGGAGTTGAGTAAAGAACCCTTTGCTTCATATAGAACCCCAATGAACCCTTTTTTCTAAGAGTATAAACTAAAATTTTTAGTTATTAGTTCAGGGCCCCTAAAAAGTGTGTTCTATAGGCTATAGTATCATGCACACCAAAATCTCGCTGGAAGTAGAAAGGTCGTCCAGGTACTTTTTGCCTAGACTGTTAAATTGGACAATCGTTTTTCATCTACTATAAAGTAGTAGGTAGGGCAGTATGCGATTTCGGACGCAGCTTCGGACTCTCCCTCAATTGAAAATTGCTACACATCTGGCTCACCATCTCATCATAGCGTAACAGATTAACTTCTAATCCTTATCAGTAATGACGAAGAAGAGCGTGAAGCTCTTTGAAGATAAATGAGAAGTGAAACGCATTCAGTGAACTTAGGGCTGGATCATGCACATGACATGAGATTATAGTTAATGGAAGACATTTCTACGCTAAATAGATGTGCTAAAATATTCTCCCCATTACTTAGGCCTACTGAGAATGACGTACAATATTAGTCTGTTTAAGCCTGTGTTTAACAGATTCTCATCTGTGAACAAGCCACCATGTTCAAGCAATCTGACCGGGTCAAGGGAGGCAACATCATTTAGTTATCATCCTCTTCTCCATGTGGTCTACTGACCCTGTAAGTTATGTAAGTTATGTCTGTAACATCATGTCATCCTCGATGGAAAAGACCATGTTTCCTGTACCCTTAGAACTCTAGTAATCCATAACAATGTGCTGTGCTTTGTTTTAATCAGTTGGATTATTCAAAAAATTTGATTCCAAATTAAATTGACTTGTAATGTGGAATCAAATAAAGTATATAAAATTTGTGTGTGTGTGTGTGTGTGTATATATATATATATATATATAGCTATATTCACTTTAAACATAGTTTTCTGCAGACATACTTCTTTAAGTGTAAAGTTTAATAATTTTGTTTTTTGATACATGATTTTTATTAGTATATATATACTGTGATATATATATATATATATATATATATATATATATATATATATATATATATATATATATATATATATATATATATATATATATGGAAGTGGAAATGCAAATCATGTGCACGAGGGTTATTGTTGTTAAAGCAACATTTCTCTTTTATTTAGTTTAACTTACGCAGGCTACTAAAATGACAAACAAAAAATATATTAAAAATAATCGCTGAAACTATATATATATATATATACGTTTTAATCATTTTTCATATTTTTGTTTGTCATTTTAGTGCCTGTGTCAAGTTAAACTAAATAAAACTCAAGAATTAAACTATATATATATATATATATATATATATATATATATATATATATATATATATATATATATATATATATATATATATATATATATATATATATATATATATATATATATATATATATATATATGGCTATAGTTTTCATCATTTTTGAAATATTTTTGTTTGTCATTTTTAATAGCTTGCGTCAAGTTAAACTAAATAAAAAGAGAAATGTTGGTTTAACAATAGCCCTCGATGCACATGATTTGCATTTCCACTTCCATAGAAGCATTTGGGACTTCCTCTGGAATGTATAACCTGTTCGATCTGTAAATCCAGTCTCCACATAATGTCACTGGAATCCTTTCATTTTACACAAAGAGGAGAAGTTCTTTTTGAGAGCTTTAAAATCACCTGTAGATTGACCTGTTTACACAAGCAGGATCGGTGGCATGACATCACCTGACTTAAAGGGTTAGTTAGTTCACCCAAAAACTCAATTCATCTTCTGAACACAGTTTAGGATATTTTAGATTTAGTCCAAGAGTTTTCTGTCCGTGTATATATTTTCAATGGAGGGACTGAATACCCTCGGACTAAATCTAAAATATCCTAAACTGTGTTCAGAGGGCAAAGGAAGGTCTTCGGGCCTGGGACGACATGGAATGAATGAAAATCATTAATGTCATCATTTTTAGGTGACCTAACTCTTTAAGAGGTACATTCTTTGTCTCCAACCAAACATTCTATCTTTCAGATAGCAGTTAGGAGGAACCATGCTGGAAAATTCAGCTGGAGCCGAGTTTCAAATAACAGAAAGATAGGGAAGTTATTCAGTGGAATCCTGGATAGTGCTTATCAGGTTCCACTGTATTTAGCAGATGAATAATAGACAGAAGATTTCAAGCCATTTCTATGTATTCCTATATTTTATATACCCAAAATATCTTACTCTTCTGTGAAAATAAACAAAAAATACTGTGATGATCACTTTTTGCAATGATTACTCTAATAATTACACTGACACTACGACAGAGAATCAACAATATTATCCGTCAGGTGACTATCTGGTGGTTCAGCTTTAAAACCTTTTCTTTTTTTGTTGTCTCAGTCTCTCCCACTATAACCTCCCCATATTTCCACATAACCGTGTTACTGTAACAGTATCTCATATGCCAAGCGCACAGCTGGCAAAGTCTTTCCGCAGCTCACCGAATGTCCTTTGAATGAGTCATTCTGTCATAGTTGTCAGAGATCCAATTATTACTATTTATTTCCTGTTACTATACTTGCCACGTTACCATGGAGACGCAGGTCGACTGGGAGTGAGCATTTGCATTATAGGCTGAGTGTCTTTCGGTCAGATACCATCTGCCACACTCTGGTGGGCAGGAAGTGAATCATCTGAAGAGAAGGGGGAGTTTATTCTTGACTTCTGCACCTCCTCACACAGCTCATGTATGATAGATTGATTTTTTCTCTAGCTGCCATTGGCTTAGTCCGACCCATGGTCTCACTTCTGTGTTTTTTGGGGATTTTTTACAAATTGATTCGTGATTTCCCCTATTTGCATTTTTCTCTCTCTTATCTCATCCTTCATATGCCTCATCTTTGTATTGTTCTCTGTAATATGTTTGTAGCTCAATGGGAGCTGTGTAATGGGCTTTGAGGCATCTGCAGGTGGGTGTTCTTCAACTGTTAACTATTGCAAACTATGTTGATTACAATGGAGACACGACTAGAAAACAAGTTACATGAATAATAGGCCTGTACATTGGTGAATCCTGCATTAAGACGATCCATAAATTTAACATATAGATATCAAATAGCTGCAAAAAGGAAATGGAAACTATTTACAATAAGATTCAATAATATTAGGTATTGCATTATGTATTATTAATTAAAAACACTAAACTTTTATTTGACAGCATTTAGCAGTTAATGTAAATTTATAAATATATTTTAATAAATAAATAAATATATTTGAATCAATAAATATATTTTATTTTATATTTTAACTATAAGTTAATTGAATATCAATTTTAAATTAAAGAAATTATTAGTTGTACAATCAGTTCCAGTTGTAAAATAAATAATCATTAAATCATAGCTAAATTAATTAATTTGTTAAAATGTCATTTAATATTAACCTAAATTAATGAATGCACAAGCGTATTGTTAATTTTTACCATTCATGATACCTACAGTAATTCATTAACTAACGCATAACATAACCAACTGAACATTATTGTAAAGTGTTGGAGAAAATCTATTGAAAATGGCCTGAAAAAGTGACATAGAAAAATAAATGACATATCCATTTATTTAGATTAAGCTTTTTTTCACATAATAGCATTATATGCCAAAGCTAATTTTATTTGTTAACAATTGACACTGATTGAGTCCCTGCTAAATCAAAGTTTGCTGAAATCTTTCAGTGTTCGTGACATTAATGCCTCAGTTAGGGGGTTTCACGTTACTGTATTTCCCCTAAAGATGTGTGTGATGTGTGTGTAGTGTGTGTGTGTGTGTGTGTGTGTGTGTGTGTGTGTGTGTGTGTGTGTGTGTGTGTGTGTGTGTGTGTGTGTGTGTGTGTGTGTGTGTGTGTGTGTGTGTGTGTGTGTGTGTGTGTGTGTGTGTGTGTGTGTGTGTGAAATCTACGTTAGCTGCTATTGAGGTGGAATACGGGTATGGTTGGTTAAGGTTTAAGGGAAGGGTCAACAGTGTAATTATAGATGTAATTACAGAAATTAATTGAATTAATTACAGCTGCAATTACATGGTATTTCAAGTACAATGTAAAAAACATTTATGTACACAATAAGTGCACTGGGACCTTATTTTCTGTTTCTCAATGAAACAAGACATTTATGAAGGAAAAATCAATAATCAAACATTGGAGTAAAGTGCACTGATAAATCATACACAATTAAGCCTGTGTAGTGCTGTGTTGAAGGCTTGTGAAGTAGGTTGAATGTAAAAGTGAAACAGAGCATCCTGTTCACCCAGTAACAGATGAAACAAACAGACCAAAGAGATCAACGCCTACACAACTAAATCAGACTAAAGTGGATTATGTCTGTGATTAATGAATGAATGGATGGAGTGGCAAAGCTGATCTTCCAAACACAATATGTGCTATGATAATGATTTTATCTGTATTCCTTTTTGCAAAATGAAAGACTTAAAATAGGGTACAAAAAGTGAGGGCAAACACTCTTAAAAAAATGCTGGGTTGTTTTAACCCAATTTTGGGTCAAATGGACAAACCCAAACGGGTTAAAAATGTAATTAAAAATTGTAACCCAATGGCTGGGTTTGTCCATATTTGACCCAAAATGGGTTAAAACAACCCAGCATTTTTTAGAGTGAAAGAAGGACCTCATACAAAATCCAGAATGTCAATTGACCTTTTTATAAAGGTGGTGGTGCAAATGTCACATTTAAGAAAATGATATTTAACCTGGCATGAAAAATAACCACATCCAATGACTTCTGCCACCATTAAAGTGAAAGTTAAAAAGTCCCTTCACTTGACTGGTGTTTATTTTCCAATGACGTCAGTTGACGGCAGATCATCCTTAACAAACACCAGTCACCTCTGCTGTCAGCGAGAGATGGTGAGGAGGTGTGTGAAAATCAAGCCCTGCCCTCTATTTCATATTCAGTTTCCCTCAGAAATACATAACAATATGGAAATCTGCCGCAACATACGGTTCATTTAACATGGGAATTTTTATGTCTCAGACAGTGCTTTTGTCTTTTCAACTGCAAAATTGTGACACCTAAGAGCTAACATATTTTTTATTCAGATCTGTTCTACAAGATGATGAAAAGTGCATTTTCTCATTACCATTTATATATATATATATATATATATATATATATATAATATATATATACACTTGTATATATTGAATATCGAGGTGTTAGCTGCATTTGTCAAGAACAACTAATCAACTCTGTTTCACGAGTTACCGTAAAAACAATTTTTTATTACTAATATATATTTGTAAATGCATAAACAAGTTTTTGGTCCTCAACTAACCCTACTTAGTGACAGCTTAATTTAGGCCAAATTTACAACCCTGTTATTCCTATAGTTTATTTTTTAAATGTAAACATTGTCCATGTATGTTTATCGCATGATCATAAGCATCACACAGAGCTTTATTTAGACATGTTCCACAAATTTGGAAACAGGGTTGCAAAAATTGCATAAACAAATGACCCTAGGCGCACAGCATCACATTTCCTTTGTTACAGCGAGTTTACAGTCAACCTGTTTATTAGGTGTCTTTAAATACAATCAGGCCTAGATAAAGATTAAGTACAATGTACTTATTGTGTTTATGCTGTATGAAATCAGTTTTGCTGCTGTTGAGGTGAGATACAGGTTAGGTTCAAGAGTTGGTTAAAAGGGTAACAAAAAATATGACATGTAATTACAATGCAGGTAAATTTGAAGAATATAAGTATAATGTAAAATATTTTATACATTATAAGTGCATTGTATCAAATGTATGAATTTAAATGTTAGCACAGACACCTAATATAAAGTGGGACCAAGTTTTATTATAGTTTTTTTTTTAAAGACAATTACCTATTCTTTTTGACCCTTAAATAGTGTAATAAATATGTTTATGTTCATATGTTCAATGCAGTTCAGTATAATCCATTTCTGCTGCTCAGTTTCAATAAATGGTCATTTTGAACCAAAAAAAGTTCTGAAAGAGCTCTACGTTTCTCAAAGATCTATGAAAATGAAATTTCATCTTGATAAATCTCATAAAATTGGAGTAACATTTCACATAGTTAAGAAGTACTCTGTAAAGGTGAAGCTTAATGGTAACACTTTACAATAAGGTCCCATTACTTAACATGCATTAACTAACATTACCAAACAACGCACAGTAACCGTGTTTATTTATCTTTTTTAAGGTTAGTTATTAGACATACAACTGAAATACAAAATAAAACTGTATATTGTTAGTTCATGTTAGCATGTTGATTACATTTTTAACAAACGAAACCTTGTTGTGAAGTGTTACCTGTAAAATTAGGGTAATTCTGGTCAGTTTTTAGTGGAAAAACTTCCTACCTATAAATGATTTCTTCCCAGTCTTCATGGTCATTCAACAGTGTATATCTCTCAGTCCAAAGTAGATCCTTCTTCTTTATTGTGCTTTGACAGAAATCCTTATAAAAGCTGATTCTAATGCAGTATCCTCAGCAGTTCATCATTTTGAAACATTTTGCATGTGTGTGTAGGTGTGTGTCTAAATCTCTCTAGTGCTGCAGGATTGTTAGAGGCGGTCTCATCGCTTCAATTTCGAAGATCAGCAAATTATTGGCCTCATCACTCTTTGCTCTGTATCTCTTCGCTGTCTTTTTGCTCTCCGTGTCTTTCTCATAGTTCAATGATAACTGAAACCAAAAACTAGTGACGTATCTCCAGCCTCTCTTGTTCTTGAGTCTCGCAAACAAAACAAAGCTACAGGTGTCGGATAGCAGCTCGTCTCACGAGTGTCCTGGTACCGCCCTGGGGAAACCAGTTTCCAGGTTACAGCAGTCACTAGGGTAATACCGGCACCATCTTCTACACTAGTTTAATTGTGCCATAAGCTTCTAATGACTTCCCAGGTACAATGCTACACTCTGGGAATATCTTACATAAAATAAACCCTGGATAAAAACAATGACTTGGCAAGTTTTCTAGTTTCTTGCTGTTGGCAGGCAAATGTGCAGCTACACCTGGCTAGGATGATTTGTGTAAATAGGCCAGAGGCGGTGCATTTATTACATGCACTGGCTGATATATGATAAATAATCATATATAATATTACACATATATTACTTGCTATGACATCAATATCACACAAAGAGTGCCATTTCAGTTTTTATCCTTCAAAAATCAGCATGATTAAATTGGGATATAAAGTTACTACAACAGTTTAATAAACAATTTAATTACAACTGCAAAATGTGGCAGAATAATGTAATATATGAATGAATAATAGCCTATAAAGAACATTTTGAACTTGTCATTATCATCATTTTTTTGCATAAAAGGTCCTTTGCAGTTGAGTAAATAACCCTATGCTACATATACAGAACCCTTTTTTTCTAAGAGTGTGGAAGTGCTTCAATAAAAAGAAGCACATTTCCTCATGCAAATGTTACCTAAATGTTTCCTCATTAAACAATGAAGATGATCCAGAGATTTTAAGAGACAATCAAACTTTTATTACTGATTTCCTGCCCAGTGCACATTCATCTCCCACTGTAGAATAGTTTTATGTTAATGGCCTTTCGGGTAATAGAGTGCACCTCAAATGGCATCGGCTGTTCTTTCTAAACGGCTGGCTTAATGGCACACAGTAAGTTTAATGAAACCATTATATCCTCATTATTGCCTAGCCCTTTCTATAGGACACCTCAATATTTATGTCTTCATACGTTCTGCAAACCAATTCAGCCTGGAATCAAAGGAAGGACGCAAAAGCAATTTCAGCTGAAATGCTTTCTCATCAAACTGTTGCAAGAGACGACATAACTATAAATTAGGATTTTGTTCGTTCATAATGTTCTTATTCAGGTTTTTGAGTGGTGTGAAGTTCCTCAGGGTCCATCACTGTATGTTATTAACTTCCTTCTTATTATTAGCACCAAATCTATTATAAAATTGCATTTTAAAGTGAGGACAGACATGCAGAACAATGGGCTGGTTGTCAAACCGAGTGGATTTTCCACTTTCTATTGACATTTTCACATCTTGAGGTCACATTTTTTAGCCACACTGTAGAAAATTAGAGAATTGCCCCATGACGCTTTTAGCAAAGGAACTGAAAGTGTTGGTAGTTTTTATCAAGCAATGGCAGTCACTTGCTGCATACTTCCTGTTTAACTAAATGTAGCTCAATGGGATAATTCCACACTGTAAAAATGAATACGCTTTATCTAATCAAAAAAATTGTGGCAACATATTATTAATTAAACTTAACAAATTAGAATTGAGTAATGATTAATCAAATTAATTCCTTAAAAGTTAACCATTTAAAATGAGTAAAACTTACAACTACAAAAAACAAACAAAAAACGTATTTAAGTCACCATTATGATGATCAGTGTTTGTTTTAAAATGACGGTTTTCTCCTTCATTGATTCTGCTTGTTAACATCAGGTGTCTTCAATGTTGGCAATATAATATAAATAGTTCTTAAATAATATTTGAAGTCTGTTATTCAGATATTTTTGTAAAATTTTGGGGTGTAAACTTTACTCATTTTAAATGGTTAACTTTTAAGGAATTAATTTGATTAATTATTACTCAATTCTAAATTGTTAAATGTAATTAATAATATTGCTTGTAATCTGTTGCCACAATTTTATTAATTAGATAAAGTGTATTAATTTTTACAGTGCATGTGTGACTGTTACATTTATCCATCACTTTACAAATCTAAACTAACTAAATAACTAACTAATTGTTGTTGTTGTTGATCATATTATTATTATTATTTTTGAGCTCCTTAAGCTT
Source organism: Hybognathus amarus (assembly GCA_030378365.1). NCBI lineage: Eukaryota > Metazoa > Chordata > Actinopteri > Cypriniformes > Leuciscidae > Hybognathus > Hybognathus amarus. Next base: position 54,819 of record JAQIUQ010007478.1, read on the forward strand.
ACAATTTTAGTAACTTCTAAGGCTACACTGTAAAAAATTAATATGCTTTATTTAATCAATAAAATTTGGACAACAGATTACAAGCAATATAATTAATTAAATTTAACAAATTAGAACTGAATAATAATTAATCTAATTTCTTAAAAGTTAACCATTTAAAATTAGTAAAATTTACACAACAAAATAAACAAAAATATCTGAATAACAGATAGACATCAAAGATGAATGAAGAACTGTTTATTTTACATTGCCAATATTGAAGACACCTGATGTTAACAAGCCAAATCACTGAAGGAGAAAACCATAATTATAAGTCATCATTATGGTGATCAATGTTTGTTTTAGTTGGGCTCTTGACCCTTGAGTTATTCACTTTAATTTTGTTTGGCTGATATGCCTGAGATATAACAGTCAGATGAACAAATAGAAAAGGTGATCTGATGGTGGTGGTTATGTTTTATACATTATACATAATATATTTTTTACAATCATTTGACTGCTTAACTTTTACTCATTACTGGTTAACTTTTAAGGAATTAATTTGATTAATTATTACTCAATTCTAATTTGTTAAATTTAATTAATAATATTGCTTGTAATCTGTTGCCACAATTTTATTGCTTAGATATAGCATATTAAGTAACAGCAAACTCTTAAGTAAGCCACAGCATTAATGAGGGACCTACAGCACAAGAAATGACATGTTACACAACTAAGTTTAATACTTAGGTGGAAGTTGGTTTGAAATCCCTTAGTAATGAAAATAAAGAGGTCAGCAATGTCCTTGTAAAACATACAGTGACGACGTTTGTTACATCATGGTCTTACAAAGTGCAAACAGCTCGTTTTTATTTATTTATTATTGTAACTGATTTAAATTGTATTCATATTTTCAGACTGCTATAGAATGTTAACATTCGCAATAATCCGTGACTGGGGCTGATGACAAGCCAGCTGGAGTTTTTTTTTTTGTAAGCCCAGAGAGTCAGTACTGCTGTTGTTGTTGTATATCAAAGTTCAAACAAGTGCAACTACTTTCAGTTCCTTACTGTACTGGGAAATACTGATATGTACTGAGAGGATGACATTTGTTTTCATCTAACAGCAAAACTAATTGTAGATGCACAATATTCTTCTAACTCACTGAACATCTTAAAGGGATACTTCAGTATTTAACACTAAGCTTTGTATTTGTAGGGAATCTGTAGTATTTTCGAATTACCATGCTTTCCACCCTTATATCCCCCTGAGACGAGAGATTGATGTATTATTATTTTTTTTTTTTTGTATGGAAAAAATCCTCCGATGATGCAAAAAATATATATTTTGTTTTCAGTAATCATGCCACCGGCCTCGTGCCAGTTCTCCCGCGGCCCTCACTTGTCTCGCTCGCCACAGTAAACATAACGAATGTCAACTGTTGAACGCAAAAGCCAAATCCTGGACATTTTTGGGCGATCTCCAAACACATTTCGGGCAGACTCATCACGGAGACTCACTAGTAGCCTAGGCGTGTTGTTTAACGACTGCGCTCTGTTACCGGTAGGCGTGGCCTCCTAGGGCAGCGAAGCAAGTGCATTCTGGGAGTTGTTGTTTTTCAACCACATAAACCAAAAATACATTATCTGGTTTTTCTCAGTCTAGAAAGCTCCAAATTCAAAAATAATTTCACATTTCTTCTATATACAGTAAATGACCCATTTTAAATACACATTCATCTTTCCAGAGGTGAAGTATCCCTTTAAGTATGTGTAACATTTCTTGTTGGTTACAAAATAAATGTTTGCGCTTAATTGTACTGAATGTGCTCCCCAAAATCTTCAAATTATATATTTATTAAACTGTACTTGCAAATATTAATTAAATAAATGGCTACAAACTACATGGTTTACTTTAAAGAACAATTTAAAGCTGTAGTCCAGTGTTTTTCCTCTTTGTCGCCATCTCTGTTCGAAATCTGCAATTGCAGTAATTCGCGGAACTATCAACTTTAGTTGTACTTTTGTTTTGGTTCTGACATTAAGTGGATAAAAAGGACTCTAAAGTTCAGCTAATTCCATTTAACATAAATTTAAACTATTATTTATTTTCATCTAAGTGTTTCATATAATTGCAGGTGTCCATATAATATAGTATCTCACAAAAGTACAGTACTCCTCACATTTTAGCAAACATTTGAGTATATCTTATCAAGGGACAATACTATAGATATATTTTAGATTAGTCAATGTGCTGCTTGTATAGCAGTATATATTTACTGTCCTCTGAAAATATTTTAGGGCCCTATAAAATCCGTTTTATTTTATTTTTTCCCAAATTCATTTTTTCCGTTTTAATTTTTGCAAATTCCATTTTTTCCATTTTAATTTTTGGGAATTCTTTTTTTTTACTCTTTACTGTTATTTTAGTTGTAAAAAGAGTGTGCTTTTTATTCCGTGATCGCAGAAATTATAGGGCCCTAATATTTAGAGGACATTAAAATTTAAGTACAATTCTCTCATACTGACCACGGAATGTTCAACATGGCAAAGAACTCTCAAAGGATTTGAATAAGAATTGGAATTGTTGCTCTCCACGAAGTTGACCTAGGCTATATAAGAAGATTGCTAACACCCTGATAGTTACAGTGGCCAAGGTCATACAGAGGTTTTCCACTGTCCCTTGAAAATAAATACTAAAATGTTTGCTGAAATGTGAGGGGTGTATATAGATATATGCTATATATATATAGATATAAGTACTTCTTTTTCACAAAGTCACGAATGACCTAAACCATATCTAGGGACCATAAAAGCCTAGTAACCACCCACAACCCACGATTAGCATAATGCACTTGGGTTTTACCTCACATTTTCTCAGAAAATCCAGTTGTCTTTTAATACTTATTTGAACAGTGAACTCAAGAATAACATGTAAAATGCTGTGCACTAAACAGCATAATCGTCCAGTGTGATAATTAGTTCTGATCATTCAGTGGCATATGAGCTGAGGATTGCTCACTCATGCTTATTCATGATGAGAGAAGAGAGACAAAGCAACTTGACATTTTAACCCTCTAGGCGCCACGGTCGAGTTTACTCGACAAGATGCGTCACTGAATAAAACGGCCGATTTTGTCAAATTGGGTGTCGAATTTCGTTCGACATCCCCTCCACTGGATGGCAGACATGTCATACTTCATCCCTGACTCAAAAAAACGTCATGTTTCTATACAAAATGTTCGAGTTACAGCACACTGAATCAGTGTGATCAAAAGCGGAGATAGTGTGAGAGTGAGCCATTTCATCAGTCTCTCCGCGATCGCGGCGATAGTATTGTGGTGGAGACTTTGTTTATTATCACTGGGTATGTTAGACGAGGTCGAAGTATTCATAGTACAGAAGGCAGGGTGGGGAGTCGCAATAGTATGCATACTTGACGTGCGCGCGCGCGAGGTAGATCTGGCCGTGATCGCGCTGCTCCTATCATCACTTATGAGCTGCGCTTTGCCCTAACGAGTCATCTCTTGAACTAAACAGCTCTTGTCTACTTGTGTTTGTGTGTCATATAAATAATATAAGCCCCATACATGGAATCAGAGTGCCTACTGCACGTAGGAAATGGAAAATCTCCACAGCAAAAGGCCAAACACTACATGCATATGGTTTGTTCTACCATTTATTAGTAATGATTTGCACAGTTTGGTTATTATTTACTATATACCTGAGCATTCAGTATTGTGCCATATAGCATACAGAAGGTGATGGACATTTTGGGGGGAAGAAGTGCTGCATTTTATCATTTAAACATGTGACTTTTCATGAAAATTCTATAATCCAAGATTTCTGCCACTATATGACATCATAATATGCAAATTAGATGGGGAAATTTAATCCCTACATAAACTTTGGGTCATGCTTAATATTTCTCTAATTTACAAAAAGTATCTATCTTGTTTCACTTTTAAGATATTGTCTTTTGAAATTAAGATGTCAAAATCTAAAGTTTTTGGAAAAAACCTCTGGCGCCTAAAGGGTTAAACCTGAACACTGTCTAAGGCGCTCTTTAAATAGCCTTTGACCGTCTCTGTACTTGGGACTTATAGACAGGATTGATTGGACTTATGGACAGGCACTTAAATCACGTTACCCTTTAAAGCACATGCAGCATCATAAAACAGCTAACATCATCAACTCATTCACTTTTAAATGGTCAATTCAATTTGACTTAAATGTGTGTTATGAAATTGATTTAGCAAACTAAAAATGGCATTACAGCTCTGGCCTGACCTCACACTGATCCCGATCTCACCTGATCTAGAGCTGCAAACTTGTGGCAAAAATAGCCTCACACTTTTTCCTGTCCCTATAAGATGTTCCCTTTGAGAATAATCTAAGTTAACACACAGTGAGACATCTATTATGTGTGATGTACAGATGTTAATTAAACAATCTATGGCTGCTTGACATAAAACAATGCAATTTTGGCTGAGATTATAATGATTATTCTGGAACTAATAAAGTGCAAAGTCTAATTTATGCTGCTTTAATGACTAATATTAGGGTAAAATAGAGCACATGGCATTTAATAATTTTAATTACTAGAGGCCTTTTAGATTACATATGCATAATAAATTAGTAATTAATGAACTTGCAGTGCAGCCGTATAATCTTAAAAGGTGTTGCATTGCTCATACTCCATGCACTGTGAATGGGGTGTTAAAACATTTTTCATATTAAACCATTTTCCATTGCAATTCAAATAGTTTAGGGACCACTGAAAGAACTTCTGGGGCTACATTATGGCCAGGGCCTAGTCACACCCTTGAGTATATATATACTATAATTTGCATTTGTAGCATACACTCTTAGAAAAAAAGGCTTAGCATAGGGTTCTTTCCTCAACTGCAAAGGACCTTTTATGCAAAAAAAATGATGATAATGACAAGAAAGTACTCTTTTGGCACAAAGGTTCTTTACAGGCTATTATTCATTCATATATTACATTATTCTGAAACATTTTGCAGTTGTAATTAAATTATTGTTTATTAAACTGTTGTAGAACATAATAACTATTTTATTCATGCTGATTTTTGAAGGATAAAAACTAAATGCACTCTTCATGTGATATTGATTAATTACATTTTAAAACCCCATATCTTGAATTTTGTGATCATTCATGCATTGCATTTTAGGGGTTCCAAATATTGTAGCGCTTTAGAACCTTTCAAGGTTCTATATAGAACATTTTCTTCTAAGAGTGTCGTTGTCTGCACATGTTTTAGGTGCAATCATCTTTGTGCTCTGGACATTGTTGAGTTCTAAGAAAGACTTGCCATTCATTCCAGATTAGGAATGAAGGATTATTGTAAATCCTTGTGAGAGACATGTGCTAGCCTTCATTACATGAGAAAGGTTAATTCTCTCTCTCTCTCTCTCTTAAGGTTAGTGTTATTTCAGTGTCACTTGAGATTCTTTTTTTTTATGTTTATTAGGTTTGGCTATGCACGTTTTATTACGTCGGTCTTAACATCTTGACTAAGGCTAAATTGTCTGGGGATGGCCCTCAAGGGAGTTTAATTGAATATATGTGGATTGAATGGATGTTTGAGCTATGCAGTTCCCCTATTACCGTCAGAGGAAAACACCAACCCCACTCTAAAACCCAGAGGCCTGTCTGTCATGCCCCCCATGGATTCAAGCCAGAGCCCACCACAGACCCTGAGCCTGAATCCGAATCTGACCTGGTGCACCAACGTCCGTCCTGCGCGGTTAACGCTGTTATTCCTGCGTTTTGCTCTTTTTGGATTTAACTACACTGCGCAGACATGACCTTACCTAACAGTCCACTAACAGGCAATGAGAGTAAATCTACTCTAATGAGAGTTAGTTCAGTTGACATAAGTGCAAAGTTACTTTTAGTTTGTAGTGTCTAAAGTGGGCCATCGAAACAAAGTGTACCCCTTTTGTATATCTTATCTTTCTGAAAATCTACCGTTGTTGTAACAATTTCCTATTTTGATTAGCTCTCAGAATTTTTGTTAACTTAAAAAGAGCTCAGGATTTAATATTAATGTATTAATTCAAGTTTCATGTTTCATATGAGAAATGTACATCATCGTTATCACAGTGCTTGTTGTCTATTATTAGCAACATCACATGAATGCTCATCACATGAAAACTCATTAGACAAATGACATCCAAGAAATACTTTTAAACAACCAAGTCAACTAAAATCAAATCAAGCTAAGCTTAAGAACTTATTTATTTAGACTGGCTTTTATATCATAACTTTGTTGAGTCATTCTGTGTTTTCGTTGTGATATATTTACAATATACTCTTCATTATATATTTTATTTTGCATTGTATTGTTGTTGTTTTTTTAAAGCACTTTGGTTCACCTTGAAAAAGGGCTGTAAATGGCTGTATAAATAAATATTGATTGGTTGATTGATTGATTGAAATCAAATAAAACAAACATTAAGTGAAATAAAATAAAATTGAAAGCTTATTTTATTTCAGCTTTAGCTAACACAACGTCTATTATTATACTTTTGTTTAACTTGATGTACTAAACTAAACCTAAGCCTAAAACAAAAACTATTTAGACATTAAAAACTAATAAAAATGACAACACAAGAAAATTACTAACACTTTAACTAAAATTAAACATAAAAATTAAACAACTCAAAAATATAATAATCGCAAAAAATTACACTACAACTACCGTGCACAAACAAAGAATAATATTATTTTGTATTTTTTTCTAGCATTTTGTTATTGATAAAATAATTTTTTTACTGTGTACTATAATGCATTATAACTTTAAAAACAATTATTTACAATTAAAGACTGCTTTTATTTGGCAGGCAGGTTTACAAGATCATTTCAGGGTGTCTTTAAAGTTTGACCTTTAAAATATCTGTGATCCTGACATGATGTAAACGTCCTTTTTAAGATGTGCATGTCTCTTAAGAATGACAGTTCAGATTAATACTTTGTGTCTGAAGAAGGGCATGGTTTAGCGCTGTGCACAATGTAAAGGATGACCTGACATTAAAATAGCCCATGCGTCAGCAGTTCTCAGAAATCCAATAAATTGGACTGGCCTGATTAATAAAATGTAACAGTGCCAACATTATCATTGCATCACAGTGTTCAAACAGTCTGTAAAGGGGCTGTCGCTTTATCCCCCAACTATCTTCTTAGGTAATCTTGACATAGGTCAAAAATGATCTTCCACTCTCATACTTACGTCATTCTGAATTGGCTGTCTAACGTAAAGCACTATGCAGTGAAATGGTTATGACACTGTGATCTAGAGGTTATACAACAGTTCTTCATCTATGTGGTCATGGATTATGGATTTAAGTAGGGTTAGTGAAGGAGAGAGCCGTGTCATACTGATGCTATTGTCAGAGGGGTTGAAACACAGACGGCCTTCATCACGTTTGCGTGCAGTTACTGGAATGGCTGCAGGTCAAATTGCAAACAGGTCACTTGCTTGTTACATCACAAGGTAAAGGACATCATAAAGTCTTAATGCAGTTAATTCAATTGATAAAGTTTGGGATTGTGTTAAGTTGACATATAACATCAAAATACTGTTATATGTTGATTAAATCTGCCTTTCCACATTTCCACCTTCACCAGCTTGCTTTCTTTGGCAACAACACAAATGCTTCATTGAGCAGGAACAGGAAGACTTACTAAATCAAGCGTATCATTGAGGGAGGCAACATTTAATGATTCTAATTACAATCCGTGGCTCTACGGCCTGCCTCGATGCACTCTGGGGAAATGAGCCATCTCTCTTACTTTGCAAGCGGCAGGTCAGTGAATTGTGTTGAGAACACACGGCACACATTGCCAGCCTGTGACTTTTGACTTTCCCCTGCTCTTGAATAAGCTTCAATCATAGATGAACTAAAGAAAGAAAAAGATTGTGACCCTCGCAGGTGCTGTGTCGACAAAGAAGGGCTCTATTTTGGATGAAACTCACCCCTCAAAACAATAGTGAACATGTGGAATCTGACAAACAGAGAGAGAGCTTGAACCAGCATAATCTCACTATATAAGTGTTGAGGGGATCAGGTTTTGACAGGCTAGGGTCTGATCCTAACTCACCGAAGCTAGTCATGTGCAAACAAAGCATGCTGTTATGCAGTCCCAAGTCTGTTTATAATAAGACTATGATGATATATAGTAATACTAAGAAATTAAACGAGTTGCATAAGGCTCATTTCATAGTCTAGGCAAGAGAAAGTTCAGATCTTTGTGAAAGAGAAGTGCACTTAATTGCATGTGTTCAAAATATTGTTTTCACATTATATAAAGTGGCTTGAAGTACTATGTATTTACATTGAAAAATAAATACAATAAACACTTTTGCTGCTATTGAGATGTTAAATGGGTGAGGTTATGGACAGGTGTGGTGATTATATAAGGGTAGGTTAATATGTAAGGGTAGGTCAAATGTAATTACATAAATTAATTTCAGCTGTAATTACACACTGGTTTTGCTATATTTAAAAACATGTATGAACACAATAAGTCCATTGTATCAAATTATTAAGTACTTAAAGCCATTTAATATAAAGAGGGACCAATTGACTAAGGCTTTATATATATATATATATATTTATATTTATATATATATATATATATACACACAAAACTATAGCTAACACTTTATTTTTACCTTGTCCTTGTTAAATGTTATGTAACTACAAATTATGCATAATTACATGGAACTAACCCTAAACCAAACTCTAATTATACCATAATGTAATTAATATTACTTAATACTTAAATGTTGCACTGTAACAAGGACACCTTAAAATAAAGTGTGACTGTACTTACAGATATTATAATAGCCTATTAATTAAAGAAAAGGCCACTTACGTGTACTTAAAGGAGTAATTACAGTACTATTTTAAGTACACTTAAGTAATGTCAAATTAAAAGTTTTTCTTTAATATACATACTAAATATGCTTTAATAATCTTTTGTCTTGCTTATTTTGATGTGTTCACTAAAATACTTGATTTTAATTTTAACTGCAGTGTGTTATTCGATATTACATTCAGAGTAATATTTTATTTTTTATGTACTAAAATGTAACTTCATAACAAATACACAACATACAAGTTTCAATAGAAATTCCATGAAAGTGAATAAAAATGCTTCAGCAGTAGTATACACTTTAACTATATTTCAAGAAAAATAAGACAATAAAATTAATTATGAAATTACATGTAAAGTTGTACTTAAGTCCTATTTAGGTGGGTCAGAAAAAGTAATCACGTTTAATCTAAATCTGACCAAATTATCACATGCAGTGCACACTTAAGTATATTCTTTTCAAAATTAATATGTATCTAATAAGTGGATACATATTAAGAGGTACATAAATCTAATAAATATAAAGAGGTACATAAATCTATATAAAGAGGTACATAAATCTAAATCATACATAAATCATATAAAGAGGTACATAAATCTAATAAATTATTAGATTTATGTACCTCTTTAGATACATAAATCTAATAATTTATGTATCTAAAGAGGTGTGCTAAAATGAACTTCTTTTTCACAAGAGATAGTTAACCTAAAACAAATTCAGTCATCATCTTGAGGTATGTTTTATGCTCTTGAAAAAAAAATACTATGTTCAGAAAATGAAAGGGACATAAAGAGAGGGGCTGTTCTAGAACTTTCTGACAAAGAAAAGTCAAGAGCACCTCTTCATTATTTACGAAGGGAACACTGCATTCCGATACTTGAGCCGATAGAAAGATAACTCTAGGGGTATCACCATTTCTGTACCTCCCTCGGCCTCCTCTTGTCTTCTCACAAATAATTGCTACCATAGTGAGGTCAAGTTCCACGCGCATGTGAAATATGCAGTTGTAGAGTCCCAGCGGAGAAAGAATGTACTGTACACGCTACAAACTGACGTCACCGATTAACATCACATGCCGACAACAACCCTTGGGGTTTAAAAGTAAACGCACATACAGTCATGTGCACCAACTGAAACGTGCCTTGGACGCATTTATGAAAACACATTTAAACTCCAGAACTTGACACCACAGTGCCTGAGGTGCTGAGGATGAATTAGCAGAAAAGAGTATGGATTTACTTTGTTATGTTATTTAACTGACAATCTAATTATGTTCCAACACTAAATGGTGACTTCAATGAATTCAAAAACTCACTTTGAGATGTGCAGGACAAATCTTTAGGAGACTTTGTGACTTAGTGTTTTCTACACTATAAGTCCGCATTTACATTATGTGGTTCAAGTGACCCAATCATGATTTTTCTTCTCCTCTCATGTGGCACAGAACGGATAAGACCCACAAACATAAGCAGGAAAAAAACACATGGATTCCGGTATTCTCAGATTGGTTTCAGGCCTCATTCAGAGGTGAAAATAAATGAACAGTCCATTTGAGTTTGCCATGTAAGCCGACAGATCGGATATTCCCCTAAAAATGCAGAGTCGTACGACATTGAAAAAGTGATGGTGGTGAATGAAGTCAACACATGTGGACTCCAATCGTGATCACACAATGCATTCTCATCCCAAGGCGTCATGTAACGGACAATTTTGACCATGCTTCAATTTCTGACGCTTTAGTCACCTGATTTTTTGGTGAAGTAAATACTACTGAAAAAAAACTATGTAATTTACATGAATCTTAGGGCCCTATAATTTCTGCGATCACGGAATAAAAAGCACACTCTTTTTACAACTAAAATAACAGTAAAGGGTAAAAAAAAATGAATTCCCAAAAATTAAAAAAAAAAAAAAACAGAATTTGCAAAAATTAAAACGGAAAAAAACGGAATTTGGGAAAAAATAAAATGGAATTTGGGAAAAAATAAAACGGATTTTATAGGGCCCTACATGAAAAAGTTAGTTCAGGCAAGAATTTAAAAAACTAAGTAAATTCCATATCAGTACTTAATTCAAGCGAGTAGAAATGAAAGTCTAAATATCAAATAAATAAAATTAAGTCAAAATTACACAACTTTTCTGATACTGGGATCCCATCATGCACTGGACCTTGAATAATTAATGAGGTTAATTTTTCACTGGTTTCCAGCTGTATTTACACTGTTTTATCATTGATTTTTGTTGTCAGTATTAGTAACTTGCCATTTTGTGACATTTCGAGTAAATCTTTTCCTCAAAATAACATTCAAACACAAAAACGACCCATCAAATGTTACCGCCGTTGTGTATTGTGTAAAGTTTACTTAATTCCATATTCCAAGTAAATTTAACTTAAAGATTTCTAATTAAAGCTACTGATAAATATGTTTAGGTTTTTACTTGGCAAATCGTTGTAAATTTACTAGCATTTTCTGAGTGAAAAAAGTTGCCTAGCTTTTTTCAAGTAAATTGTACTCCAATTGTTTTTCAGTGTACACGTCAGATACATGACGGATTGCTATTTCAACAAATCAGAATTAGGAATAAAGACTTGCCAATGTGAATTCGGCCATAGAGATCTGTGTCCAAAGTTATTCACAGTGCATAGTATGTGATAGAAAGATGTCAAATGAAAACAGATTAGTAAAAATCATATTATAAATCACAATCATACAGCACATTAACACACTGTGTACTATATGACCATCACCAACATTTTAAAATACCAAAAGTAGCAAAAAAGCCTATTTGACTACAGATGCGTGCAGGCCTGGCAAAGTATTAGTCACATTCCTCACTCCCCACACAATCTTGGCTGGCACACACACACACACACACACACAAAAGTGATAACAATGTTAGTGAATAGTGTGATGAATATGACGACCTATCAAGCTGTGAGTACATCACTGTAGCATGCTGGGAAATTATTGTAATGACAATGTGACATTGTTTTTGTCTATTCTCTCAAATATTAAATCACACACCAGTGAGGAAACACCAGCTATATATTCTCTGAAGAAATGTCAGTGATGTTTGATATGCAAAACTAACCACTATAATGTTGGAATTGTTCTGATAACTAATGTTGCTATACTATTCACAGATGGTCACTAGGCAATTGTAAGGCCTTTGCTGAGGTGTTTGGGTTGTTATAGGATTTTTCTAAGTATTAAGTATAAGTTTTAATTATATGTAAGTATTCTGCAAAATCTGTCTGTCTGGAAGTTTCTAGTAATCATTAAGACCCTGATTGGTTGGTTCAGGTCTTGTTTAATTAGGGTTAGCGCTAAGCTCTACAGATCAGTGGCCCTTCCCTAGGCCATTTTTTTTGACAGCCCTGCCCTCGGGCATTGATAGGTAGTGGCAAGGGTGCTCTGGATGGTTGCTAGGCAGTTGCTAAGGTGTTCTTTCTTGTTACCTGGGCATTGCTATGGCATATTTTTAAGTGTGTGTTTGACATTTTTTAAAAGGTCCCAAGGGCCTTCTTGGTTTATATGCCATTCCTATGTAGTTAACCATTAGGGTGTTGTTAGATGGTTGCTAAGGCATTGCCATGCAGTTGCTAAGGTGTTCTTGGTTTGTCAGAGCTCTACTATGTGGTTGCTAATGTGTTTGAGGGGGTACTAAGACCTCGCTGGTTACTATACCATTTTCAATGTGTTTGCTAAGGTGTTCTGAGTGACCATTAGGTTAGCACTGACAGTAGCACAGCTCTAAATGTAAGCTTATGTAAATTTGTAGGCCTGATTATCCCTTCCAATAAGACTGAGTTGAGTTTTTTATTTAAACAGATTGTTCAGCCTGATGCTTTTGCTGAGAGCAAAGCACATAACTGTATTTCATTACATTATGGCATGATGTCATCATTTGTGAGGGATTACAGCCTTGCAGACTAGAGTATGAATATGAAATGTCATTCAGCAATAATCAAAAATCTGTCTTTGCACTGTACACAAAGGTGTGAGTGCCCTGATTATGGAGCTGTCAGTGGATAATTACTTTTAAATGAGATATCTTTGGGTGACCTATCAAGGCACTGTCTGGAACTATAGGAATTGGGTCTCTCGGACCCTCAAGAGACCCTAAATTTTCCTATTTATTGCTACACAGTTGTCTATGGCTGTGTATTGTATAATCCAGTTTCAAATCTGTTTTAATTTGTCACCTAAATCCATTTATTATACTTCAAAAACGTCCTATCTCCCAATTCCATTGACGTCAGATTTTGCTCTTACATAAACATATGGCTTGGGAATGCAAGACATTTTATCCACTGCTTTTACGGTGCATCTGCCTCAAAATCAGCCCTTGGCGTCTCACCAGCACAGCTCAGTGACGTTGTTGTTCTCTAGTCCCACTTTCTCTTTCCCTCTGTCTCTGGACATATCCACTCTAACTCTGGGGCTTCAGGTTAAGTTGAGTTAAATTAAGTGGTTGCGTAAGCTGGATGCGAGAGACATTTCAGTCTGCTTGCCCTGGGCTTTTTTTGGTTGTGTGATGGAGACATTGGTACATCTGAGCTGTTGTGAAATGTGATATCAGACAGTAAAACGTCTTGATGCAGTGTATATATACTCTTAGAAAAAGGGGTTCATTGGGGTTCTATATATGAAGCATAGGGTTCTGTACTCAACTCTAAAGGAACTTTTATGCTAAAAAAAAGTTCTACAATGACAAGAAAGAATCCTTTTGGCACAAATGTTTCTTTATAGGCTATTATTCATTCATACATTACATTATTCTGCAACATTTTGTAGTTGTAATTAAGTTATTGTTTATTAAACTGTTGTAGTAACTTAATGTCACATTTTAATCATGCTTAATCATCCTTTTGGAGGATAAAAACTGAAATGTCACTCTTCGTGTGATATTGATTAATTACATTTTTTAACCCCCATATCCTGAATTTTGTGATCATTCACATGCATTGCATTTTAGGGGTTCCAAATATGTAGGACTTTAGAACCTTTTAAGGTTCTATATAGAACCTTTTCTTTGATGTTAAAATCAAATATTATGTGTAAAAGCATGTGATTTTTAAGAAGATTTTTTTTGTTGATATATTTTAAAAGTGTTACAATAAGTTAAATAGTTCTAATGTTTTAGGTCAAATGCTCTAAAAATGTTGTTGTTGTATAATAATTTCACTTTTATAATAGAATCCTGGCCAAAGATGGTGAAGATTCAGCCCAACTAATTTCATCAATTTATTGCATTTTTAATACATTTCTATTTAATACATTTCTATAATATAATCACTTTATATATATATATATATATATATATATATAATATATATATATATTAAAGATTAGCAGACAAGCGTGGGCATTTTCACACTTTGGCACACATTAATATTTCCACTGTTTTTTTATGCAAATGCTTCATTTTGCTATTCAAATACTGTTTCCATTTAACATTGAATTATGTTTCCTGTTTTTCTTTTTTACAAGCATAGAAATTCACAAGAGAGTTTGGCCTATTTTGTGATGTATAAGATTCATGACATAACACAAAAAGTTCTAATGTGGGAGATCATGAGGTCACTTCAGTTTGGTGGATGTTATCTAACTAACATGACACTATTTTCTGCTTGAAAAATGTTACATTATATGCCTTTAGGAAGAAAAGAAAGAAGGGTTGGATAAACGCAAGTGTCCATTTTAAAGCAATGGAAGTTTTCTGATTGATCATATCAATTAGCCCATAATATAAATGACTATTTGACCAGTATGATTTTAACCTCATGCCTAAATCTGTCTTTATTTATCAAAATGAAATGCTAACTGACTGTCCAGCTATTCTGAACAGGGATGCTGACGTGAACCTCTGGTGATTTTCATCATGGCAAATTGGAAAATTTGTATTGAATTGATTTCCTTTAGGCTCCTCACTGAACATGATGTCCATATACAGCAGCAGTCAATAGGGAATTGTTTGCAAATGTGCCGCCCAACCACACACACACACACATGCACACACCCTCATTCACCATGAATAGAGCTTTTATTTATAGGCCACCATTGGGGTGATGCTGTGGCTACGGAGATGGCATCACAGCGCTCCAGCATCCCCGTCACACGGGACAATTCTCATAGGGCTAATGTGGCTATGAAGCATCTGATCTCATTGCCATGGAGAACAAGAACATGACCTTGAGTCATGGAAAATCACAGCTGAATCACCCAGAATCTCACTTAAAATAACAGAGAGGATCGAGATAACAAAGCTTAAACCGAATAACAGAGATAACCCAGATGGTAAAAATAAAGGAATTCACCCGTTATTTTGCTAAATGTACCCAATTTTTCATATCAACAGAAAAAACACCAGGATAACCTGGCTTCTCTTGAGCACCCCTGCTTCAGTGCAAAGTAATTGATATGCTATAAAGCCCACCCACGGCCCACACATTGACGTAACAAGGTAGTTTGAGACCTAGAGAACACCTGCAATTTCAAACCGCATTATAGAGACTGTCTTTGGTTCACTGGACTTTTATAAAGCTAAATTTTATAGAACAGCCTTTACAATTTAACCCCTTAACGGTCACTTGCCCGTATACTTCAGTATATTACTATTAAATCCTAATCAAGTCATGACAAACTATATATCGTTGGAAAGGTCTGAGACTCCTAAATAGATATTTTAGCGCTGTTTTTTTCTTACAAATTAGGAATGAACAGTAATATATGATTTTATGACAAGAGTGCACCTCAAAAAAATCGAGGTCATTACAGAAGTTTCTGACCTTTGTCACAAAAAGTCGACACACACACTTTTAATAAATGAAACTTTGTTTTTTAGTGCTAAAAGTTCATAATAAAACATAACCTAGTATTTGTCAATAAAAAAAGATAAAATTATATTTTTAAAAGTAAGGTCAAGAAAAATTATCTCTAAAAAGTATAATTTATTATATATATAAAAATCTTTTTTTATTATTATT
Organism: Hybognathus amarus; assembly: GCA_030378365.1. Taxonomy (NCBI): domain Eukaryota; kingdom Metazoa; phylum Chordata; class Actinopteri; order Cypriniformes; family Leuciscidae; genus Hybognathus; species Hybognathus amarus. The sequence continues at coordinate 70,694 of JAQIUQ010007478.1, forward strand.
ATATCACATATTTTAGTAGTTATCATAAATTAGGTATCATTTGAAAGCTTACGAACTCAGAATTCATCCTGTGAAAACCGTTTTGAAATTAGACGTTGCAGTTACCATAGAAACGGTATTTTTTATTCAGGCCCCTCCTCTTTTGGGCATCATCTTTCATAATTTATTATCAAAACCTTTTCTAATATTGACAAAACACATATTGTCAGAAAAGTCTCAAGAGTCTCAAGGTTCCATATTTAGTGACAGAAGTGATATTTGGATAGAAATGGCAGAATGCATTCAATTAAATTCAATGGAATTCAATGGCACCCGGTGGCTATTTTTGGTATAACGCCTAAACAAAATCTCATGGGAACTGAAATTTTTGTGATATCAACTTTAAATTTGGAACACAACTTGGCTAGATATATAGCTTTAATTTCATAGTAATTTTATAGTAAAAAATAATTTGTAAAATATTTATTTTATATTAAAATATATATATTAATATAGTATATTTTATTTTTCGACTGAAGAAAGAAAGACATGGACATCTTGGATGACATGGGGGTGAGTAAATTATCAGCAAGTTTTTTTAAAAGTGAACTACTCCTTACATCAACCTTACACACCTTCTCCGCTATAAGTAATGTACAGCAAGTTTATCAGACAGACAGACAGACAGACAGACAGACAGACAGACAACAGACAGACAAGAACAGACAGACAGACAACAGACAGACAGACAGACAGACAGACAGACAAGAACAGACAGACAGACAGACAGACAAGAACAGACAGACAGACAGACAGACAGACAGACAGACAGACAGACAGACAGACAGACAGACAGACAGACAGACAGACAGACAGACAGACAGACAGAACAGACAGACAGACAGACAGACAGACAGACAAGAACAGACAGACAGACAGACAGACAGACAGACAGACAGACAGACAGACAGACAGACAGACAACAGACAGAACAGACAGACAGACAGACAGACAGACAGACAGACAGACAGACAACAGACAGACAGACAGACAGACAGACAGACAGACAGACAGACAGACAGACAGACAGACAGACAGACAACAGACAGACAGACAGACAGACAGACAGACAGACAGACAGACAGACAGATAGATAGATAGATAGATAGATAGATAGATAGATAGATAGATAGATAGATAGATAGATAGAATGTAAATTTCTAAAATAAAAATGCATATTCAAATTGCATATATTCACATATTCAATGCCTAAATTTGTGTATGTGTCTGTGTCTATGTCTATCTGTTGTAGACAATCAAGCACCGTTCACGTTGTTATAAAAAAAAATGCTTGCATGTATTTTCCTTGTATTTCATGGAAGCTCTCACTGTACTTTTGTTTGTGTGTGTGTGAGAGAGAGTTTGTGTCTGTTTTATGTTTGTTCAACAGTCTGTCTCATAAGTCCTTCCAGAGCTTAGCTGTGTGCATGGCGAGGCAAGCTAGAACAGTCTGTCCAAACTCTGTCCAGTTCAGCTTTCATGCCAGATTATCTCTACACACTATTAGCATCTAAAGTTTCACGTTACAGTGATGTACAAATCTGACAAGTCCTGGCATTACTCACACATTACAAATTATTAAGCGAGTTCAGATGCACTTTACAGATATCCCAACCTGCAAAAAGTCGTTTCAGGGAGGTATCTCGACGCTAATTACAATTATTTGTTATATATTGTAATATTACAAACACTTCTTAAAAGGATAGTGTCTTCCAAAATGAAAGTTATTAGTCTTCTTTTATCACTTACCCTCTCATCATTCTAAACTAATTTAATATTTTCCTTTTTCTGCGAGACACAAAAAGAGAATTTATTATATTAATTTGTTCTTTTCTATACTACTATACAGTAATCAAGGGCTGTCAAGCTTCAAAATGGACAAAAAGCACCAGAAAAGTATCCCTAAATTGTTCACCATATTCCGTGTCTTGTTTGACAAGTCTTTATTCATTGAACATATTGCTGTAATTCTTATATCCCTTGGGAAAAAGAATTGTGCTAGACTGAATGTGCACTTACACTTAATTTAATGTGTTGACTACAGCACATGTCATTGATTATAATTTTAGCTCAGTAAGTGTGTTAAAAAGCTCAGTAAATTAAATTTTATGCTAATGAAATTAATGTAATTAAGTGACTGTAAACATTAAATTTAGTTTGCACTTAGAAATATAATTTTAATGTATTATCGTAATAAGTACTCATTTTAAAAGTATGTTAAAGTGTATACTTCTCTTTTACAAGTGCATTTATGCACATATTAAGACCTTTTAGTGTGTAACATCTTGTACTGTGTCTGTGTACTAAATAAAACTGTATATTTAAAGTCTATAAAAACTCTTCCTTTATAATGCAGTTAATGTTGGAACAATATAGTTTCCAAATTCCTTGAACATTTGTAAGGGTGTCGAGATGCTAATAAGGGTTTCACTAATGTGGCAGTCTGAACAACATCAAACGATGACGCATCTTCAAATTTTTCGTATTGACATAATTCACTTTAATTGTATAGAAAACAGCAGGCTCAACATTCTGCTTTTGTTTTCTCTAGAAGAAATTGAGTGCAAGATAATAGTATTTTCATTTTTTTTTTTTAGTAAAGTGCTAGAGGAAATATAATCAGGGCAACTACACAGTTCCTGGGTGAGCCTTACTTTTGAGGATTTGAAGTTTATGCAATCCCTATAGCTACAGAAAGACGGGCATTATAACTCCCCATACCCACACACCCCTCTTTTTTTAGAAGCACAAACAAGTTTTCAGACGAGCTAACTGTTAACTCAAGCCAGTGGGAACATTACAGGCATGTGTGAAATGTCTCCTCTGTGTAAGCAAGCAGGGTGGATTTGCAGACTTCTTTTCTGACCCCTTTGCTTGGACATGATCTTTTCCCTGTGTGCAGGTGTGTTTATGCTCCCCTTGAGATTTGATAATAATGTGTTGTGCCAAAGTGCTGTTGGCAGTATATGCTATACGTGTCGTTGCTATTCAAAACACTATTGCTGCGCATTACATCACCCTCAGTTTGTGAGTATCTGTTGAAACTGTCCTGAATGGTTACTCGAAAAGAAATGTGAATACGCATATAAAACAAATAAAAATGTGTAATTTCCAAATATCACACATTTACGGGGGATAAAAGTAGTGGCATTTTTGAAGTTTAGAAGATAAATGAGACTAGACAAGAGCAGGGGGAATGGTGTAGGTCAGGTTTAATAAGGCTGGTTGTGGTGTTCTGAAGAGGCAAACATCACTGTTCCACCTCCACAACACAGACCCCATCCTCCTCTCTATCTCTCCATCCACTCATCCACCTCATCATCTGTTCATCACAGCTCTCTCTCTGAATCATATCACATCACTCCTCCACACCCTATGGCCTCAACTCTCTTTCAGAGCTGCTAGAACATTCACTGGTGTATGATGGACAATTCTCTTCAACATTGATTAACACTGTATAAAACTGATTTATTTCATTTCATGTATGTCAACTGATTTTATTTAAAACTTTTTAAGGGTCAAAATAGCTAGAAAATCTTAAAGGTGGCCTAGAATGTGTTGATATAATATTTTGGCTTTGATATCTACATAGATTTGGCTTATTTAAGTGCATTTAAAATATTACAATTCAAATTGTCTCAGAATGAAATGGTCTGTTTTTACCTTATCTGGAAGGGCCATGAATAACAATGAGGAGTTCTGCTCTGATTGGCTGTTTCACTGTTCCGCTTCACACACTCTGAAACACAAGCATGAAAAATAATCATACGTCAGTTCTCAAAAATTAAATTTTTTTAACAAATGGACTAATGTTAGATGCCTTATAACATTATCAGTGAGCAGCTAAACTAATGTAGTTAGCCCCTGGCGTGTTGATTAAATAGACGAAAGTGAAATTAATTGACTAAAGGGAATTTACATTGCACACACATATTTGGAGGCGTACATTTTAATGCATGCACACATGCATGTATATATTTAAGAAAAATGTGTTCTTAATATATCAAATATTTATATTTACACATATATTAATTATGTATAAATATATATAAAGTATATACATGCAAATATTTCTTAAATATATACATGCATGTGTGTGTAATTATATATACATCATAATTATATACATAGTGCACCCACATATATTATGTAAACACAAACTTTTATTTTGAATGCGATTAATGGCAATTAATCGTTGCCCAGCCCTAATCACGACTGTTGCATCGCAGTTAGTGTTATGTGGAGATTCGCCAATTTAACTCACTGTATGTCATGTCCATACTGAAATGGAAGCTTTAGCATTAAGTTCTGCCAGGAAGATTCGACTGTTACGTTACTTATTACCTTCTCATCTATTCAATCGTGTCTCCTTGTGGTACGAAAGACTGATACTTACACTTTTGAGTTCACAGATGCTGACGCTTTCATTTATCATTTTCATTTTTTCGAATACTGTATATTTGGACATACTAGTCTTTTGGCGTACTGTTTTTTGCATACTATAGTACTTTTTTACATTAAAATATGGCAGATCAATGCCTATTTTGGTTGTTTTAAGGATTTTGTTGCTCAAATGTCCAGTAGAGGTTGTTATTTACAGTTTACAAGGAGTTACAGCAGTCTGCAAACCTTTCACTCTGCCCAGTGATTCTAATAACGGCATAGAGACAAGTTCACTTCAGGTTCAGCAGAGTATCCATTGGTTTGTGTTATATAACACTTGAGGTCTATGTCAGTAATCACATTATTGATTAAAAACTAACAACAGATGTTTCGTCCTGTTTACTTGTCGTAGAGCGGCCCATAGGCAGATCAAAATATGTTATCATGACTATGCTGCAAAAATAGTAATGACACATCTGAGGCTTGAGGTTGAGAATTTTTGACCCTATTTTATCATGCAATGTTTAAAACAAGTTAAGCTTTCGATAATGTTAATTAATATAGTAAATTATTACTTAACTTGAACCTAGACCATTCACTTTATTTACCTGATATGGTCATACTTCACACCTTCAACCCCTATAGCATATTTGTTTAGAGTATTAGACTATACATAAAAACAAATATGTTTTTCCTTGTAAAAAAGAAGTGCGCTTAATTGTATTAAATGTGCACTTGTAATGCACGATACTTTAAATATTAAAAGTATATTTTTAGAAAGCTGTACTTGCTGATAGTATTAATATACACTTAAGGGTACAGATTTAAAAAGTGCACTTTTAAATTAAAATTTTTTTGGACAAGATTATTAATTTGTTTAAAATTAGTAAAAGTGTTAACAGCAGGTTACATTCAGATTTTGACGCAGGTGTTGTTGGCATCTCTTTTTTTGGTTCTGTGATTTCTTAACTGGCCATCGTTTTTATTTATTTATTTATTTTTTGTCTGTTTTTTAACCTCATTTATCTTCCCTGCCCTCACATTCTGGAATGTCCATGTTCATTTGCAGAGCTGATTTTTCCCCGGGCACCTACTCTTTTGCCACCGCCCAAGAATTCCTAGATAAAGAGACAATACAGAGTTTGTACAGCATGTTCTGACCCTGGCTGTTCATGAGAGGACAGGATTAGTGGACATGTTTTTTTCTTATCAGTTTTCATTGATTCAGGAGTTGCTGAATTGGGCCACGCTCATTACACTAACTGTGAATTTTTCAATTTACACATTGATAGAGATGTAGTTCATGTAAAGAAAACATAAAATCAGTTTGACTTTTAAATGTCTTAAAGGTCCCCTGACATGGGCTTATTTTATTATTTTATAATATTTCCTGGGTTGCCCTTATAATGTTAGTATGTCTTTTTAGTTAAAAATAGTCATAATTTAGAATTTTAGATAATCTGAAAATTTAGAACACTGATTGGAACGCTCTGTTTGAAGGGGCGTGTCTGCTGTGGGATTGAGTGTAACCGCCCACTGCTGTGATTGGCTGATGAGCTTGCATATGAAATAGCTACGTATTACATGTGAAACTCTCTCAAATACTTTTACTACAGCTATAATACGTTTTTACTATAACAGCTATCTAGATTAACGAATCATGAGAAGCTTTTTAAACAGAAAGTGAAAAAATTAATGTCAGGGGACCTTTAAATGTGTTCCTGGTCTTATTATGCACAGTTCATTGGAGCATGTTATTTCATCTTCATAATTTTTCATCAAAATGTAATGACTTCCCTTGTGAAAACACTTTGGCATACTTTTAAAAATAAACCCTAATACAGGAATTATATCTTTTAGAGAACATGCTTAAAGATATAATACGGATATACTCTCCGTTATCTGCTCCGTTGTCAACATTTTTAAATGACAACCATTAAGTGACACTCTGGAGAGTTTTGTGCAAAGAAATGGAGACATTGAGGCTTACATGACATGTGAAAAACTGCAAGGTAAAGAAATAATAATGGCGGATTGCTGGAAGTGTTGGACCGGTAGATCGATGTCCTTATTTGTCAGTTTCGCTGCAAATACTGTGACGTAATTGTTCAAAAAACATCATACATCTGTGCAGGTTAAAAAATATGACCAAAACAGAAAATAAAGATATAAACGAAGCACCTGAATATAATAATTTCATGTTTTCTGTACTTATAAACACTCCAAATATACAACAAAATGCATTTAAGGGCTAAAAAAGTGGATTTTGCATGATTATGTGCCCTTTAAGTGCCGACGGCATAAGCCTAATGTTTTCCAATGACCAATTGCCTGTTACTTGCAATTAAGATTTCAATCAAGATTTAAAAGTAAAGATTTAACCAATCAAGATTTAAAAGTAGCCACTCAACAGAGACTGTGAAACTGATTCCAAATCATCAGTTCTCATCAGGATGCATCCACTCATGCATCCACTTCTGTATTTATACCGCGCGCGCAGGCCCGGAGTGTGTGATGCGAATAACACACGCCAATCCCTCCGTCAGGGTTGCATACACAACCAGGACGTTCTCTCCTCACAGTTATTGTGTCTGTGCAGAAAAATGCCCTAGGCAGACAATGTGGCTTTAATGTTTTTTAGAGGCGTGGAAAAATTAGTTTCACACACAATAGCATTTTCATGCACTGTATGAAAATAAAAATACCGCAAGGATGTTTAAAATACCACTTATTTAACTGCTTACATTCCAGTCAGCAAACTACAGAGACGATCATTCAAACTCTCTTTAAAAATAGTCTGCTGACGTTCAACTGACGTAACAGACAACTTTCACTCTCTCTGCCCAGCTGTCATTAATACCAGGGCTTTAGATGATAAAAAGGGACATTTGTAAAGGGAGTGTACAGCATGTTTGACCTGAATACAATGTTGTTAGCACAGATACGTTCTTTTAAGTGCATATAAAGATCAAGACATTGTTTTGGAGTAGTCTTGCTAAATGCAATGCCTCTTTTTCCCAGACCCACAACAATAAGGCTGCCTGTGGTGCAAAGCACGATAAAACCCTCCTCGATGTTGTTGAAACTCAATCTACTCTCCAAGACGAGTCGAATCAGAAACAAGCTCGGACATTGCAAACAGAGTGACCCCTCCTGTTCCTAAAAGGCTCACATGGCAAAAGGAAAAAGAGGTTTGACCATGTTCACAAGCATGTTGAACAAAGTATTTGTGTAGCAGCATGCTGTTCATACACAGCTGATATGGCCACCCAGACCTCTGTCGGAAAATATCAGGCCCTTTGAAGAATGCCTGCTACAGTCAGCATGAATCTCTCTCTCTCTTCTCTCTCTCTCTCTCTCTGGCTCTGATGAGGCAATATATATTTAGGCATTTATCATTCACAATTAGACTGGTAACATGACACACACACAACCAAACAGTTTCAGTTACTTGACTTTCATTTAAATTTTTGTTTATACAATGGAAGTCAATGGGACCTAAATCTGTTACCAACATTCATCAAAATATATATATATTTTTGTCTTTTTTGTGCTCTACTGAATAAATATAGTCACTATTGGGTGAACTATCCCTTTTACAGTAATATCAGTTTACCCCATTCTTATATAACACTCACGCAGCTGTTTTAAACATCAAGACTGTCACACATTATGCAGCATCCAATCATTCTCCAATACGTACAGGCCTGTAGGCCTATTACCACTGGAACAGTCACTAGAAAGTTGTGATGGATGGATGGATTAATCCAATGATGGATGGATTAAATCCTACCCTATATCCACGGCCCCCCTATCCAGAATCATGCAAACACTATCACCTTTCACAGGCACCGTTTTAGAAACGCACTGAAACAAGATGACACTTCAATTTAAACTACAAGCAAATCTCTATATTCATCTGTAATTTGAAAAAAAAAAACAAGAAAATGTGATTATTTGTTTACAAATTTAGGATAGGCCCATATTCAAACACCAACAACTTTATACAAATGCAACTTTTAGAAAATCCTGTTATGCGTTTTACGAACACTACCTTTCCTGTACCCGTGGTCATGTGAGATTCTTCTTTGTGCATTCCTTGTGCTATTAGAGACTGTGAAGTATCACATGAGCTCTCTTATCCTAATATTTACAGGAAGGGCCTTACATAATCATGCAGAATAGCACGAAACTCGTGAGTGTACTTCAGATTGGAGTTTTTGAGACCCCAGACACAGTCATGTGCCACACGCATGTTTGAATCTGTAGGCCTACAGTAAACCCTGTAATAAGACAACAAACAAAATAGTTAACTATGGTAATCTCTTCTGCAGCCCTGTAAGTTAATGCACATATTTCTGGGAAAATCTTACATTGTTTTTTGCTATAGCAGTAGTGATTTTAGCCAAACACACTCGGTAATGGGGGTCCCATATATAGTACAGCACATTGCATGATGGGGATGATGTATTCATCTGCTGAGGATATATTGCATGCTTCTTAAATGTATTAATTTAAATGGTTAATTCAGTGTAAAAAAGAAAACAGAAAACCGTGACTGCTTTTATTGGATCTTTTTATAAATATTATCCATAAATGTTTTTTGTATCCACTGGAGTTCAATAGTCTAAGACATCTAAAAAATACTTATTTTTTGTATTTTGTTTTATTTAATGCAAAATATTCAATAAAAAAATAGTGTACATTTGAATAGCTGAAAATTAAAAATCTGCATTAGTATTTAATTGAACCCCTCTATTAAAATGTACAATTGTCAAATGTACAAATGTTTTAAGTTTAAATGCTAATATAATATTAATATACTATTAAATAAGAACATAAAATAAGGGATAAAGAATTTATTTATTTTTTGCATTATTATTTTTTATTGATTTTTATTGATTATGATTATTTTGCATGATCCTTTATTCATTAATTAAATATTTATAAATAAATAATGCATTTGATATCCCCCTTTTCACTTGATGACCATGTTGATGCATGAATAGAGAATGAAGCAACTTCTGCTTCAGTGGAAGAGCATCAGACCATCTGTACATATGAGTTCACATGCTTAGATTACCTAAAAACAAACGAAGCATACATTCTGAATCAAGACCAACCAATGAACTGCATGCGATGGATTACAGTTTTCAATCTCTAAATGGTTTTTGGCCTGTTTTGGGTGTGTTTGTTGAAAATGCAATAAAGTTTTCCAACATGTAGTGTACAGGTTTATATTACAGAGGGCCGCGCTTTGGCATTTGCTGTGTCAGTCACTGGTGTCTGTATGATATTTAAACCAGGCTAAAGTGTGTGTGTGTATGAGTTGGAGGGCTGGCAATTGGCCATTACTGCATTCCTCTACAGCAGCAGGAGATTTTCCACCAGACTTTCTTAGCGCTCTCACACTCACACACACCACATGTTGCTCAGATGCTTCTGAATACATACACAGCATAGAAATACAGTCTGGTTTAAAGAATAATTACCACTAACAGTGGCTCCAAAATGTATGTTGAACCCTCAGCCACACTTGAAACGCTTCACATCCTGATAGCAATCAATAGTAGAAGTTAAAATAGTTCATATATCAGTCCGAGTGCAATGGTACAGTGTCCTAATGGTATAGTCACCATACAAACAGGTTGTTGAAGCAGTGGTCCAATCACAACACACTGATCAAGCAGCCCAATCAATGCACATTGCACTTTTCAGAAGGAGGGGCTTATAGAGACAAGAACCAAACAGAGCGTTACTGACAGACTGGTACGTTCGAAGTAGCATACTCTCGAGTCTTGAGTACTTACTTTGAATTATTAAGTCCTCTGCGACCGTTAAAAAAGTATGTTCTATATAGTATGAATGTAATCTGGACCTATACATTCACCATGTTGTCATTGTCATGTGATCTACCAGCGCCATTCACAAATCCTAGGATATAAATCACATTTTTAAATGACATAAAATAATAATAACATGTGATAATTTTAAAAAAGTGTCTTAAGTGTCCAAACGTATTTTAGCTTGTTGTAGATTCACATACATTCACACACATTTCCACTACACTCGTATATCGGCTCTATAAATCCTTTTAAATCTGGACAGTCAAACAGATGGGTGCGTAATTACAGATTCTCCGTAAATGGGATTTACACAAGCTTAAACCCTCTTCATTGAGAACCCAGATCAGATTAGTTGTTACCTAAAACCTTCATTCAGAAAAACAGAAATTACAATACAAAAAAAACCCAATGCAAAACAAATCATTTACATCTACAGTGCATTTAGTGATTATCACATTGTGAATGCACTTTCACACGTGTCCTGAAGCTCCTTTAAAAGAATGAATGAAGTGACAGAAGGGTATGAATGAACAACAGACAGGAGATAATGTCTCAGGGATATATGAGAGTGTCCCAGTAGAGACAGATCGACCACCTAACACACGCAACCGACATATGGACGCTATAGGATGACACGTAAAGTAGTTTAAATCTCTGACATAATTAAAGGAGTAGTTCACTTTTAAAAAAAACTTTTGCTGATAATTCACTCACCCCTATGTCATCCAAGATGTCCATGTCTTTCTTTCTTCAGTCGATAAGAAATTAAGGTTTTTGATGAAAACATTCCAGGATTTTCTCCATATAATGGACTTCAATGGGAACCAAATGGTTCAAGGTCCAAATGAGAGTTTCAGTGCAGCTTCAACGGGCTTTAAACGACACAGACGATGAATATGAGTGTTATCTAAGGACCCTTCGGAGTCATGACTCGAAAAAGATTTGTTCATTTTGATGAACGAGTTTGAACAGGGGAGTCACGAACGCTCATCAAGGCGACCATTTGAGCTTATAAAACTTAAACTTTGTAATTTATTTTTTCAAATGAGCAATCGTTTTACTTGATAAGACCCTTATTCATCGTCTGGTGTCGTTTAAAGCCCTTTGAAGCTGCACTGAAACTCTCATTTGGGCCTTGAACCATTTGGTTCCCATTGAAGTCCATTATATGGAGAAAATCCTGGAATGTTTTCATCAAAAACCTTAATTTCTTTTCAACTGAGGAAAGAAAGACATGGACTATCTTGGATGACATGGGCGTGAGTAAACTACTGAGGGTGAGTTAACTAGTAGTAACTACTCCTTTAAGGAAATATTATCAATATTATACATAAATCAGTTTTTAGTGTTATGGTGAAAACTTTGCATGAATGACGGATATACTCATTTCACTTACGTAATGTTAGGATGGATGTAAAATATGGTTGCCTAGCAACTAGAGGTTTATTTTGCAATATTCAAAACTTAAACCCTGCCAGTAAATAGTTTCCTAAATTTACTACAAAAGGCAAAAAACAAAAAATATCAATTAGCGAAAAACACTCATACTACTTCATTACTATTTTGACTCAGTGTTTATTTACTCTGCTAAAATAGATGTCTCACTGGGGGAGCAATTTGCGAACGTGCATTAGGAGAACCAGCTTTTTATCGATTTTCATTCTCTTCCATATTTACAGTAATACTAATAATAGCTTTGTCACCCGTGGAGGGGTCTTTGGACAGCTGGTGTTGTGAATGCTCCTCGCTGCTTGTTTTTACTGGCATGTGTTGTTTCCCAAGTTCATTCTTGACACAACAGGTCAGTCTTTTCCCTTGGTGGTTCAAAGCTGTTTCTGTGTGAACCTGTCAGATGGAGATGCCTTGTTCAATCCTGTTGAAACCTGAAATCAGTGCTGTCGTGAGGTGGACGATTGAGGTTCACAGATGAGCACTGCCATCCTAGGTTCATTCAGTGAGATCAGAGCCAGACTAATCAATTTTGTAGCTTAATCTAGCTAAGAATTGCCCACAGAGGAAGGAAGTGGAAGACTCTAAAGTCTGTTCACCATTCATCTGATGCAAATTGCGCATTAAAAAGGAAATCACTTCGGAAACTAAAAAATTGATGGCTAAAATCACACTGCATGACAGTCGTGATGGGTTGGTCATTCGTTCACTTTGAACGAATCTTTAATATGACTCAGAGAGCGAGTTGTTCACTTTGTGTTGACCGCACGTGCACAACATCCTATAAGTCCCCCCCAACCCAAGCTTTGCTTTGTTCAAAAATGTCCATCTGGACAGCAGGTTGGTTAGTAAAATATAATCCATCAGTTGCTGTACCTGCGTTAGATGTGTCTGTGTATGAGGGCTCGGGCGACTGGAACTAGCAGGCAAATGGAAAGTCCCCTATTCTGGTTGCCATGGTTACCGGTGGCTCACCTTCTGTCTGATGTACAAGGTTCCAGCAAATGGAATTAGCGTCTGTGACTCGATCCCCACTTAACCTGAATCTCCTTTGTGCTCTTGCACAAAAGGTTGAAAGTCAATTGTCTCTCTGGACTCATTCCTGACAACTTAGAAGCCATGCATTCACACAGCATGTATTCTTTCATTTAAATAAAAGTCTTGTCTTGCGATGCATTTTTAAAAGTTAAGCTATTTTTAACATAATCTGACATCTTAAAAATTGTGGGATGTAAACAAAACCAGCTAAATGTGTCGAAATGGCCAAAGATATCCTCATGTTTCCAGAGAATAAAGGGTTTGTTCACACCAAAATTTTATTTTGTCAACATTTACTCACGTCCAAACCTTATGACTTTCTTTCTTCTGTGGAACATAAAAGATATTTTGCTCACCAAACCGTTTTAATTACTATTTACGTCCACTGTATAGACAAAATATATGTTATGCTCCATTAAAGAAAGTATGTTACTCAACAGCATTCTTTTTGAAAGCAAATAATCTTAAGAGGATAATTGATTAAAATAGCTTGAAAGGATTTGGAAGGGCTGTGAGTGACTATTATGCAATATCAAACCAAAGAGTTGGAAGGATTGAGTTAGTTGTAACTGAAGGCTTTCAATACTTTTTTTGGCACTGTGAGCTTTGATTTATAAAGGATATAAAGATTACCAAATTTATTACAATGAAATGACTCTTTTCTTGATAATTGCTATTTACATGATGCCGGTGTAAGGAATAAATGGCACTGAACTTACACCAGGGTGCAGAGACCTATGTATTTAATTTATTCAGGACTAAAATACTATCCAGTGTTATTTTCCATTTGATTTTCAGATCATGTATATATTAGTGTTAGACCTATTAAAAAACTTTTGTCTTTATTTGTATCTTTATTCTATTGTATTTATTTGTGCAACTTTTTTTTATTTTATTGAGCAATTTAAATCAAGCTCCGTGTTGTGTAAATTCTTAACAACATTATCCCATTTTAAAAATGCAATGAGTGCAAACATTTAGGCAAGATAAATAATAATTTTGTTTGCCAAAAATTAAGGTATTTAATAGGGCTGTGAAATGATTAATCGCGATTAATCACATCCAAAATACAAGTTTGTGTTTACATAATATATGTGTGTGTAGTATGTATAATTATTTTGTTCATAAATACACACATATATGTATATATTTAAGAAAAATGTGTTATTAATTTATCAAATATTTATATTTATGTATAATATTTATTTTGTATAAATATATAAAAAGTATATACATGCAAATTCTTCTTAAATATATACATGCATGTGTGTGTTTATATATAAAATAATTATACACACTACACACACATATATTATGTAAACACAAACTTTTATTTTGGATACGATTAATCGCGATTAATCGTTTCACAGCCCTAGTATTTAAGCCACAGTAGTTTAATCTGTATTGCATGTTCAAACTTTAAAATCATTCATATTAACTGGTTAATAGATTTTTTCTCTGGAAGTATGTAGGTTTGGAAATTTTAGAGAAATTCTAAATTAATGCATTACAATTGAACTAAACCCATTATATTTTAGTCATCTGAATTGTTTGAGTTAACTAACAGCTATGCATGATAATAAAGTACTGAAACAACATTTTTATTTTGGGACGGTTGACATTCACTTTAGGACGGTTCAAATTGTTTTTTTAGGACGGTTCCAGGACGGAGGTGAAAAAAGTTAGAGGTGTAGCTACTCTTAAAAAGTCAAAGATTGAAATTTCTCCAATCAGCTCTTTGAAATGAGGTTTGTGGGAAAATCATAGAGAGTGCCTGCAAAACTTGTAGGAAAAAGTCCCTCTGCTGCAATCACAATTACGAAAAGCTCATGATGAACTCCTGGCGTTTGTCTGTGCACAGGCAGAAAGCAATTGTAGCATGTAACTTATTCCACTGTGCATTAATTGTGATGCAGATGTGAGGAGACAGACTGGCAGGGGACTTCACAGAGGCCTGATACACGTTGTACTGAACAGATATCGCCAGACAGCCAACAGAAGAGAAGTCTGCATGCTTAAAATGACCATTCAACTGGAAATAAAAGCTGCTTTATGGCAAGGCTCCAAATAGACAGATAGACAATAAATTCGGAAAATTATGTATATGAAAAGTATTAACAAAAGTACAACATAATGATAAAGTGTTCTGGGAGGTAGTGGGTCTTAAAACACCTTAACTGTCACAGGATCTGCCACATCACTAGCCCATCAACACACACTGAGGCCACATTTACACAAACTCAACCCCCTCAGTTTCCAATAATAACACTGTCCACACAACATCGTTTAAAAAAAGTTTTAGACAAATATGTCTAATTGAGCTAAGGTTGATTCCTTTCAAAAAGTGTTAATCTGACCAACCTTACAGTATGTAGAGACATTGACTCAACCAATGAGCCCAATCTGTTTTTACAGACCAATGAAATATACTTTAAAATGTATTTAAATAAACATAAACATGCAGAAATAATATTGTACTAAGGCTATAATGGTCAAATAATACAGTACCAAGGCTATAATGTTCTTGAATGATCAAATAATGACCTAGCACTCACTTAACCTCTGTGTCATGGGAACATCAGACGGTCAATTCACATGCATCACACACATGCTGTGTCACGGTACACTGTGTCATGTGATAATTCCATTATCCGGGGATCGGGGCACCACAAATAACCTGGATTTGTCCAGTCAGCTGACCGACATACAGGGAGGAGGCTGGAGGAAAGACAATGAGCAATGATACTAAGGAGTGGAATATTATGGCTTGAAAAAGATGGGTAGAAGGAAGGATTAGGCCACTGATACGTCATGCATTACTCCGTGATTAACAAGCCAAGGAGATGACACTGCAACTACAACTCCTCCGTGACGCCATTTATTCCATCCAGTGATCACCTTTATTATATAATATTAACCAAACACTGTTCATGCATCAACTGCAGGGCAAAAACTCACAGTCTAAAGGTAATATTGATCAGAATTTGTGCTTTCACAGTTCAGGAGACTCAATTAAGTTCTCAGATATATTTCATTGAAGTACAACTTTCCCAAGTACAAATTCCTTAGATGAAATAAAAAGACCTATAGAGTAAGAAAGTAAAGCTTTCAACGGATCTCAGATACCATGGATTTAGAGGAATTCAGAAATGTAGTTATTTGCAGACTTTTCTATTTGGTAAATCTGAGTATAGTCTGAGACATTATTGAGATCTATATAATTTTCGTATAGGTTTTTTCGTATTTGTGATTCGGTGGCTTTGAATTGTAAAAACACCATTCAAACTGCTTGCTACGGATGCGCAAAACGCAGAAAATCGAACCCAATTTGATTTTTTTTAATGATGGACAAAAGTTTCGGAGGCAGTGTGCAAGTGTGATTTACGTAACATGAGGGCGTATATATTTTTTAATCGTGCGAAAATTTCAGACGTGAATTTTAGACTCGGTGTGCAAGGGCCTTAAGAGCTTTATTGAAGTACAAATGCACTGTAAAAATGAATATGCTTTATCTAATCAAAAAAACTTGTGGCAACAGATTACAAGCAATATTATTAATTAAATTTAACATATTAGAATTGAGTATTAATCAAATCAATTCCTTAAAAGTTAAGCATTTAAAATGAGTAAAACTTACAACAACAACCAAAAAAACATACATTTAAGTCATCATTATGATGATCGGTGTTTTTGTTTTTAAATTACGTTTTTCTCCTTCAGTGATTCTGCTTGTTAACATTTTTTAACAGGTGTCTTCACTGTTGGCAATATAAAATAAAGAGTTCTTAATTAATATTTGATGTCAGTCTGTTAGTGAGATATTTTTTAAATATTTTTGGTGTAAACTTTACTCATTTTAAATGGTTAACTTTTAAGGAAATATTTGATTAATTATTACTCAATTCTAGTTTGTTAAAATTTAATGCTTGTAATATGTTGCCACAATTCTATTGATTAGATAAAGCATATTCATTTTTACAGTGTAATTTTATTCACTGTGCATTTGCAGTGTACTTAAAATCTAAATTTAGATAAAACTACTGTACATTTTATTTAACTACAGTTAACATGCAATCAAATGTCCATATACATAACATTCAGCTCACACTAAAGAATATTATTGTTTAGTATATTATTTCTGTACTTTTTTAAAAGCATGCTAAAGTCAACCTTTTTTCCCCCTAAAAACGTGATTCAACCATTTCATGTCATTCCACAAATGTACAAATTTGTGGAATATAAAATTTTAGTCTATATATGGAGAGTGTGTGATGTTTTTGTCCATTGTATTGACAACACCAGTATAAACATGTTTTTTTAAATATCTTCTGTTGTGTTCTAAGTAGGGCTGTGCAAAAGTTAATTGTGATTAATCGCATCCAAAATAAAAGTCTGTGCTTACATAATACATTTGTGTGTGCTGTATATAATTATTTTGTATATAAAAATACCTATGCATGCATGTATATATTTAAGAATTATTTGCGCTTAAATTCTGTATATATATATATATATAAAATGCATAATCTATATAATATAAATATTTTATATTTGAATAACACATTTTCTTAAATATATACATGCATGTGTGTGTATTTATATATACAAAATAATTATATACAGCACACACAAATATATTATGTAAACACAGACTTTTATTTTGGAATGCGATTAATCCGAATTAATTTTGCACAGCCCTAGTTCTAAGTCATACAAAGACTGTGTAAAACGAACCACGCCATGCTATGAGGCTGTTTTTGCATCATTTAATCTAATATACTGATAAGGTCAGCTGACTGGAATTTTGTGAACTCTGATTATACATTAATAAGACCTTAAATCTTCCCAATGTTCTCCAGTTACACAGGCAGCTGTGTACACGACTATCACTTGATCATCCCTCCTGTGCTGCCGTCTGTGGCCTCTCAGGGAATTCAGTGGAAAATGTACATTGAGGTCAATGTGTCCCAGGTGTTATATTGAAGCACTGTACGAACTAGCTTCTTCAAACAAAGTTGTGTACTAGTTGGGCCACAAATGCTCAGCTACCCAAGATGTATCATTATGTAATTAATAGTGTTTAGTAGTGTTTCTGTCTTGTTTCATTTATGCATCGTGTACAAATATTCAAGTTCTTCAATGAATCACCTTCCCCTAAATCAGTGTACATGTTCCCTCTTGCCCTTCATGCACTGTTCCTCCCCCATCTTCAGCTGATGAGAGGTTTCAACACTCACACAAAGGCATCATTCACGGCTCTGCTTACGTAACTCCACGCGAGAGCAACTGCATTTATTCTCAGAGGTAAACACAACATTCTCTGAGGTTATGAATCTTAGAGTAAACAGTCTCAGTCTCAACCAGAGAACCAGTCGTGCATCATAACCTGCAGAAGTAAACCATTTGATGTCTGACTTCAGGGCAAGTGCACCTTTGTGCGTCATTGTGCTGCATCACGGCATTGTTAAACACTGCACTTTACCCAGAATTCTTTAGAGATTACTCTTAATGGCAGGCAGAGAGAGAGACATCGGTCATCTGGCCTGACAGGTCTTATCCAATAACTATTTGAGTACTTGATCTTTTGTTCTTTGTTTTTGGTCTACAATTGGCTCTGGACAGAAATTTGCACATCAGGTCTAAGCAGAGGTATACACACTTGTCCTTGCTGGAGTTGGGGTGCTGCAAGTATTTAGAAAACTAAGGAATTCTTGCTGTCATCACCATTCTCAATTAAAGGATTTGGATGTTGACTGGTGATCATGCTAATGACATTAAGTCGGAGATCTGAAACCATTCAGCTGCACACAATTTCAAGGTCATTTGGGATTTATAAATTTCACATCTGGAAGTGAGGTGTGCAGGTTTTTTTTTTTTTTTTTTTTGCATACGTTCGTTCTCTGAATCATACGCACGTACATTTGAGAAACAGATTAAAAGCAATATTATTAATTAAATTTAACAAATTAGAATTGAATAATTAATCAAATTAATTCCTTAAAAGTTAACCATTTAAAATGAGTAAAACTTACAACAACAACCAAAACAACATAAATTGAAGTCACCATTATGGTGATCGGTGTTTGTTTTAGGATTGTTTTAAAATGACGTTTTCTCCTTCAGTGATTCGGCTTTTTAACATCAGGTGTCTTCAATGTTGGCAATATAAAATAAATATTTCTTAATTAATCTTTGACGTCTGTCTGTTAGTGAGAGATATTTTTTAAAATATTTTGGAGTAAAATTTACTTATTTTAAATGGTTAACTTTTAAGGAATAATTTGATTAATTATTACTCAATTCTAATTTGTTACATTTAATTAATAATATTACTTGTAATCTGTTGCCACAATTTTATTGATTAGATAAAGTATATTCATTTTTACAGTGTTTTACAACAGTAAGTTGTAAATAGCCAAATAAATGATTATATTGACAGACATCAAATAACATGATGGCTTGTTGTTTAGACATGTTGTAGATAATCATTTTTACTTTGAATTAATGTTGACCTTGTCTATTTTTGATTAATAAAATTATAAATACAATTTGAGAAATAAAATACGATTTAAAATTAGAGTAGTGCTAAACTAAGCAGATGCCAACATGATTTTCATTCAGCTTACTGTGCTATGTTTTTATGTACAGATTGCATATCATTGGGCCTATACAAAAATAAATCAGTTTTGACATTAAAGACATGTTTGTTTGGGTTGCAAATTGATGCCCAATGTAAAATCTGGATCCTAAAGTTGAAAAACTAATGTATTAAACTCATTTTTATAGAGAAGGACAAATGATGGACCATCACAACAACATTGGACCACATGTTATGACAAAAACAACTACACAGACCAAATTTGCCCACACATTCATTCAGAATGAGATTTGCTTTTTTTGTTTAAATAATGCCAAGGAGACCTGGGATTTGCCAAAATAAAAGTGATTAAATAAGGACTGAAAAGTGAAAGTCCGTAAGCAGCACAGAGGGGTTAGTTGGTCCATCTGCACAAGAGCCTCATTTCATAACACAACACTGATGTCTGTTTCTTGGCTCAGTGACTCATCCCATTTTAGCTGTGTTGGCACAGTGCTGTGCTCTCGATATGTGGCTCTCTGTGTTAAGGCCACATGTGTCAAACTGAAACTCTTCCTCATGTTTCAGATTCAAAATCACTGGACCATTGTGCAGCTGTCATTAACACAAGCAAATGAAGCGTACATTTGCATGCATTTGTAGAATGACTGGACAAACAGCGACAGTCAGTGTGTGTGCACATAGAAGGCACAGATTTCTCCTGGCCACCTGCTCTATTGACCCAAAAGCTTTGGTTTCAACTCTTTATTATTTACATTAACACTTGCGTTTAATCTCTAGTTCTGCAGTCAAATCAGCATACTTTAGAACTAAACACACTTAGGCTATATGAACTAAACTAAACACACATATGAAAATGAAAGCATAATGAACTAAATCAAACTTTTAGTTCAGTTAGTGCAAAGTCATTGTAACAATGGTCCAGGACAATGAAGTTATCCTTCAGTGCTCTCAGTGCACCAGTTGGTGGCAGTAATGCACCAAAAACCTGGGACGCCATTGAATTGTCTCCAAAAATAATGCCACAGTGCATACAATCTTGATGAAATGATGATCTTGATGATCATTGTGGTTTGGTATTGCTGTGATCTCATATGAGTGACTGGTTGTCCTGGCCTGAGCGCCAGTAAACACAGTATCATAGAAGAGATTTCATTGCAAGAGGGAGAGGGGACGTTTTGATTAAACATAAGAAACAGTAATAATAATGATGATGATGTGCATGGATAAATCATTTATGATAAATATGGCAATATTCCATAAAAACCTTAAACTTAAGTCTTTTTTTTCTTTTTGAATAATAATATAAATAAATAAATTTTATATATATATATATATATATATATATATATATATATATATATATACACATTTATTTATTTATTTTATATTTTTTATAAAGAGATTTGGGGTGATGTGTGACTTTTTAGCCAATTTCGTGAGACTGTAGGTATTAAGATCTCCTCTTGCCTTTAGGCTCTTGAGCATTACACAAAACCCCAAGTATCTTTACAGCATTTTTGTTCCAGTTAGTGTATAATAATAAGCTTTTGTATAAAATAAATAAATGAAAAATGATAAGTGCTAAATTACAAATAACTACCACGCAGTGAATGAAACTCATGAAAGTACAGGTGGTTTACTGTGCTCGATTAACAGTATTCTGCTGACCTCTAGTGTAAGAGCTGGAAACGACAGGATTTTACATTACACTATTTCCTCTTTTCATGTTAGTAATGTTGTCTCCAGGTGCAGTTCTAGCTAAGTATTTTAAATCGACATCGCTGGACACTGCATCAAATGAGCGATTTTTTTGAACATATAGTCTACAGTAGTCCATTGAAGAAAAATTTTTTTAAATTATATAGGCTTACTAGGTTATAATCATAGAGGTTATAATATAAGATATAAATGCTACTCAACTGTAACTTTGTGGAATCATCCAATAGCTGACCAAGGAGTAAACAAAAGCTGACAATATGATTAATTGAATATGGCAAGACCATTTCACAAGATGTAAACAACACTGGTCCAGAAACACTTCCTGTTTCAGTTTGTAACTGTTTTCTTTATTTCACATGTAAAGAAAACATCTTAAAGATGTTTGTTTAACTTTTTGATTCAGTTTTAAATGTTCTGTTGGTTGTATTTTATCCCAGCTTTTATATAGTGTTAAAAAACTGAAACAGGAAGTGCTTCTGGACCAGTGTTGTTTACATCTTGTGAAATGGTCTATAAAAAAATGCATATGTGTAAGCAAAACCGGTAATGTACTATAATTGTTAGCCAGTTTGATAAATTATTTATGAAAAATGTTAAAATCTTCTTTAAATATCTGATAAAAATAATATGTATTTATGACAAAAGATTTAGAATCGCTAGTTCTCTAGTCAAATCAGCATAATTAACTAAAGACTTGCGAGAAGATCAACTTTTTGCTTAGCGTGTGGAAATTTCAGAAAGTCAAACTTACAGTGCAAAAGGTTATTTTAACAATGGTCGCGCTAACCTATTTATACAACAGAATTTAAATACATTACTAATATTTTAATCATTTCTTCTGTGCTCCAGTTGGTGGCAGTAACGCGCCAAAAACCTGCCAATGAGCCTCAGAAGAAGTAGAGGGAGGCGACCAACCCCAATGCGACCAACTAGACGTGATTTCCGAAACTTCTTTCTTTAGCTCGAGGACCATCGTGTGAGCAGTAGCTGCTTAGTCGTCTCTTTAAGGTGAGATTTAGAACACCACACATATACTGTCCATCTCAATATATATTTTTTAATCTGGAAAATATAATGCAGTAGTACTTGACGTTATAGTAAAGACTGGTTTTATTGATGTTTGTATTCGTGTTATAATTAAGTCTGCTAGTAATTAACATCATAGATCGTAACGTTAGTAGCATTTGTTTTTCTTTACATAACTGGGTCGGGTGATTTTATTTTGGATCGTTTTGACAGTTAAAACACGTGGTTCACAAGGGTCCACGTGTGGAGACGAGTTCAAATTTGTTTATTAGCTAAATATTTCACCATTTGTGTAAAATTCCCTGCGCTTAACGCTAAATATACTGTTTTAGCAGATTAATGTGAAGCATAATTCATAACTCGCATATGTCGTGCAGGCTGATCAGCGAGGTTGAGTCTGAAGTGACTCTTTCCTTTCCTGTATGTCTGCTAGATGGACATGGGGTGGTTTGAGGCCGTGTTGTTTACACCCTATAGCATGGTTATAGAAACCCCAGACAAGCTGTTATAACATGTGCTTGAGGGTCTAAATATTTGCATGTCAAGTTTTCTTGTGACAAATGTACTGAAATTGTCTTTCTCTTACAGCATAATGCCATTTCCCTGAAGTCTTCATATGAACATCTATTCTGCCAGCATAAATATGTATTTTGGCCATGATGTTTGGTGCCATTTAAGAGATGAATCTATCACAAGTAAGTCTGGTCAACACACAATTCAGACAACTGTTTTTTTTTTAGTCAAACTGTATGTTCTCTGTAAAAGAAGAGTCGTTGCAGGCTCTCCAGCGAGGTTGAGTCATTGTGACTCTTGCCTTTCCTGTGATGTCTGCTAGAGAAATTTGAGGTGGTTTGAGGCCTGCTGTGTTGCCCTTTCCAGCATGGTTATATAATCTTCAAACATTTCAATTCGTTGTCTATATAATCTTATGGTGAGTGTAAAATCTTATCTTGCTTCATGTAAATATTCTTCTGTCTTTTACAGGGAGAAGCCACTACTTTGCTGAGGTGTGGATTGATCATGAAATGTTCGTTTTGAGAAGGCGAGATCTAATGACACGTAGTGAATATTACATACTGGATTGCCATTTAGCATCTTTAATGTTGGTTTAAATATTGAGGAGTTTTATATTAAGGTTTTGACACATGAATATACTGTTTTGGATTAAATATTCAGCTAAATAAAGAGGATTTTCTTTTAAAGAAAGCAACTATTGTTTCTGTGTTTCATTGAATGAAAAGAATAGTCAGATCTTGTTTTGCATGTATAACTGTTTGATTGTATATTATTCCATCTTATTACGTGGCTATTTGCCACAAATTATTAGAAATTACATTGTAATTTGTTGATTAACTTGCTTGTAATCAACTCAATTTCTGCAAATTAAAGCAGTTCTTGGTAAATTACTTGATGTGTTTGGGGAATATGGCTATTAACATGTAAAGCTGTTTATGTGAAGGAATAACTGGTGTTATTGAATATGTAAAAGTGTATATATATATATATATATATATTATACAGTAGGCCTATAGGCAGTTAGTTTCAGTCATTTTACTGTGGTATAAAATACAATAGTTTGCTGACTATATTTTGCCCTTAGGTTACTGTTGATTTTACGTAATTTTTTTTTCCAGTGTGGGAGAGACTTAAAGAGCATTATTGCAGGTGTAAAATAAATTAAAAAAATTATAAATTAATATACAACCGTGTGTGAAACTAGCATATGAAAAGCTAATGCAGGATTTAAAATGTTTTAAAGCGACATAAGGGTACCAATTTTGTAGATGACGTGAGCGTCTCGGACTGCTTGAAAAAAACGCTTTTTATTTATGTTATTTTAAGATTTATGTTTTAAAAGAAGTCTCTTCTGCTCACCAAGGCTGCAACCTATTTGATAAAAAAAAGTAATATTGTTAAATATTATTACAATTTAAAACAGTGGTTTTCTATGTGAATATATAGTGAAGTGTAACTTATTCCTGTGATCAAAGCTGAATTTACAGCATCATTACTCCAGTCTTCAGTGTCACATGATCCTACAGAAATTATTATAATATGATGCTCAAGAAACATTTATGATTATTATCCATGTTGAAAACAGTTTTTTTACATTTTTATTTCAGGATTCTTTGATGAATAGAAAGTTCAAAAGAACAGAATTGATCTGAAATGGAAAGCTTTTGTTAACATTAAACACTACCCTTTAAAAAGTTTGGGGTCAGTAAGAATTTATTTTTATTTTTGGGGGAAAGAACTTAGAAAATACTTTTATTCATCAAGGATGAGTTAAATTGATCAAAAGTTACAGTAAAGACATGTATAATGTTAGAAAAGATTACATTTTAAATAAATGCTGTTCTTTTGAACTTTCTATTCATCATAGTATTTTAGGGGGGAAATGGTACACGACTGTTTTCAACATTGAAAATAATAATTTGTTTTTTGAGCATAAAATCAGCATATTAGAATGATTTCTGAAGGATCATGCGACACTGAAAAAAATTGTAATCAGCAACAGTAAAGATGTTGAAAATTCAGCTTTCAAATAACATTTTAAAATCAAAATTTCAAATTACATTTTAAAATAGAAAACAGTCATTTTAAATTGTCATAATTTCACGATATCTAGCCTACTGTTTGTCTTTTTTTCATCAAATAAAGCAGCCTTGGTGAGCAGAAGAGACTTCATTTAAAAACAAAATGTACTGATCTAAAACTTCTGACCGGCCATTATGACTTATGACAACTTATTTACCGATATTTTTGCATTCCTAATCCAAACTCAGCACTGCACTTACTCGTGCCCGTCACAAGACACTTGTCAAGTTTGAGATCTATTGGACTAACGGTTGACAAGATGTGAAGGTGATTAACAGACACACACAGACAGACAGACGTTCCTATAATTTATAGATAGATGATTTTGTTTTAGCTACTATTTGTAAGTGATGAAACACTTTTCCTTATATATTTGCCAAGGCAAACATTCAAATGTCTGCCCATGGTGTAATGTCAAAAAATTAGAGAAAGCAGGGTCTGCTGCTTGTGGAGTTCTTGCTTTTGACCACTCAAGGGCAGCATTTACCTGAATGTAAAATACAACAGTGTAGAAAACAATTCTCTGGCAGTCTGTTTGTTACTCGCTTGATTTCACTGTGTTTGAGATTGCAAATTCAGTGGTTACAGTCACACTATTCATGTCCACTATCACTCAAATGTGCTCTAGTGTTGAAGGACTGCAATCGCAGTAGCTCCATTTCAAAGTTACTCGTATTACCCCATTACTAAGTTACTTTTTGAAAAGGAAGTAAAAAGAAAAAGCAAAGCGAATGTAATGTTTTAGAGAGCTTTGAACTATTAAGTGCAATTGAATTCAAATGTATTAAATTTGTTTTAAATGCAATTATCTAATCTTTAAAGTGTTTGACATATTTAAGTTGGACTTGTGTACATCTCTTTAATGAAATTTCATAATTTGATTGTTTTTAAATATGATTGTATGTCATTTCTACTGAAACATGTCTGTCATATATTTAAATATATTTTACATGTGATGTTGAATTTTACTTCTAAAATATCTTAATTTTGAATTGAACATTGATGTTACATACTACAATTTCTTAGAAGTACACAGTCAATACAATTAAGCACACTTCTTTTTGTTTTCTTTTTCAACGTCTATCTCTCTATCGCATTCTACCGCTCCAACACAAACAGAAGGTGAAATGGCATGACAACTGGTACAGTATGAAGACTAAAAAAAAAAGAAAATGAGAGATCTCGTCACAGCTCCTTCATCATTGCAAACTGCACATTTAATGCCCAATCGGGTGTATAACACACACCTGAAGCAAAAACATGTCAAAACACAACTGCCATGTGCTGAACCCTGGGTCATAAATCCTTCTTAGGCAGAAGGGGAAGCATGTGCGCCAGCAACCACACAGAATTACTTGTTTGCTGAATGGTGAAAATGTCTACTCTGACAAAAAGAAAAAAAAACACTAACATTGGGCACCTGTTAGCTGGAGTTGTTTCTAAGGAACACTTTGTTGTACTTGCTGAGCCGTTTTGCAATCAAGTGATAACACAGTTCTTGTGCTACTGTGATCTTATCAGCTCCATGTTATGCTGCTACAAGGGGCAATTGTGCTCTCTGATGAAGATGCAAAACCTTAGAAAGATATACTTCGAGATATTTGTTCACGTTTATATGAAAAAGCTCACAAACATGCCTTTTAATTCATTAAGAAAATATAGTTATTCCTCGTTAAATGTGGAATATTACATTTAAAAAAATTATCTATTTTAATATATTTGTGTATCTGTGATGGCAAAAGTTGAATTTTCAGCATCATTACTGTAGTCTTCAGTGCCCTTCAGAAATCCATCTAATATGCTGATTTGCTGCTCAAGAAACATTTCTTGCTATTATCAATGTTTAAAATAGTTGTGCTGCTTAATTTTTATATTAAATTGAATTGCTTGTTTTTGATATAAATAAATATTTTTTTTTTTTTTTTTTTGGAATTCTATGATTTCATTGAGAGTAAAAAAATAAATAAAAATAAGGTTGACATGAAATGGAAGCTGCTAGTCTTTTCTTCCTATTATGAGTAAAAAATGCCTCTTGAACAAGTAAAAAAAATGCAGATTCGGATTTAAATTTGTCCATATGAAAATGATTGGCTGGTTGTAGTTTGCTATTTCTGGTGATGTCATGTGAGTGACAGGTTGCCCCGTCCTCATGCTAGTAAACTGGTCATCTGAGAAGAGAGGGATGCATTTTTTATATATATATAAAAATTACGAGGGTAAATGAAAAAAAATGAAAGAAAAGATAGACACGGATCAATCTTTTATATGAAATACTTTAAATATAGGCTATTTCAACGCATTCTCATCCCAAGGCGTCATATGTGAGACTTTTGCCAAAGCGTAAACATCCAACGCACATGGCACACTTTAGCGTCAAATGAGACGCTTCGGTTATGGTGGGTTTATGAATGGGGTAGGGTTAGGGTTAGACCACTAGGAGGCGCATTTTGCCCCATATATCTGCGTCTCACTTGACGCTAAAGGCGTGCGTTGGATGTTTACGCTTTGGCAAAAGCGTCGTAAATGACGCCTTGGGATGAAAGTGCAACATTCCAAATAAAAGAAAAAAATAATGAAGTCTAAAGTTAATACACGTCAAACACATGAATATTGTATGTATATTTTTAGGCCGATTTTTCTGTACCTATTGGGCTCTCTACATGTGTCCATGATGAGTATGTCAGTCAGTCTATCGGACGATATTAGGAGGAGGAGGAGGAGGAGGAGGAGGAGAAGGAGGTCACATGTCGCGAGGAGGAGTCTCGGCTGAAAACAGAAAGCCTGGTGTGCAGTAAAGAGGACCAGAGCACAAACTCCTGCTGTCAATGCCAGGACTTGAGGCTCTATTATAAAGACTTTGGCTATATGTGTGCGCCTTTGCATATAGGATATATTTTTGGCGGATTTTCTGTAACTGGCCCAAACATAGGCTACTGGGGTTCATCAATTGTTTGCTCAAAGTGCAGTACGAGATGGAACTGGAATGCCGTGAAAGTTTTATGTGGTGTAAATCCTCTTCTTCACATTAATTCGCGCAACTTCAAATGAGGACACTTATCAAGCAGCGTTTCTGCATAATGGATTTGAACGACATCAGCGAACCTGAACGACTTTGTTTCTAACTCGAGCGTTGGAGTTTACTATGTTGTCAGATTCAGGTTTAATTGCGCGACGGAAGGATTTAATGCAAACATTAATGCAGTAAGCGCGTGTGCGGCGCGTTTCAGCGCGTGCGTGTGATGTGCAGGACGCGGTCGAGGCGCTGATGCGATCCACTGATGTCCTCCGAACAGGTGAGCAAAATACTGAACATAATCACCTAAATAGTGGGCTACAGTGAACAATTGCTTCTAATGTAAATGTAAAACCATAATAGATTAAAATTGGATCTCATGAGAATCCTTCTGTCTTTTAAACGTTCTTGATGACGGAGGTGTCTAATAGCCTACCAATTTTATTGCAGTGACAATAACTTTACAACCAGTTGGTTCAAGTATTCAGGTAGCAACTGTACTTTAATGTTGCTATTTTCACAACATTAATAATGCAAATACAGCCCTACAAGTCAATTAGGTATACTCTAATGTGAATATAGGAACATAATCTATGTAAAATCAAGTACAAAATAAAGGTGTGTTTTGAACAAATAGCCTAACACAGAATTATGCTGTTTCGGGGTTTGCTTTTAAGTTTAGTTGAGGTCAGATGCCTCTCTCATCAGTTGGTGTTCTGAGTAGCTAAAGGAACTAAAAATATCTACTAAAAAGTCTGATAACAGTGCTATTTGATCTATTTTTATAATTTAATACAAATTTCTCTCTCATTTGATCCAACCCGTATGACTTTTTCTTTCTCATTTATTATCTTATTCATTCTCTCAAATGGAGTTTGCCGAGATTTCAAGCTTCAAAGCAGCGCAAAAACAGCATAAAACAATCTAGCCTAATAATAAAACCAACAAAACTGGTTCATATACAACTCCTCTTATGTTATGGAAAACAGTTGCTTTGTGTGAAGAACAGACATTTTAGTCATTAATCATTATATCACTGATAATATCCCCTGCCTCCAGTGAGCTGGGATGATTAGGTCAGTGAGACTGATTTGTGAACGAATCATTCAGATCAGTTTTGTGAACTGATGCATCGAAAAGAACAGACTAATTTGTGATTCATTCACGACTCAAATAATACTTTACTTGCTAATTATTACGAGAACACCAAAGATAGCTACGCAAGAAAAATATCAAGATTGTTTCCAATTTCAATCTTTTTCTCACACAAAACTATTGCATTAGCCTAGAAGAGTCAGATATAACACATCACTCTTTTGGAAACATCACTCATTTTGTTCTTTTTTTAAACTTGAATGCAGGCGACATATTCTATTTTTCAATCTTCCACAGATAAAGGTTTGAAACAATATGAGGATAAGTAAATGATGACATCATTTTTAATTAGATGTAAAGTAAATAAATGAACAAGCAGAACAAACTGACTCTATTAGTAACCGAAATAAATAGTGGTCAATCTTATGTCCAAATATTAGTCATTTTATACATGGTGGTAAAAGTTGCAAAAATAAATAAATAAATCAACGCATTCTCATCCCAAGGCGTCATATGCGACACTTTTGCAAAAGCGTTAAACATCCAACGCACATGGCACCCTTTAGCGTCAAATGGTCTGGGGTAGGGTTAGGGTTAGACCACTAGGTGGCACCTCCTAGCGCATATATATATATATACATGTATATATATATATATATATATATATATATATATATATATATATATATATATATATATATATATATATATATATATATATATATATATCTGCGTTATTAAAAGGGTGCCATGTACATTGGATGTTTACGTGATTCATAATTTTGAAGCTGGAGATCAAGAATTATTTTAGACGAATATGCTTGCACTCTGTCACTGATTAGATAATTAGAATAATGTAGGACAATTTTTACAGAAAACAAGACATTTGGCACTATCAGGTATTGTATTTTATACAATATATTCAACATTATAATGTAGTACTGACACTAAAACTCTGTAATCTTGATTTTTTTTCACACAGTAATTTTCATTTTGTGTAAATTAGACACAATACAAATTGATGCATATTAAGGCTGTCAAACGATTAATCGCATCCAAAATAAAAGTTAGTGTTTACATAATATATGTGGGTGCACTGTGTATAACTATTGTTAAATATATAAATTAACACAAATGCTTGTAAATATTTAAGAAATATTTTCATGTATATAGATATAAATATTTTACACGGAAATATATTTTTTTCTTAAATATACATGCATGTGTGTGTATTTATACATACAAAATAATTATACACAGTGCACCCACATATATTATGTAAACACTTTATTTTGGATGCGATTAATCACGATTGATCGTTTGACAGCCCTAATTGTGATATTGTTACACCCCTAATAATTATATATGAACCAATTTATTACCAATACAAATGTTGGTTCATTGTTCAGTTCATTGTGTTTCCTAAAACTGCATGTCATAGTGGTCTCTATTTACATGAATGAATGAATAAATGATTTAATATAATACTCTGCATATAATCCCCACAGGAACTCATCCGTGCCCTTCACCAGCCACGTCTTGACCTTCCAGCATTCAAACAGTGAGGCACAAGCACTTTATTTTCAAGCCACATTAACCAACCCTGCTGGTCGCTTCACCACCTCAGTGGACTCATGGGTACGGTACTATCCCTCTCGCCGGGTTCTCGAAAACCTGGTTATTATGACGGCCGGCCTGGTTCCCTAAGTCATTACCCGAGCCTGAGCAGCCGCTCGCTGAGATACTCAAAAGGACCGCAACCTCAAACGCCATTCCATTTTCCTCCCCGCCCTCACCTGGAAACGACTGGTGGCCTCCACCAAGAAGCGGGCGAGTCCAAAAAAGCCTACCCTGGAGGTCATGGCGCCGTTGGGGTTCCGCTCAACAACAATAACATCTACCAAAAGGATCCGGCTCTTGCACCTTAACCACGAAAATGTGAAAAAGTCTCTCTCCTGCGCTAATCTCGCTAGCTATGAGGGTGCAGCGGGTCTAGGCCTGGGCTTTGGCTACTGGAAAACCGCAGCAGATTTCCTCTGTTAAGAAGACTTCGCCTACATGCACTTCCACACCCAAGCGCGTGATCGTCCAGGCCTCGACTAGTGAGCTGCTTCGCTGCCTGGGCGAGTTTCTGTGCGGCCGCTGCTATCGGCTCAAGCACCTTTCCCCCGCGGATCCGGTTCTGTGGCTGCGGGCCGTGGACCGCTCGCTCTTGCTCCAGGGCTGGCAGGACCAGGCCTTCGTGACCCCAGCCAACGTGGTGTTTGTGTACATGCTGTGCCGTGACGTGGTGGACGGCGACGCTGTGTCTTCAGAGCACGAGCTCCAAGCAATTCTACTAACCTGCCTGTACCTGTCCTACTCCTACATGGGGAACGAGATCTCGTACCCGCTCAAGCCCTTCCTGGTGGAGGCGGGTAAAGAGGCGTTCTGGGACCGTTGTCTGGCCATTATCGACGCTCACCAGTGCCAAGATGCTGCGGATCAACGCAGACCCACATTTCTTCACGCAGATCTTTGCCGACCTGAAGAGCGAAGGAGGTTGCGCCTTGCAGGACTACGCTAGAGTTCTGGATTGGTGAGAAGAGGACGTTCTCTGCGAAAGCATCCCTCACCTTCGTTCTGGCCTGGTCATAAAACAGTGGGACTTTTACGAGTCTCACTTTTACCGAGAAAAGAAAGATGCAACCTATTCCTGCTGAAAAGACTAGCTTACGGTCCAGGCTGGTTCATGTTGGTTGGGTTGCAAACAAGGCATACTGGTGACTATCTGTGATGGTCTTTTCAGCAGGAGACGAACGTATATGGAGATGGGATAACACACTCATACAATGAAGGTTCATTGTTGGCATTGATGGAGAACCCATGGGACTTTTCCATTCCACACAATGTTCTTTAGTTTATTAATAAGTTATTCACACTTCCCTAAACGGTTCTTTGAGGAATATAAGATACTTCTTCAATTGCATCACTACGAAAACCTCCTTTTGGCACCTTCCCTATCTTTAAAAAATACACATACTAATAATTTAAGGATGAACATCACAATGAAGGGAGTAATTGTCCATCTACAGACTTAATGTTAGTCATGCTTTTGTCTTTTTCGTACCGGTAGTTATCGATTCCTTGCTAAACCTTTCGCTTCCTCTACCTTTTCAACATCTAGTCTAGAGATAAACTGCAACCGAAACCATAACAGCGAAACCTTTAGTGGGAGTGTGTGTGTGTGATGGGCACAAACAGTGAGCATCAACAGCTGTTGGTGATCATTGTCCTTCCTTTATTTCATGTGCTGGACGTTAGGGCACCAACTGCAAAGGCATTAACGAGATTAACAGATTAGTGTCACCACGCACACACACCGAGTTCTCAATGCCTCTCTTTGCTCTATAGGTTGAATGAGTAATCCAACACAGTCTCATGAAAATGCGTATCTACACCACGAATGTCATTTCTAGTGGCATTTATACGCTAAAATGTTTTTTGCGTGTATATGCAATGCACTAAAAAACCCTGGGGTAGGTGCGTATCATATGCACGCGAAAATGCGTACCATATACACCGCAAAAAATGTTTTTGGCATATAAATGGCACGAGAAATGACATTCCGTGCAATAAATACGAACTTTCATGAGATCGGGCTCAGTAATCCATGTAGGCCATACACACTAGTATATGTTCGGTGTTGCATGTCTTATAGCAGTACAGTGTCATATATAACTTGTATCCGGTTTTAATGAGTCTATAAGAGTAAGTCAAATCAGTTGTTTACTTGTCTCTTTAGAGTTTTTTAGTTTCTTTGAAATATCAGATTTCTATGCTCTAAGGTCAATTGACTTTCCTAACACACACTCCTAGTCTCTACTTTTGCACGAATTCATCAGTGCACGTTATTCCTGAAAATCCAAGAAAATGTCGGTATCGTCCATCAAAGCCACCTCTGCCTCTGAAGCTACTTGCACAAAGAATAAAAGTAATAGATAAACATGCATATACAACAGATGCCGTCGTCTCTGGGTCAGGGTTTCAGGTGTCAGCGCTCAGACAGAAGAGCGGGGACAGCAGCATGTGGCGCGGCAAGCACTCGCTAATCTTATTGTAGCGTTTTAAAGGCAGGGTCATGGGTGCCATACTCCAACTCCCCTGCGAAAGTCAACTCTAAACGCATACTTCAGCCCACATATATGAGCACATGCTCACTCAAACGACCTGTAACCACTAAGCATTCATTTTCAGGCTAGTGATCGCAAACGCACTGATACGCATGTCTATCTGCGTGCAACTTCTCCCACACGTCGAAGCATAATCCGCTCTTGATCCTTGCCAGCAATTAAGCAAAGTGAGCTGAAAATGCCACAATAACAAAATACCATTCTGATCAGAAGAGATTTCTCTTCCTAAAACTAACACAAAAAGACACCGTATTTTGACGGTTCTGTTGCACAGATGTCATGCAACAAACATGGCAAAACAGAATAGTTGATCTTTTAACATGTGCTTAAAAACATGCATAATCTCTTTAAAATGGTTTACCCTTGTGAAAAAGAAGTGTTTTAAAGTATGTAAAGTATGTTTTTATTGTTCTTGCAGAAAATATATTTGAATGTTAATGGTATAAAAGGCCACAGGTGTACACTTTCTTACACGACTATATGCAAAATTAAAGGTTTTTCTATTTTTGATTATTTTGTTTGAATAATCTTCTGCCACGCTTTAAAGAAATACACTTCTGTAATGTATAATTACAAATATGTTTAAGTGCACTACACGTGCATAAAAACAAACAGTACACTAGTTTATTGACAAGCATTTATAAAACTTGTATGCGTGTATTTAAATCTATATTCATACACATACAGTATATCTGATTATAATACATTTTAATTTAATATGTGAAAGTCTACTTCCTTTTCACAAGGGTAAAGACCTCATAAAATTAAAACTAGATTAGAGTTCTTGATATTCTCCACTCTGTAAAAAAAATATTGTTGGTTTAACTTAAAAAAAATTTAAGTAACCTGGTTGCCTTAATTTTAAGTTAACTGAACTGGGAAAAGTGAGTGACTGATTTAATCATCAGAAACTCAAAATAATAAGTTATCTGAACTAAATAAATTATTTAAGTTGATTTTTACAGTGAAAAGGGCAAAATAACTTTTAGCAGATATGCAAATGAATGTTTTTTAAGTGCATCTGCATGGTGTAATACTATAGGAAGATACAGATATTAAGAAAATACAATTTGAGATATGACCTTGTACACCACGAGTTGTTTTCCTCAATTTGTAGCAGTCTTAATTGTGACCCCACAGGCTGCTAATTATTCCCCGCTAAACACAGTTGCATAGAGCTAGAGATACAAACCTACAGAGAGTTGATGTATCTACAGTTCTCCATATCCATTTCAGCCTCAGGGGATGAATGTTATTTACAGAAACGTGAAAAGATTGGAATACCATAGGGTGTAAATATCCTGGTCTGCTGTGATTCCCTCATCCTTCTCGCCTTTCACAAACATATCATTGTTTTCCTCATCCTGGTTAAAGTGATTTAGTTTGCCCCTATTGTGTACAGAGAGCGTTGACAGAGCGCTGTTGTTGTATTGCTAGCGCGCGCAGCCTCAGAGCGCTGCGTTTCCAACTAGGACACTCTTTCTCCATTGATTCGCTCACATGTGTACTGAAGCTCTGGGATTTCTCTGGAATATTTGCTGCCTTCAGGTTGTCCTGGGAAGTTCCTGAATTCTGAAGTTTTTATGACATGATGTACATTCAAGTGATTTTGGTTAGAATAAAATGGATGTTTTACACATATTTATTTCCTTTTTTCCCCTTCATAACAATATAAAGGAAGCAAATGTGTGTAGCTTTATTGCTAATCCTCATCATCATTACACAAAATGCATTGTAAATTCAAAACGACACCTCACTATGATAAATATAGTCATGATTCTTTCTAGAGCCCGAACCGATAAGCGATTTTTGAAGGCCGATACGATACAAACATTTGTAGGTTTTAAAATCCAATATTCGATATATTGGCCGATATTTTTTACTTCAGAAATGCGCAACACAACATTAACAGATTTCCCCAACATTAGCTATTTGTAGTTATTTATGAGTTTTAACTAAAATAATATGATAATGCATTTTAAAAAGAAACTTAAAAAAGTTAGAAAGTTAAAAGGACAGTCAGTCAACTACACTGTAACAACGTAACGCAACTATTACTAGCTAATTCCGCTTCACTCTTCTGTGTTTTTATTTTTGAAATATTAAAAATATATATAATTAATATATATTTAATATATATTAATATTAATATAATTAATATATATTAATAAATATATATATAAAAATATACCATTATAACTGCCAATACCGATAGTTTGGAAAATGCTTAATATCGGTCATCGCCGATATATCGGTCTGGCTCTAATTCTTTCATTGATGCGAGCCCAAAAGCAATGGGTTTCTACTTATAATTGAGGCATTGTAATGGTGTTCCTGTGAGCTGGTTTGAAGGCAGCATGTATTCTAGTTTCCATACTTCCATACCTTATCCCAGTGAACAAATTTAGGTTCTGGAACGTTAGTTTTGGTTCCTAGAACGTTTCTAGAACTTTCCCTTAAGGTTCCGTTCCCGGAAAACATTCTCCTTGCGTTATAAAAACGGAACCTAAAAAGAACCTACATGGAACGTTCCGAAAATGTTCTTGTTTGGTTCCCAAAAAAATAACGTTCTGTGTTTGCTGGGATAATGCATATCTTTATTTTGAAACTTTGTGCCTTGGAATATCTAAAGATTAGAGATATTGAATATCGCTTTGCTAATAACACATGCATGCACACGAGCCCCAAGGAAAGCCGTGACTCAAAAAAGGATCGATTATAGAGGCAGGAACGTTAATTTACTCAGGCTAGAATAATCATATCTCATGAGCCATTTTCCACTCCATCAATGCTACTGTTTGGCAGAATCATTTCTTCTGTTGCCAGTCAATCAAATGGACCTGAAACCGTGTGCAAACACGTCCTGATTACACCTCAAACTCTTCATCGACTGCTGTACATGGAGATTTTTAATGTGACAAGCACACAGAGACCTCAAATCGCTATGGATTTTGTCATTAGACCGAGAGATTTCAGTGGGTGGGGACGACCGTCATGTGAATCTCACGTTTAAGACTACTGAATTAAGACACTGTATAACATGTGACTCTTTATTTGGACACTCAGGATCTGGATGTTGAGTAGGCTTCGCCATTACTCTATGAGTTATGGCTACTTTATCAATGTTTTCTATGCTGCTAAATGTATGTAGAATACAAAAGGAACGCCATGTAGAGTCTCTGACCGCAGAGAACGAAAGCATAACCAGTGTGGTGTAAATATGTTGCTTGTATCAATGTGAAATGACTGAAAAAACTGCATGTATATCATTCAGGAATTGCTGCTGTGGTGGAGTACATGTAAACTTGACTGTTTTTTAAAATTTAATTATCCTTGTTTTTTTTTTGTTTTTTGTTTTGTATTTCAGTTTCAGGTTAAAAGGAAATTCCAGAATGTTTTGTTTGTGTTTTTATTATAATAATTATAATTTTTTACTAAAAAAGATCCTATCAGCTCATCCCAGGTTTGGGAAACTATATGTCAACAGTATTAGAATGTTAATTTCACACTTCTCTTTGAATGGTCGTCTTTTTGGTGTGGTTGTTTCAGTGACTGAGCTTTGGCGATTATACTGGGCACCTTTGCTCTGAATACTGATATTTATATAAAAATAAATCCAGCTTTGATAGTGCTAAGGCATCATATACACGAAATGTGAGGGTCAGGGTGAAGAGACTCGCATGCTTTCACCACAGGAAGCGACAAACGTTTTGCTCGTCATTTCCTCTGTGGTGATCATGAAATGCATTGTGGAAAACAATCTCCACCAATGGAATTGTAAAAACATCTGCCATTGGTCAGACAAGCATTTAGTCCCACCTAACCATTGGCTAAGTCAACGTTACTGTGCCAATAAGCTCATTCAACGAGCGACACTTTTTGCACTCAACTTGCACATTAAACTAAATACACACATCAGCTTAACCAACACAAAAAGACTGTAACGCAGTCTCAATCATCATCTCTCCACCCCCTCTATTTCAGCACAAATGGTATTCTGGTCTTGGTAGACATCAATTTATTTGTACTATCTATCAGCTTTCTTTGACATCTTCAAACAGACAAACAATATGCTGTGCCACAAAGGCCTTTCAAAGGGCAAGCCAATCTGGATTATTTTGGACTGAGCTCATTAAATTGTGCACAAAACCTCTCTGGACTGGTTATGTAGCTCCTGAACTCTCCTTCTTAAAGCACCATCAGCCGTGGTGTCCCAGGTGAAAAAGACGTCCAATTAAGTGTATTAAAAATGTACTTAAATATGTTTTTAGAACAATACAAATATAATGTAATGCATTTTGAATACACTTAATTGGACAACTTTTTCACCTGGGGTAGCTTCTGAAACCTCCTGTGCTCTCGTTGGCACAGCGCAGTCCAGAGGGTTGTGCTTCTTTTCTCTGGAAGTAGTACACTTGCTTATACTGTAGCTCACAGAGTGATGCTGTTGTTTCTAAAACTTGAAAAGAAAAAAGTTGTGAAAAATGTGACTTTCTTTTTTCAGTTTGATTATAATTATTTAATAAAGTATTCAAATGATATTTTGTCCCTGCCTTGATACTGCATTCTCATGAAGTGATGTAAGGATTAGTTCACTTTTAAAAAACTTTTGTGAAACTAGTCAAGATTATAGTTCAAATAAAATATTTAATCAAAATTCAAAATAATCAAAATAAATAAGAAAATATATTTTGCATAAAGAAAATTACATCTGTTTTTATGACTATTACAACGTTTATTGCATAAAGACATTTAAAAGACAAAAAAGATAACTTCTTCTTATTTAAAAAAAATGCATTAAGATTTATTCAATAAATATTTAATTAACCATGGTGCTGTGAAATCGATTAATCGTGATATCACAATATAAAAGCTTATTAATATATATATATATATATATATATATATATATATATATATATATATAAATTAATTGCAATTAATCGCATCCAAAATATAAGTCTGTTTTTACATAATATATTTGTGTGTGCTGTGTATAATTATTTTGTATATATACATACCTATGCATGCATGTATATATTTAAGAATTATTTGCGCTTAAATTCTGTACATAATTCTGTACATTCTGTTACATAATCTATATTATATAATTATAAATATTTTGTACATGAATAACACATTTTCTTAAATATATACATGCATGTGTGTGTATTTATATATACAAAATAATTATATACAGCACACACAAATATATTATGTAAACACAGACTTTTATTTTGGAATGCGATTAATCGCAATACATTTTTGCACAGCCATAATATATATATATATATATATATATAAACACACACACACATACACACACACTTTTAAGATATCTTAGTGATTAGAAAGCACAAATTTACCTACTTTAGGGCCCTATAATTTCTGCAATCACGGAATAAAAAGCACACTCTTTTTACAACTAAAATAACAGTAAAGAGGGTAAAAAAAATGAATTCCCAAAAACTAAAAGGAAAAACGGAATTTGCAAAATTAAAACGGAAAAAAACGGAATTTGGGAAAAAATAAAATGGAACTTGGGGAAAAAATAAAACTGATTTTATAGGGCCTTACTACTTTCTTAACGCAAAATGTCCCCTCGATTCTGTGCACCTGTTGGGTTTGTTTATTGTTCTTTTTTGAAAGTTTTAACTGTGACTGCTTCATGGCATGTGCGAGATACACAGCACTATTGTGTCCCTGCTCCATATGATATATATGCAGCCCAGCCCAGCAGTGTGTGAAGTGAGTGTGTGTTGCCGTAAATCTAGTCTGAGAATCAAACCCCCTCGATTCACTGGGCCGCAGATGGTTATATGTGCTCTGAATCAAAGAAGGCCCTCAGCAATCACAGACTTGTTCACATATTCACTTCTGTGATGGCTGCAGAGCCCACTGCCTTCTGATGGGGTTGAAAATGCACTTTGGTCGGGCAAGTTGGTCGCTAAGGCAAATATCACAATGATTATTGTTCATACAGAGTTATGGAAACCCCTGATCCTGAGTATTAAACTCTGTGATTTATGAAGGATATCGCAAATTCACGAGCATCCTATCAAGAACACCATATCAAATATTCAGAAGACCCTAGAACACCAAGAACACTCAAACCAACACCCTAGCAACCAATTAGCAATGTCCAAGCATCCATCGTGCAACATCCTAACAACTAACCATAAAACCTTAGCAATACTGGTCACCATGTAGCAAAACAAGGAGCATTCAAAACATCTTGGCAACTGCACATGGTGACGGTCCAAGCAAACATTTTAAAAATTGTAGTATTTAATTAGCAGCAATCAATTAGCAATGCCCTAGCAACCACCCAAAAACATCCTGGCAACCCCAAGAACACTTATGGCGCTTTTCCCATTACCAGTACCAGCTCGAACTCAGACTCAGCTCACATTTCGATAAATTATACACTGCTAAAGACAGAACTTCATAGTGCCTACAAAAGAGGCTAGGTGATGCATTCAAATGCTTTATTTTCTTATCGAGAATTACCAGACCAAAAGCAATACGTGTAATGAAACTAAAATCATTACAGTATGTAAAGGGGTTGGACAATGAAACTGAAACACTTGGTTAGACCACAATAATTGATTAGCATGTTGTAGGGCCTCCTTTTGCGACCAGAAACCATCTTACGTTTTGATCTTATGAGAACATCACGTGATATCCAAAATGGCAGCTAGCGTCAATGGCAAAAATGACGGAATATTTATAAATTATGGACATCAAATGTATCAAAGTTGGACATAAGCGTTTGTATTTATTGCTGAAAAACTTCGAAAGGATGCACAAGTTAGAAAACCTTCTGTAAAGGCTTAGAAAGACACCAAAGACACCCCCCGTGATGGATAGCTCGTGGGAAAAAGACGGTTAAAAAAATCGATAAAATGGATTCATCGAATAATATAAATATTTTTTCAGAGGTGCCATCGGCGACGTCTAACTCCCATGGATGTGGGAAAGATAGTGAAGGTGGACTCGAACAATGCATGTTTCACATTGCCCAAGATTTGCACTGTTGGCACCAATTAAAACAACATTTGGCATTGGTTATGGCAGCACGACTATGAGTATAAGCTCCAGACGAACAGCTTTGATGGAAACAAGAACATCCAGGTGTGCGAGTTGGGCAGCTGTGGTTTTATGTTTTTGTTTTTTATATATAAAATCCGGGTTACATCACTTTTCTCTTGTGTCAACAGTCACTCCTGATGAATCTGGTTCGTCCTTCATGGTGGTATGCTGACATTACTCTGAACACCATAGCTCTCGATACACCGTTGGCCCTATAATTTCTGCGATCACAGAATAAAAAGCACACTCTTTTTACAACTAAAATAACAGTAAAGGGTAAAAAAAACGAATTCCCAAAAATTAAAACGGAAAAAACGGAATTTGCTAAAATTAAAACGGAAAAAACGGAACTTGGGAAAAAATAAAATGGAATTTGGGGGAAAAAAAACAGATGGAATGTAAAATCAGTGAAGATTGGCTATATGTAGACGTGAAACCTCCAAAACTATATTGACAATTGTTTCAGTTTCAATGTCCAATCCCTGTTGATCTGAATTTTAAAAAAGTATTTCATCACTTCTGAGGATGTAAGAGGTATTGAACTTGAACAAAACAGAATCCAACCAATAATGCATTTCGAACATGCTTTGTGTGAACTCTACTTTTTTTTTTTTTTTTGGGCTTAGTCACATTTATCATTTGTCTCTAAATTGCCCTGATTCCTCTGGTCATCACATGCAGTGCGAGAGATTAAGAGACGGGCTTATGGCTTTGACCGAGGTCAGAAGTTCTGCCTGGGCTCTTAAAGACGTCCACAGAGGGGAAGAGGGCAGCGGTGTGAATAGGATTGAGGTGGAATTGAAACAGAGAACAAGGATTTTGTGCAGATGGTGGTTCTTTTGCTTTGACAGACACAAATCTCCCTATCGTCCTGTGCCAGTCTCATCTTTTGCTCTGACGGTGTATAGATGCTCTGACACTAAGGTCTTTCTTTTTATCCACCCACAGATAAATCTCACAAATGTTTACAGTCCTTGAGGCTTCTAAACAGACGCGGATACTCTCGTGCAAGACATCTGTTTTTTTGTTTTCCTTGCTTTGTTTTCGCTTTTGCTCTAGCGCTTGACGTTGTGAAAGAAAAATGATGAATCTTTGTATTTTCACAAAAAAACTGAAGGTGACAGGAGAAATATTTTTAAATATTTTAAAAGACTCATTTTGAAGAGGAGAAAAAAATCGGTTTGAAACTAAAATAAACCCTTTTAGCTTTCTGAAAAGACATTCCTGATTTTGATCAGATTTTTCAATTCATTCAAAGAAGCAAAACAAAACTTTGCCATCATAATTGGAATAACTTGTTCTGCCTTTGAAACAACTTCCCTTTTCAGGTAAGCAGTTGTTTTCTTGCCAAACATCCTGTTTTACTCAGAAATGCATCGTATTATGAATGTGTCTAGACAGCTCATTATCAAAACTCAACTGATGCGATAAAATACATATGTTTCTCTTAAAGGATTCACTTTGCTCAGCAGATGCAAGTCCTTCCACAAACAGACAACGCAGGACGCCTTTTCCTCATTTCTCACACTCGGAGCACATGGAATGTGAATTGCTGTGCTGACAAGATGTATATTATTCAGCACTAGGTCATATCTGAAGCGATTTCAGATGAAATGAGCAGTGATGTTATAAATAAGTGAACAAAAAAACATTTTAAGGGATACTCCACTTTTTTGGGGAAATCGGCTCATTTTACAACTCCCTCAGAGTTAAACAGTTGAGTTTTACTGTTCTATTCAGCTGATTTTGTTGATATTTAGAAGAATATCAGTAACCAGACAGTTTCTGGTCTCATTGACATCCATAGTGGGAATACTATGGAAGTCAATGAGATATATCTTCTAAAATATCAGAAAATCGGCTGAATGGATTCGAAATTCATAGTATTCCTAATCCATAGTATATCACCGCACTCACAATAAACAAGGTGCCAGACAGACAAGGCTAGAAATCTCAAAAAAATAAATAAACTGTCCGGACACTTGAATCCTCACAGCAAATTTAAATCACCAAGCTTTCAGTCAAAAGACCATCCTCAGGGCATACAGACCATAGACGCCATATTGGCCGCCATATTGGGGATGTCAACTTTTCCCATACCTCTCATACCGGGAATTGAGAAAATACCCGTTTTGTGCGCTGCTTGGGGTTGTACAAATCACCACACAACTGTAAACAGATCTCAAGGAAGTACCTTTCACAAGCAAGACTGAACGTTTGTTTTGGTTGGATTTGGTCATGATTTAATTAGTAATATTAACGTTCAGAGGTTAAATTTAAAAATACTACTTATTGTGTTATTGTTTCACGAAACGTAGTTTTAATAGTTTTTCAGCCGACAACATAGCTGTTTAAAGCTCAAATATGTGGTTTGTTTATAAAGATAGCGCCTATTTAAAAAATTGACATGACGCTCGACAACCCTACCTGGAACAGCCGTACCTCGGCCAGTGTTTCTCTCGGATGTATCTAGTATAGTGGTTAAACATGAGATATAATCCGTCTTGTGTTTATCTAACGGGCGATCTTTGGTCTCATTAATCTATAAATGGTTCCCTGGTAAATCGTTTTGGCTGAGGGCAAAGTGAAGTTTTTATAACTTTATATTTAGGCTATTTTAATGTTGTATCATAATGTATGTTTGACTGAAGCTACTTCTGTTATAATGGCTAGCCTATTACTGAACAATAAAACTGAAATTTAACTAAGAGCTAAATATTAAATGTCACTATTTAACTCATACATTTAATATCATAAAGGATCCATCAGTTATGTTATTGCTAACATCTGGTCAATCACAGAAAATGCTTTTTCCACAATAAACAAACAGATATCTCAGAATATCTCAGAATGGGGATCTTCACCATTCTTATCCAAGAATAAAAAGCCAGATACATGACAAGCCGGAGCTACTAGTCTAACTATTGAGGTTTTAAATAACTTGAGATGGAACTTTCTGTACACCACATACAAATCACTGAAATCAATTGATAAATGTAAAAACAGTTTGTTTTGATCCAGAAAAAACGCAGCACGCTCGTTTACTTACATTTCCAGTGGAGTCTTGCCCTCCGCAAAATGGCGGACCCGTTGACGATGCTAGATGCTAAGATGCTAACAGCAGGTAGACAGAGACAATGGCGGCCCCCGGAGGCAGCTTCAACTTCCGGCTGATGGATTACCCCCTTGGTTGACGTATCGCAGCAATGTTCCAAAGCGGCCAATAGGGCGTCTATGTATTATGTGTGTGATACAGACAATAAATGAAACATTTAGTTTAACTGTGTTCAAACACATCAGGACACTCGACAGTGATTAACGACACCTGCAAAAGCCAGGTAGGACCAGTTGTAGTCCAATGGTGGGAGTTGTAGTTTTTCTAGGTGATTAACGCAACAACTCCACATAGTGAAAATCACCAGATACAAACATAAATACACATAGCCTATACAAAATGTATACAAAAATACAGTCGCATATATACACATTCATGCTTGGAGACTGCAAAAACATCAGTAAAACCTCCATAAACTGCAGTATTCACGACTTATAAAAAACAGTACAGCAGTGACTAACATGACACTTAAGTCCACATTTA
The DNA here is from genome assembly GCA_030378365.1 of Hybognathus amarus. Lineage (NCBI taxonomy): Eukaryota > Metazoa > Chordata > Actinopteri > Cypriniformes > Leuciscidae > Hybognathus > Hybognathus amarus. Next base: position 114,363 of record JAQIUQ010007478.1, read on the forward strand.
AGCCTTTAGGATGTAAGGCGTCTAAAGTATGAATCCAGTAAAGGTCCCCTTTGGCATAGCATTTTATCAATATTGCCACCTCTGGGTAATTTAATCTGCTCAATTCCCTGAAAACGTTCCCTGTTGTAATTTATTATAAAATGTATTGCAAAGCTGACTATTCAGAATCATTACTCGAGTCTTCAGTGACACATGATCCTTCAGAAATAAATTCTAAACTGTGATGTGCTGCACATTTCTTATTTTTATCAATGTTGAAAGCAGTTGTCATGTTTAATATTTTTGTGGAGACATTTATTTTTCCAGTTTTCTTTGAAAGTTGAAAAGAACAGCATTTATTTGAAAAAAAAATGCAACAGTATATTTTATTAACTTTAAAAAAAACTGTAAACTTTTGAACAGTACTTTGCGTTCTCTGTCTCTGTTGGAAACAGTAGATTACACATATTATCGGTCAGGTTAAAACAAATGTCCTCAAGTGGTTTGAAAGTACAGTGAAGTGTTGTCGCTGTGCAACTCCGACATTTGTCCTAATGGCTTGTTCAGTGAAAGTGAACATGTATGCAACCACACTAATCTACTAACATGTGACCATGAGAGCAAACAGCACAACACAGTCAAATCCTAAAGATTAGGAGTGGCTTGTGACAGCTTGTTTGTTTTATTAAATGTATTCTTTTTTTAAATAACGAAAAAAAACACATGTTTTTTTATATTCTTCAAAGAAAATGTTTAAAAAGAGGAAAAGGGTCATGTATAATGATGTAAATCTCCCCGTCAGTCCACTAGAACAACAAGGACTCTTTTATCGATTAGAACAGAGAATTCCACAGAAATGGAAGATTGGAGGAGGGGTCACTGAGGAAAATGGACAATTGTTGGAAGTTTTGTTCAAAAATGAATCTCCACAGCTGCACAATGACTGGATGAGCCTTGACCAATCGGCAGAGTGGCAAAAGAAATTAAATAGAAAGATGAGTAGAAATCCTACCTGAGAGCCTTGCTGTGAAAATTCTGACATCATTTTTGAAGAATATCCATAAATATTAAAGGAGTAGTTCACTTAAAAAATAAATAATTTTGCTGATAATTTACTCACCCCATGTCATCCAAGATGTCCAAGTCTTTCTTTCTTCAGTCAAAAATAAATTAACATTTTTGATGAAAACATACCAGGATTTTCTCCATATAATGGACTTCAATGGGGTCCAAACGGTTCAAGGTCCAAATGACAGTTTCAGTGCAGCTTCAAAGGGCTTTAAACGACACCAGACGATGAATAAGGGTCTTATCTAGGACCCTTCGAGTCATGACTCAGAAAAAGATTTGTTCATTTTGATCTTATAAAAAATATATATTTTTTAAAATGAGCGATCATTTCGGCAAATAAGACCCTTATTCATCGTCTGGTGTCGTTTAAAGCCCTTCGAAGCTGCACTGAAACTCTCATTTGGACCTTGAACCGTTTGATTTCCATTGAAGTCCATTATATGGAGAAAATCCTGGAATGTTTTCATCAAAAACCTTAATTTCTTTTCGACTGAAGAAAGAAAGACATGGACATCTTGGATGACATGAGGGTGAGTAAATTATCAGCAAAAGTTAAAAAAAAAACCCAGTAAACTACTCCTTTAAGAATGTACATTGACAGAAAAGGTATATTAAAGAAGATCTATTGTGTTTTGTACTTTTTAAACTTCCTTTAGTGTGTAATGTTATTTGAACCCGAAAGGGACATGGCCTGGTAGTAGTAGTAGTGTTGTAACTTAGGGGTTAAGGTAAGGGGCCGAAACAAGCTCAAAGCAGTTAACCAATCACAACACATTGATCCAGCCGACCAATCAGAGCATGTTGTGCTTTTCAGAAGGAGGGGCTTCACTGAGACAGGAAATCAAAAGAATGTTACTGACAGACCGAGAAGAGAGGTGCTGCAATAACGTAAAATTTGTAAAAAATAAAAATAAAAAAAGCATGATTCAAGCATGATTCTAACAGACCCCCAAAATAAAATTAAGTCATTGTAGGGCATAATATGGCCTTTTTAACTTTAACTTGTTTTTTTCCATGAATTATGTTGTTTACATTCACATGAAAAGCATGCACTAGGTCAGGATGACAAACTTCAAAAACAAGCCCCCACGTGCCAGATGAATCCAGTGACCCAGTCACAAATTAACCTGATCAGAGAAACTCAGTTTGCTGCCATGTGGTGGGGTTGAAAGCGGGTGTTGTTGCCGGGGGAATAGTTGATTTTGGCCTGTGACTCGATCTGCTCCAGAAACATGACTAATGAGATTGAGGAAAACAAACTTGGTCACAGAATGTCTTTAGAGTAGAGCTTACTGACCTTAAAAAGAGCTTCTAAGACCCTTTGCTTTATTTTTAGACTTTGATTTTTAGTTGTAATTGACACAGGTTTGGGTCTTTGAGAGAGATAACCACATACTTTTGTGAGAAATTATAGTCTGCTCCGATCCAACTTCCCCTCAATGTATATGTAAATGTTCCTTCACTAAAAAAAGCTTATTTTTCATAGAGACAATTCATTCCAATCTCAGTAATATGCACAGAGTCATGGTTATCACCTATAACATGGGAGCGACAGCAGGCAATCAAGAACCGTCTTGATTGCAAGGACTTCAAATAAATGTTATCACCTTAACATTTGACCCTTCAACATTGAAGTGATGTAAATTGTATTTTGATGAGTTGCGATGATGATGTCACCTGTTAAGCATGAGAATTCTGCTAGTCCTGTTCTCTCTATTGTAAGTTAAATTAATCAATTGGGCTGAAGATGTGAATGAGACTGTTATGCTGATGAGATCAGGACTGGGGCTGACTCCTGTAATTTTTTCTTTTTTTACTGTAGATAAAATGTCCATGGTTCATAGATTTAAATGCACCATATTTATGTATTGTAATTGCTTTCATCACTTTCTTTTTTTTCCCTTTAAAATTGCAATTCCCTTTAAGAAAATGTGAATTAAAGTAATCTTTTTTTGTTCAAACATCCCAGGCAATTTCTAAATTAAAATGAAGATGTTTATAATAATTATATAAAACTGTCATTTGAAATAATTTTAGATGTAACAGAAAGCCGTAAAAATAAATTTTTAGACATTGAAAAACTAATGATTATCATGGCACGTTGAAAAATAAACAGATTTCAGTGTAAACAGCAGACAGGTGCATTCAAAGTAGCACACACATTTTTTTTTAAATCACAAAGAGAAAAAAAATGAAAACACAAGGATGTCAGAACGGATGAAAGATTCTCGCAGCAGGAGAGTGGAAAGCAGGAAATAGAAAACAGTGACAGTAAGGCAACCTGTCACTATTGAGAATCTTCAGTGCCTAGAACACACACACACACACACACACAATGTGTAACGAGAGTCCCCAACCCATAAAGTTTAAAAACTGCATAAAAATTTAAAATAAAAAAAAACACAATCATTGCATGTAGCATTTAATATAACAATATCATAAGGCTCTCAAATGATTTGATTACAGCATACTTGCTGTTTTTGAGCAATTTAAAGATGACAGAGTTGAATAAGCATTTAAACACTCCTCTGTGTACAATTGTACGGTTTAGATCTGAAGTGTTGTAAACCTTGATTAAATATGAAACTCTCTTGGTTACATCTCCACAGTTAAAATGTACACCCTGTCCCTGAGAAAAAAAAACAACAACTTCATTACAACGTAAAAATATACTCTACGTGAAAAGTGCAAAGGCAATATTAATAGAACGTTCCCTCTGAAATGTACATAAATAATAAAATAGCATTATTACACGATCCAACTGCAATTAAAAAAACATGACAACACTTTATGGCTAATTCATGTGCAAAAATAAAAATAGAGGAGGGACGGCAGAATCATTTATACGGTGTATTGTCTTTTCAACCACATGATGAACACACTAACACTAACTCAACGCTGACGTTGAAATCATGCAACAACTGTGTAGTTCGTTTATACCTCTTTTTACCTCTACAATTACATTTAGTCTTCAAAAATTATAAAGCTTGTGTTAATATGTGGAGATTATCATGAGCAAGAATCATAAACCTTTGTATGTCACAGAGCTTATTTCTGCAATTATCCAAAAACGAATAAAAACGGAATCGTACAGGGTTTTTGTCGAGGAACCGGGGTGATTCATGTCATCACTCCATTAAAACAACAAAGTGCATTGCTTAACACTTATATAGGCCTACTCCAAGCGAACACAGAATGTTCCCCTAACGTTCCCGAATGGTCCCGTGAGGTTATTTTTTGGGAACCAAACAAGAACGTTATAGGAACGTTCCATGTAGGTTATTTTTAAGTTCCATTTTTAAACCGTAAGGAGAATGTTCCAGGAACGGAACCTTAACCTTAAGGGAAAGTTCTAGGAACGCTCTGGGAACCAAAAACTAACGTTCCCAGAACTGAAATTTGTTTGCTGGGCTAAACAATGGGGAATTTCTGAAAGGTAGTATGGCCCCGTCTCTGGGTGAATACTGTGAATTTTCTGTCATGTCCTGTGAAGCCTTGGCTTTACTGATGGGGCAGCAGTAAGGTGAACCCTGTTCGACTCTTCTTGAAGTCTGCGATGGTCTGGCCGGGTTTGGCCTCTACGGTGATACTCTTAGGTTTGCCGCTCATATGTACCTGGATTGCTGTGGAGCACACTTTCACTGGCACAGGGGTGTTCTTCACCCTGGAACAAACAGATGACATGACATAATTACTCTTGATTCCACACAATGCTGCTGAACACATCCCCAAAATAGCTTGTGACAGCTCTCACAGCTCCCCGTGGCTTTTCAAAAGCAGGCAAAGCTTCGTACTCGGTTATGATGCAGGTCTATGGTCACCACCTCAAAGAGCATGCACAGAGAAGTCCAAATTAAACATGATTTAATGACTCGTAAATGTAAGTACAAAGTAAAAACGATATAAATACAGCTTGTTTCGTGTCTTAGCCCATCAATGTGTACTTACATTTATGAGTCATTAAATCATGTTTAATTTGGACTTCTCTGTGCATGCTCTTTGAGGTGGTGACCATAGACCTCACTGACAGACAACACCGGTTTTACCTAAAAATATCAAAATTGAAACTACTGTGGAAACAAAGACACCTACATCTTGGATGCCCTTGAGGCAAGCTAAAACATATCAAAAATTTAACTAATCCTTTAAACAATAAACCAACCGATCTCTCCAGATGCCAGAATAAAATGTATAATAATACATTTTAAACGTACACTACCATTCAAATATTTAGGGTTGGTGAGATTTTTTTAAAATGTCTCTTGAATTATGTTCACCAATGCTGCATTTATTTAGCCAAAAATGCAATAAAAATAGTACTATTGTGAAATATTATTACAGTTTAAAATAACAGCTTTTTTTATAACACTATAATTGTCTTTACTATCACTTTTGATCAGTTTAATGTGTTCATGCTGAATAAAAGTAGTTTTTGGATATGACAACGCTGATATGTTTCTTGGCGGAATGAGTCTGATACGGCTGTATGGGACTTGCTCCTGCCAATACACACACAACACTATAGTGAGCATGTAAGAAATGCTGCTGCTGTGCAATATAGTGTACCCGAAGCAGATCTATACAGGTGAGCGTTTCTGAAAGTGCAACGCATTCATGATAGAAAATTGTATTTATTTCCAAAAAACAAAATCCATCACAAAATGTGCAATTTATGAATGGTCTCATGCTCTATGACAAAAATGACAAATAATGATCTATGCAAGACATAAAAGAAAAGCATGAACATTGTTTTAAACACATCCAGGATTCATCAGCCTATTATATAAGTGGTTCAGAGGCAGTAAACTGGGGCTCAAAAAGTTCCATTTGATGGAGTCAAAAATAATGTTGTATGTAGGACAGAAAAGACGAGAAGGGACACCTCCGCTGTCTGATTCTGTCCCTGTTCCCTAAATGCACAGCCGTCTCACTTCCTCAGAGGATTTAAAAATGGTCACCAATTCTCAGAGTGAAAAGACAACTATGGCACAGAAAAAAAACACAAATGAAATGGTTCATAAATGCACATCAATTTAATATAGAAAATTACCAAGGGGCCATATTACACACTTTTGTAGCATTTCATTTTTTAAGTCCACTTATAACTTATAATAACCCATGTTGAACTCTCTCTCTCCTCTGATCTCAGAATTAAACAGGCTGTTTTTGAAATTGTACCTTTAAGACTTCTAGAAGTAAATGACCTCTGATATAATGGTGTAGTTTGAAATGTTGTTCAATTTGATGACTACTGCAAAGTTATTTTACTAATCAATAAAGTTGTGCATTTGGTCACAGCTGAAAGGTGTGATTTCAGTACATTTGGGGTTGGTAATGTTTTAAATTAAACAAAATGCTCACCAAGGCTGCATTTGAACATTCAGTAATATTGTAATATTGTGCAAAAGCTGAATTTTCAGCAGCCATTACTTCGGTTTTGAGTGTCACATGTTCCTTCAGAAATCATTTGAGTATAAATAAAAAGTACAAAAGGACAGCATTTATTTTAAATAGAAACTTCTCTTTTTTATGTAGTCACTTTTGAACAAATGAATGTGCCCTTGCTGAATAAAAGTATTAATTTATACCGATCCCAACTAATGTACCATAACAATCCTGATTGTTTGAATTTTTGCAGCTTACACTTTTGCAAAATGAACATGCAATTTTTTTCAAAATATTTTTTTTCCACGACAAGCTTCCTTTAAAACTGAATTATATTTAGTTTTTGGTCTTTTGGTGGGCACCTACTATAGCATAGAGCAGGATGGTCTCTTTCCTTCATTCAGGTTTTCTCTTTCCTACCCACTGCAAATCATGAACAACTCAAACTTTCCTCATTAAACCCTCCAACAGGTGGACGGCAGTCCGCCATGGAAAAGCCGGATGTGGGTCAAGCAACTTCTCACTTCTCTTGTTCCCTTTCCACTCAGCTGTTCGCACCAGGGCTCAAAGCCATGCTCCGCTCACACCCATCAACCCACTGAGCCCGCTGATTCACCAACTCACCCAAAGAAGGTCAGTGAAACACTGGAGGGCATTAACCTATGATTTAAACCAAAATCATAGGTTTTCAAAAAACCAAAATCAAAAAAACAGTTTACACCAAAAAAAAAAAAAAAGAAAATTGTGTCATTATTCTGTCATGAAGAAAAGCTGTGTTTGTATAGAAGAGCTGTAGAAAGAGAGATTTACTACAGCTTGTGCCAACAACAACAAAGAACTACTGTCAGGATTCATTAAAGATGTGCAGTGAAAAATTAGCTAAGAAAAAGCGTGGACAGTTATTTTTGTGACTTACAGTACCTTATCGCATATGTATTGTAGGAGTTTCCCTTTCAAATACAACATTTATGGGAGAAGCGTACTTAAATCAAGCAGCTTGATTTACTAATGTGGTTTGCAGTAGTCAATTTACTTTTTTGTGCCAATAACTAACGGGAAAAAGACATCTGCATCCGAAAATGCATACTTCCCTCCTATATAGAAGGCAAAAAACAGTAGATGTCAAAAAGTACAGTATGTCCGAGTTTATAGTGGGTACTGGGTGACCCACCACTTCCAAATCTGGCCCTTATAAGTATCGTTTAGCCAAAAATGTAAATTCTGTCAGCTTTTACTTTCAGCTTTTTTCCAAACACATAAGACGTAAAGGGATACTCCACTTTTTTTGGAAATAGGCTCATTTTACAACTCCCTCAGAGTTAAACAGTTGAGTTTTATTATTTTCGAACCCATTCAGCCAATTTTCTGATATTTAGAGGAATATCAGTAACCAGACAGTTTCTGATATTCATTGACTTCCAGTAGTAGGAAAAATATATACTATGGAAGTCAATGAGACCAAAAACTGTCTGCACTCTAAAAAATGCTGGGTTGTTTTAACCCAATTTTGGGTCAAATATGGACAAACCCAGCTGTTGGGTTGCATTTTTTAATCCAGCATTTGGGTTTGTCCATATTTGACCCAAAATTGGGTTAAAACAACCCAGCATTTTTTAGAGTGTGGTTACTGATATTCTTCTAAATGGATGCAAAAACTGTTTAACTCTGGGGGAGTTGTACAATTAGCCTATTTCCCAAAAAAAAGTGGAGTATCCCTTTAACTAAAACCTACAATGGTAATGTTCTATAAACAAACAAACAAACAAAAAAACATTGGATTGGAATGTGGAAGTAAATGATGTCAGAATTTAAATGTTTAGGTGAACTACTCCTGAGCGGTTGGTTACTATTGGCTTAGACCAGAACTTTTTGCAATTCCTCTTAAAAAAAACTTTTTGAGTTGCTCTGGTTTTTTTTTTCAGGGACATGGCGTCCAAACCGATTATGCAGTTGGAGCTGCATTATTTATTGCCATGGAAACCATCCGACAGAACTGGGACGCAGCAGCAACTCCGTATGGTTCTTGTGTGCCCCGCCTTCCTTCCTCCCTCCAGAAGAACTTCTTTTATTCAGCGTTTCTGTCACATGTGACTATGCATCTCCATGTCATTATAGCGAATCATTGACAACTCATGTTTTGGGCCATGTCTGAAAAACACACTTCATTACACATTCAAGTCCCTTCCAGATCCGTTATTCCTGCAAGCCCATCCCTAAGAGTGGAAACCAATTCAAGAGTCACACATGCAACCACTGCAGTCTGCGTTCCCGGGCTCGGCTGTCACCGCGCATAATTTTTGTTTACCATCACACCATGAGTTTGGCCCCCGTGGGCTCTGACTGCGTGCGTTTGTTTGCAGTCTCACCCTAATGGCTTGTTGAGTACATCACCAGCAAAAGCAACCTAACAACGTTCCCATTCAAGAGACAACGTTCAATTTTGCATTATTTTCATTCAGAAATATGTTTTTGTCCTTAAAGAGTCCTTTTTGGACTCTTAAAAATAAAGGTTCCAAAGGGAGATTTTTGCAGCAGTGTCATAGAACCCTCATTGGTTCCGAAAGAACCTTTCAGTGGATTAAAGAAGATTTTACTAATCTAGAAGACCTTCTTTTTCATTATTAAGAATCTTTTCTTCGTGGAATCATCATAGATTGATTTTATTTTTAAGATTGATGATGAAATTGTGGTCACAGTTTAGATTAGGGTCCAATTGTCACTATTAACTAACTATGAACTATGACTTTTGCCTCAAACTCCTAATTACTGCTTAATAATTGTTATTAGGTTAGTTCTAAGTTAGGAATTGGGATTTAGTGGATGTAGAATATGATCTTGCACAATAAGGCATTAATATGTACTTTATAAGTACTAATAAACAGCTAATAATATGCATGCTAACAAGTAACTAGTTATAAGTGAGAATTGGTACCTAAACTAAAGTGTTACCAACTTTTATTCAGCAAGGACACATTAAATTGATCAAAAGTGAGATTAATTTTGAATGTTACTAAAAACAAAAACTTTCTATTTTTCAAAAGAATCCCTAAAAAAGTATTAAATCACAATCATATTTTACTATTCTAGTTTTTTTTAATTATTATTATGTTTTACTGTATTTATGATACAATAAATGCATCATCGTAAGCATATAGAAACTTTGTAAAAAAAACATTGAAAAATGTTACCAAGGCAAACTTTTGAAGAGTAGTGTAAATATAATCAAATAAATGAAGAGTTCAGATGCAAAAGCCTCTTAATGCCATTTGAAATTTTCTTCTAAAATGATCATTTTGATCAAGCTTGTATATTAAAGTTCAGTAATTTCACTTTAAATGGCAATGAAGATTACCTATTAATTGTCATTTAAGTGAAATTACTGATCTTAAATAATACAAGCTTGATAAAATGGTCATTTTAGAAGAAAATTTTAAATGGCATTTAGAGGCTTTTGCATCTGAACTCTTCAAATATACAAAAATGCTTGTTGGTGAAGACTCACCACTACATTGCACTTTTTTATTATATTTTAAGTTTTCTACAACTATCATTTTATGGTTTGTTAATAACACTAAGGTATCTGAAGTCAATGGAAACTCTCTTCCACCTTTCCCTCTGTCACTTTTATTCAGTTATTTTCATCCTGCATTTTTGTTGCTAAAATCATTCTCACCTCAGGCATTTGTCCATAACACACAATATCACTTCTTTCACCCTCTCTCAAACTGTCAGACATTTTCCCAAAGGCAAAGTGTCTCAGGGTGAAGTTGAGAATACACATCTGTCAGACAACGAGGCAGAAGTGACAAACAAAAGGTGGAAGATAGATAGATATAAAAAGACTACAGGGGCAGCAATGAGATTGATAGAGATACAGGTCTGTAAGGTTTTTTAAAAGTAGTCTATTATACTCAACAAGGCTGCATTTATTTATATCAGAAATACAGTAAAACCTGTAATATCGCAGAATACAGAACAGTAAAATGGTGGTTTTCTATTTGAATGCATTCTAAAATAGAATTTATTCCTGTGATGACAAAGATGAACTTTCAGCTGCCATTACTCCAGTCTTTAGGGTCACATGATCCTTCACAAATCATTTGTATATGCTGATTTGGTGCACAAGAAACATTTTTTTTTATCAATGTTGAAAACAGTTAGAGCTGCTTAATATTTTTACGGAAACCATAATAAAAAAATCAGGATTCTTTGATGAAAAGAAAGTTCAAAAGAATAATTATTTGAAATAGATTATTCATGCATGCATAGGTATTTATATATACAAAATAAGTAGCCTATATACAGCACACACAAATACAGACTTTTATTTTGGATTCAGATTAATAATTATTAATTTTTGCACAGCCCTAAAATATACAATACTCTATGGTGTCTTATGATTCAGCCTCAATTATCGCCCCTCAAGAACAACTCCTAGCAATCATAAGACACCAGGAGGGACCATTACAAGTCCACAGATTAAAGCCAAAAAACACTCTTCCATCTCCACTACTCCCCATCATCTCTCCTTCAATCCTAATTAGCACTTCCTCAACTGCTTGGCAACTATTGTCGGGGTAACAGCAGCATCTGCGTCCCACAGAGGTGTGGAGGAACAGGCTGTTTTTCTTACTGCGAGTATGGAAAGAACTGGGCCAAAACGCATGCTGGTGTGATGACAAATTCAACATCATTATCAAAAAAATAATTAAAAAAATAAAATAAAGGTAATATTCACAATATTCATTTGGTGTCACTGATGTCAAGCCTGTCGGAAAATATTTTGAGAGTGTGAATATGCATAAATAAGAATGAAAAAGACAAGTTTTTAGTTGGGATGCATGGTTAATAAAACGGAAATCTCAATATGGCTTATTAAAATGCAAAAGCTGAAATGGACTAAACAAAAATATGCACTGCGTGTTTCAGAGTGAAGCGCTGCACTGTATTCATTTACACAAGAACAGCTCATCCTTAACATGCATTTGGAAATGCAACATGCATCAACAATCTTCCCAAACTTGTAATGAGAAGCACATATCAACAAAAGACAAGCTTTAAGGGCTTACTGGAGTTTTTACAATAGTGATATTTAATACAATAGTAATATTTCTTATTTTGGAATTTTTACCGTTTAATTTATTTCACATTAATACTTATTTTAGCTAAATCATGCAGCCCCTATACAAACGAGCACAACAAATTTATATTTTCCAGTCATGCGGCCTTAGTTTTCAGTGAATAATAAATTACTTAAATTGAATCTGTTCCTCGTATAAAATGCATCACATGCCAACTCCTAATCACTTCATGCTTCATTGTATGGATTATTCATTGTAAGCAACATTACAATTTTATAGGTTCAGGTTCAGAACGATATGAGGGTGAGATAATAATGACCATTTTCATTTTAGATGAGTTATCCTTTTAAATCCACTCCAATATTGCTGGTCCACCGACTCTCTCATCAGCATTAAGTGCAATGCTCTTGTTATTATGAGGAATTATAGTACTACATTGATGCATTTTAAAATCTATTAGTTCAACTTGAGGATGCAATTATTGAATAAATCAAGACTTAATGAATGCAACACCTTGTGTAACGGTTATATAATCATACATCACGTAGATTATTTTCTAGCCTGATTAAGCACATCTTGGGAATGAAGGATGAGATAAGCTGCTCATCATCTCTGAGAAGATAGCTCCTTATTGATGCACGGTATAACACCATTGGAGGATTACGCAACAGGCTTTTCCTTTCCTATGGAGAGGGCAACACATAGACACACACACCCAACAGGGATGAGGTCATGCATGGCAACAATAGATCTGATTATTCTTAGTCATAATGTCTGCAGATGACACAAAACACAAACAATCTCAGGGGCACAAACACACACTCAAGCACACACAACAGAACAAACAGTGTTTTGAGGACAGTTCGTCTACACCACCATTCAAAAGTTTGGTGCTTTTCTTATTTATAAATACTTCTATTTAGCAAGGATTTAAAATTGATCAAAAGACATTTACAATGTTACAAAGGTTTGTGTTTTAAATCAAATGCTGTTCTTTTGAACTTATTCATCAAGAATCCTAAAACTGTATCACAGATAACAGACACAAAAGACAAACAAAATCTTAAGCTTTTTTGAGCAATAATAAAAAGAAATGTTTCTTATTATAATTTCTTAAAATCTTATAGACTCAAAACTTTTTGAATGGTAGATTGCCATTTAGGGTAAAGTGTGTAATTAGTTTCCAAAAATGGAAAAATAAGGACTTGATGGGTTTTCAAACACTTATTTCTTCAACAAACACAAGTGCCTTTAATCAACTACTGTTAAGTTCATGATGAAATGAGAAAACATGATGTTTAACTGCATCAATCAATCAATCAATCCAGTAGATGCATAAAATAACATAACAGTTCTGGTAAATTAAGAAAATGCTCTTCTCAAATGTATCTAATACAATGGAAAAGCATAATTTTAATAATTTGCAGTTAGACAGGATTGATTAAACCTGAGATTAACTTTTAAGCCTTTAGCACTGCATATATATATATATATATATATATATATATATATATATATATATATATATCAGTGCAATGGTGCACATTGATGCCTCTAACACACATATTTGAGGTCTTGAAGTCTTAATTAACAATTAGATGAATTGAATCAGGTATGTTTTATTAAGAAGACATCTAAACTATGCAGTTTCATTGGAGTTTCTTCAGGGCCAGGGTTGGAAACCACTACTCTAATATTTAAAGACATAACTAGGTCATTATTATTATAATGTTATTATCGTGGCAATTATAACCATAATTAAAATGACTCATGTGAATTTGCAATTGATTTTAATGTGCATTCAAAGGAGCGATTACTGCCGGTAGTTACATATTTGCTAAGCTGTTTTTTTTATTTAACAAAAAAAATGTATGTGTAAAGCAATGTAAATTAATTTCATTGCATTTTATTTATTTGTTTTCTTTAAATATAAGAAGAAATTACAAAGCTACTTGGCCACCATGCTCTCTATAAAGTCACTATGAAATTAAAATGGACAAATTCTTATTTTTTTATATTAAATATTGCAGTGTTTATATAATAAATGATTTACCCAAGCACATCATTATTATTTTTTTAATCATGTGCCCTGGTAATCTTTAATCAAAATAACTCTTTGCAGCTTTTCTCTGATGAGCGTGTTGGAAAAACAACCTGCCAATTACAGCATAGCAAACACAATGATCTAATGATACAATCAATTCCTGATGGACAAAATCAAGTCTTACATTTTTTTTTGTTTAAGAAGCCGTTTCACACGGATATACAGTACATCACAATAGGGAAGAAAGACTATCGCACATTGAAGTATCAAACCCCGCTATTGAAATACTATCAGTCAACAAATATATATACTTACAACATAAGGCTAGACATTACATCCGCCATCCGCAAATCCAGGTGGATTTTCAGCATTGGTGTGTCATGCATTCTCATCCCAAGGCATCATATACTGACACTTTTGCCAATGAGTAAACATCCAACGCACATGGCACCCTTTAGCGTCGATATAACACGCTTCGGTTATGGGTAGGTTTAGGTCTGGAGTAGTGTTAGGGTTAGACCACTAGGAGGCGCCTTCTAGCCCATATATATCTGCGTATGTTGACGCTAAAGGGTGCCATGTGTGTTGGATGTCGTACGCATAGGCAAAAGCGTCAGTATATGGCACACTGGGATGAGAACGGGCTGGGTGTGTAACACAGTCACTATTATACAGTATAATGGGTCCGTGCATCAGGTCTTAAAGGGACGGCAGCTTAATATACCAGCTTCCACATTATAAGATCATGTTAAAAATATCTATATGACATGGCACCGGTGTCAAAATTGTGGCCAGTGGAAATGCTGAGTGGCTGAGTAACTTTGGTGAGCAAAAAAGTTAATCTCAATCCCTGTTTATAATAACGTTCCTCGACTATACCGCTGATGAAACCAGCCATCATAATCAGATCATACTAATACTTCAATTTCTGGTCTCCATTTCTGTAACCCTACTATACTGCTTGTTAAAGTTGATCTATTTAGGTGAAAGAAAATTCACAACTGGTCATTTTTGGAGGGTGGTTAAGAAGACAAACAATCTCTGCTAACCCCTTTGGCTCCACAAGCTCCCACAGTCTCACACACCAGAGCTACAAAAAGCTCCTAAGATCTAACCCAACACTCACTGCCTTTGGCCAAGCCGTCACCAACACACACACACACACACACAGCTGTCTCAGCAGATGGCCAAAAAGGGGTAAACTACCCAACACACACACACACACACACACTGGTGCTGCCTTTCCACAAACAAGCACACATGGTCAGTCATAATGTTGACTGCTTAAAGCTTAGTCAGGTGAGGGTGCATGACCCAGAGGAAAGGTCACAGAGTTTAAAGAGGCATCATAACAGAAATGAATCACTGTTTGAATTGAGATGCAGACAATGAGCTCTCAACATGCATGCAACTCAGAATGTGGAATGTAAATTCATTAAATATTTACAAACTAAAAAAGTTGTGCCTGAATAACATAACAAGCACACTTTTTGAGCAAAACATTTTCATAAAAAGATTTTTTTAATAAATGACACATGAAAGAAATGATATAAAAGTCATTGAGACTTTGTGGCTTTCAAACCTTAGTGGACGATGTTCATAGTTAATGTGATTCTCTACACCTGTACTGAATCTGACAAGACACTTGACTTCAAACATCCACTAAAAATCACCCTGAGACCAGCAAGTTAAAAGTTTTGAATTTTTTTTCTAAAGTATACCGATTTGCCTATATTACTCCTACAGGTCAAAGCAAAATTGTCTGTCCTCCTAAGAATGATTATACAACTCAATTTAGTCTGTAGTCTGGGGGAAGATGTGGAGCGAACTCTTCATCGAGCAAATGATGTCTAAATTTCTCTCAATGCTTACATGAATAAGCGAAATAGGATGATAAATGAACTTTTGCACGATATTCTAATTTTTCGACCTGTATTTTAAAAACAGTAATTATCTGTAATGTACGTGTTTCTATAAACCATAAAAATAACAGGATATTTTTACTGTGAAGGCCCAAAGTCAATGAACTTGGGTATTTTTAAACGTATGCACTTCACCTCTAACTATGCATATAATAATCCTACTTTTTATCTGGTTATATATTGGGTTACTATGCTAGTTTAGAGGAATGTAGTTTCCTACTTGGCATTGTATTTATTTTTACATCTGTTCAACTGATCTCACATATGCTTTAAATAAAGATAAGTCCATCTTGGCTTCTTTTTTGTGCGTAACATTCTCCTTATCCTTATGAAGTTCATGAAAATGGAAAAGTCCAACATATTTTATGACGCAATGAAATTCGTCCTATGTGCTGCATCTCTGCTGTGGTGTTGGCGAGTGGGTATAGAGTGAAACGCAAGTGTGTGCATGGTCATCTGTTCTCCCGCACACCCCCACACACACATGCTCACACACTATTTGCCCTCCTCCACACTTCCACCAGCCCCTCTGACGTCTCCTTTTGATGATGTCGTAAAGGGGGCATGACCCCATGCATTGACTCGCAGATGGCGGCACAATGAGTTTAAATCAGACGTGCAGGAGCAGTGATTGCAGACACACAGTGACTTACACACCTGCCACACACACACACACACACACTTGAATATGTGATTTACGGGGACTCTCCAAAGGTGTAATGGTCTGTATACTGTACATCCCCTACCCTACTCCTTAACACATCACAAAAAACTCTAAAATAAATATATATATATATATATATATATATATATATATATATATATATATATATATTGGCCCTGTTTATATATATATATATATATATATATATATATATTGGCCCTGTTTAAATCTTGAAGACTAAGTACAAACAATAGTAAATAGTGATGCTCACAGAAAGACTTGCACATCACTTGCAAAATGTGCAAGGTGGAGATTACTGCCATGGACTCTTACCTTTTAAAATGGTCTGTAAGGACGCCCACCAGCTCCCCTACACGGTCTTGATTTGGGTTCAGTTGACCTCTCTGCAAATGCACTAGAAAGTCATCCTGAGAGGCAGTATGTAGCGCCACCATCTGGTCACACCCACTTGTTACGCTTACACCAACCACCTGTGGGTTTGAAGAGAGTGTAAAACAGCAATACAAACACATGAAACCATGTTAACACGTTGCATGGCATGCGTTGGTGCACAATGAAGTCAAAGCATTTGTGACCAACAAATCCATCTTTCCTGAGTCCAACAAATCCATTTGTCTGGCATTCGGTCAACCTTTGCCTTTGCAAACCCACAGTCAAAAGCTCATTTCAAAACAAAATCACTTCCTGTGTTTCAGCACATGATTGACTCAGTAACCTTGAGAATGAGTAATGTGCTGGAAATAATCCTGAATGAATGACTTGATTGTTTCAATTACTCAAAAAGTGTGACCAATTGAAGTTGTGCGTCAGAAAACTGTGTGTGTGCCAGGGCTGGTACGCATGACTCTGAGAATAGAAACAGCCCTGGGGATGCTGTTTGCATGTTCTGAGATCAGTGAATGACCACGTGCATGTATGTTCTTTGATATGTGTGTATTTATGCTTTTAAAAAAAACAATGAATGTGCAATTTTCGTCTTATCATATGCTCCCTACAAAAAGGATGTCCTTCACAATATACCACCAGCAGCTAATATGTCATTTTGGTATTATTTATACAATAATATAGTATTTATGAATATTTTGAAAAAGTTTTAATTTTCATATTTCCTGTTTTAATTTTTTTCCAAGAAATGTTTTCATATTTTTTATATTTATATAATTATTCCACAATAATTACATATATAATTATATATAACTCAGCAGGTGTTGTAGTTATTTGCCTGGAAATCAAATCACTATTTTTAGACCAATTGAACGAATTGTCAAAAAGTCAAGAAAGACTGCACATATAAAAGCACGAGTGCACTGCATTGTGGGCTATTCAATGTCGGATTTCACGCCTAACCAGACAATTTGTTTATTGTGCATAAATGTGTATATTGCAGTTTTTTTACTATCACTTTGCTATTATTTCCAGAACCTTGATGTCATTTTTCTAAACTCACAAGCAAATGATAGTTTCACTGTGTCAATGTTCGTACAATCATTAAATATTGTAGAACAAAATAGGTGATGCAGGTTTCATTACACCATTATACATCTCTGTAAAAGAACTGTAGTAGTCAGAGAATACACACATAGTGGAGTCATTGAACAAAGTGTGTGAATGTATTGATGCAAAACACTACAGTACAATCACAACAGGTTTATTGGAATCAAAAATATATTATATTAGTCTAATTGGTTCATGCTCCATGCACGCTAATTGGTGATTTACTGTGTCTGTTTCCATGCAACTACATTAAGAGAAATGCAACAGTTATTTATTATTATGAGCAGTTGTATCAATTGATAGTTAGATCATTGTAAAGAAATGAATAGACACTCATTTGAAATGTAATGTGTAAATTGCCTTTTGAAAAAAAAAAGATATTGTAAATTGCCTTTTGATGTTAAGTTGCGTCATATTGAACAGGTGATTTTTGTTGAATGAACAAATGATCAAAAGTTGTATGTGTATAGTTTTCAAGCAATTGAGAAATTGGTTAAAGTTTTGAAAAATGTGCATTTTGATCATTGGTTGTGAGTTTATGGTTCTAAAAATGGTAACAAAGTGATTGAAAAAAATCTGTATGTACTATATACTGAAATAATAGCAACAATAATATATTTTTATGAACATATTCCATTTTTCCATTTTCCATTTTTTTCCATTTTTCGAGGTTATAAATTATCTAAACCCTACAGGCTTTTTAAGAACCCTGATTTCCCACCCAAAAATCTTTGTTTGTGTGTGCATTGGGTTTATTAAAGGCTAGTGTGTGTTTCTAAGTGTGCACGAATGTGAACGGTTATGAACAGCAGTAGGTGCGTCACCGCTGTGCCTGAAAGGAGGAGAGTGATCAGGCAGTGTTAAGCCTCTTTACTGCCACTCAGATGAACACACACAAACATGTGCACACACACATACACACACCAAAACAGGTTAAATCACTTTGTGCCTTGTGGTAAATGCAGCTGACCTTGCTGTCTGATATTTTGAGAAATGAGGGTGGGCTAGGAAACACTGCAATGTGTTCAAGTCAAACAGACACACACACACTCTACACTCTAAAAAATGCTGGGTTGTTTTAACCCAATTTTGGGTCGAATATGGACAAACCCAGCCATTGGGTTACAAATGCAATTTAAAAAATGTAACCCAATGGCTGGGTTTGTCCATATTTGACCCAAAATTGGGTTAAAACAACCCAGCATTTTTTAGAGTGTATGACTATATCTTGACTATATCGTTTAATTATTATTCTATGAAGAGGAGTCCATATTACAACTATAAAGATAATGGCAGAGAAACAATAATGCTGGGATCACCTTCAGAATGATTCTTTCCAGCTGATGAAAGTTAAAAATATTGACAGCCAATCAGAATCCAATTTAAGTCAACACAAGCATTTAAAGTGACAGACGACAGGTTTATAATAAACAGAGTGTGTTGTTCATTGAGTGATGTTATAGAGTTATCATTATAGTTATTACTGTATTACTGACACAATCAGCCTCTGTGCCCTGAGTCCTTGTGCGTCAGTTTACGGTGAAATGAGATTAAAACCACAATGTACTGGGCTGTCACAAAACAATATCCTTGTCTGGGACTGCCTGAACCCATCCAGTGTGGTCTGGCCTGACCGGACAGGGTTGGAAAAGTTCATAACATGCACTCGGATGGTGACCCATTAAGTGCAGGGCTGCTGGCAAGGCTGTGAGATTATAAAAGAGAAAATCTCATAAAGCCTGTCAGGACATGCCCAGTCCAAAATCAAAAGAAAGAAACATATTTGGTTTAACAAAACTGAAGCCTATTTTTAGACCGCAGAGATTTATTTTAGATCAAGACATTATTTTCATGAAAATGAAGCACACTCTCTTTCATGGTCTCGTTAATTATATTGTATTTAAATTTGGATTTAAAAAAAACAACCTAATACAGTTATTTTAATATTCTAAATTACACGTGGTTGGTTGATCAATGCATCAAATTGTTTATTGAGAATCACACTTGAGAATAATGAGAAATGGATGATTTTATGCTCCAAAAACATGTATGATTATTATACATGTTGAAAACAGTTTTTTACATTTTTATTTCAGGATTCTTTGATGAATAGAAAGTTCAAAAGAACAGCTTTTATCTGAAATGGAAAGCTTTTGTTAAATTAAACACTACCGTTTAAAAAGTTTGGGGTCAGTAAGAATTTGTATTTTATTTTTGGGGGAAATAAATAAGAAATCAATACTTCTATTCATCAAGGATGAGTTACATTGATCAAAAGTTACAGTAAAGACATTTATAATGTTAGAAAAGATTCTAATTAAATAAATGCTGTTCTTTGAACTTTCTATTCATCAAAGAATCCTGAAATAATGTTTTCAACATGGATAATAATCATACATGTTTTTGGAGCATAAAATCATCATATTAGAGGGATTTGTGAAGGATCATGTGACACTGAAGACTGGAGTAATGATGCTGAAAATTCAGCTTTTTTTCAGAGGAATAAATTACATTTTAATATATATTAACATAAAAAAAGTCATTTTAAAGTGTCATAATATTTCACAATATTACTGTGTTTTTTGTGTATTTTTTATCAAAAAATTTCAGCCTTGGTGAGCAGAAGAGACTTCTTTTAAAAACATAAAAAATCGCACCGACCCTAAACTTTTGACCGGTAGTGTATGCGAATTGGGACGCAGCATATGTGTGCATAATTGGCATGATTCAGTATTACACTGCAGTTTTTTCTGCAGATCTTGCTAGACTGCCCAATCGCTTCTCTCTATCTCTCAGAGACGTCTGGCCCTGCCCCGCTAGAGACGTGTAAAACATACAGATATGGATAAAATACAGGTTTAATGTGTGTGTCTATGAGTCTATGCTAAGGGGAGCTTAGACTGCAGTGCTGCAGTGTGTGACCAAATCCCTCTCTAAATGTATTGCATCTGAGAACGGATCCAGAATGTAGGTCAGACACTTCACACACAGACTGTTCTGGTCCCTGAATTCACTCAGACGCAGCCAGAAGTTTGCGAATGACCCCGTTAAGCCATCTGACATCATTTCCGGTCATATGAAGTATTAGTGCTGTCATCTAATAAAAGAGACCAGTTGGTAGTTGTAAACAAAAATCCAAAGAGAAAACGTGACTGCGGCAGACAGATGCATTGACCCACATTGCACGGTTGGATAAAACAAAAACCCAGACAATTACAGATACCGAGATGTGTCTGCTTGCTTTTACTCATTTCTGCATGCATGTAGAAGTGCAGGTGATCATGTGTGTGAAATACTTACTGAATCAAGAGATATTCGTTTTTGCACTTTAAAGTGTTTTTTGGGCTCCAGTCTGTAAATATGCTTGTCAGTGATTAGTAGAGCTCTGTCCTTTGTGTTGTTGAACCAGTTGAGCTGAAAAAGAGAGAGAAAAAGCAGAAATGGGGTAAACTTGCTGCCTCTGTCTGAGCCTGACTAAATTAATAACTTACAACAATATTCAGGGCTTAATGAAATGCATTAGCACTGTTGATAGGTTTATGATGTACTGCTCTACTATTGCACTGCATGTTCCTGCCTTTAAAAATAGCCAGTAAAATTGGGTTGGTGGTTTGGTTGAGTCTCGCTCGGATGGAAAGATAAACTGGACCAATGGGAGCCACATCCATAGATGCAGCGCTATGATAGAGTGTGTATTTTACAGTCTTTGCTTAAGGCATTAAAACATTGGGAGATTTGCTGTGCCACGTTGTTCGAATGGTCAAAGCTCAGGTGTGAGAAAATGAGAAAGTGAATGAGACTTGTGCCATGTTTACTCAGTAAACTTTTTTAATACCGCTTATTTGTATTGTTAACGCTTATTTGTATATTTGTATGCTTGTTTTTCTTGTTTATAGTACTGATATAGTATTCACACTTACATTTAATTTTTAATATTGTTTTTTATTTCTTTGTATCCATTGTTATTTTATTTGCAAAAATTGCTTGTATTCCATTGATACTGCTGTAATTTTAATTAATTTGCTAATATATCTTGTTTACCCCATTTGCACTATTGTAGAAGATATAAACTATTTATTTGTTTTGATAAATACTGGCCTGTTGTCATTTTACTTTATTGATTACTTTATTATAATAATTATTTTGACATTATATATATATATATATATATATATATATATATATATATATATATATATATATATATTAGAGCCAGACCAATTTATCGGCAGGCCGATATTATCGGCCGATATTAGGCATTTTCCAAAATATCGGTATCGGCAGTTATAATGGCCGATAAATGAATATTTGAAAAGTAAAATAAAAACGGATGAAAAACACGCTTGAACCATGTCATGAGTGTTGGAGTTGTATAGTTTGTCCACCAGAGGGCACTCTACACCGTCCCTGTTGGCAACACTCGTTGAGTTGGTCACGAGACATACATTGCTTGAATAACAATTAAAAGATCATCTGCATCAGTTCTCTTAACTCAAATAAGCATGACAACATTTGTGACTATCATGTCCAGTTTTGCAGCTGTTAAATAAGCCGAAAGTGAAGCGGAATTAGCTAGTAATAGTTACGTTACGTTGTTACAGTGTAGTTGACTGACTGTCCTTTTAACTTTTGACAAAGTGACTGAAGTATTTCTTTAATAGCGTGCGACAGTTATAGCAATGACTGGTATCATCTCTCCTCGGCCTGTTATATTGAAATTGTATGCTTTATAAATTTTAAAACATTTTTTTTTTATTACAATTAATTTGCATTATGACGTTATCCATTGCTAAATTATTGCTCATCATAGACTAGCTAACCACAAAGATAGCTAATGCCGCTATCATTAGTTCTGTTGTGACAATAAAATAAAAAAGTTTCTTTTTAAAATGCATTATCATATTATTTTATTTAAAACTCATAAATAGCTACAAATAACTAATTTTAGGAAAATCTGTTAATGTTTTGTTGCGCAAAAAAATATCAGCCGATATATCGGCATATATCGGATTTTAAAACCAACAAATATTTTTATCGCGTCGGCCTTCAAAATCCTTTATTTCAAAATCCCATACTATATTCTTACAATATTATAATTATTTTAATATTGTTTGTTTAATTCCATTAAATTCCACACTATTTTTATTTTATTTTCTGATATTGCTTGTTTACTCCATTTTATTATTTAATTTGGCTTGTTTACTCCTTTAGCACTATTGTTATTTTACATTATTTCTCAATGTAGATGTTTTCTCTGTCCACACAAATTATATTATTGTATTTGTTATTAATATTGTTTGTTTCACTCTGTTAACACTATTGTTATTTTTTATTAGCTAATAAAATATATATATTAGTTATTAGCCAATGCTTTTGTGAATGATAACAGTGAAATAGAATTTTAAAAAGCCTACCATCCTGACAGAGCATGAAAAGAGGACCTGGGCGTATTGGTCTTTGTTCTTCAGCTCTTTAGTGATGCGCACAAAGTTGGTGCTCGTCAAAGGAGAGTCCTTTACCTGCAATGGAGACACGTTGGATTTATGACAACATTCAGTCACACAGACAACATGCATAATTATGCTTCCATGGTGTACTTGATGACAATTCAAATCAATCCATGATGGATTTAAAAACAGTCATCACCGTCACCAGCCCACTCGACTAATGCGTCACACAGATATGACACCTTATCTGCAACAACAGATTCTCAACTGAGCTTCATGAATAAGCTTTTGACTCATTTAGATGATCTGAAAACTTCAAAGGTCTTTGAAAGCTCATCTGTCATAGCCGATATACACTGTGACGACAGGAGCGAGCATTCAGCATGCATCTTTTGAGCTTTAAAAATGTGTGATGAAATGCAGAAATCACAATGAATCTCTTGCTGCTGAGCAATTTTTTTTTACAGAATTCAAAAATAAATAAAAAATAAGTATCCACTCCTTTGAAAATGGTATTTAAAACAAGCTCAAGGACTCAGTCCACTGGAGCCCGAATAAGTTAGTAATATAACAGGGATTTTGACTTTATTTCAAGAGATTTTGCTTGTCCTTGAGCAAAGAAAATACATAAATGGATTTGGTAAAAAAAACATAAATAATGGTAACACTTTACAATAAGGTCTCATTTGTTAACATTAGTTAATTAATTAATTAATTAATTAACAAGAACTAACAATTAACAATATATTTGGTCACACTTTAGATTAGGGTCCAATTCTCACTATATGACAGTTAGTAAGGTAGTTGTTAAGTTTACAGTATGAATAACCATATTCTTGGGATGTAGAATATGGTTATGCAGAATAAGATGTAAGCAGTAGATGAGATCTGCTGACCAGCTGTTTTTGTGTCCCCGACAGTCATATGCATGGTGTCAACTGAACAAAATTCTGCTGACACCAGAATTTACCAGTGCTCTTCCAAAAATTTTCTGTTTTGAATTTCTAAAAATCACAGCTTCATTGGAATGTTATGAAAATTGGTGACTTTTATGGCATTATGTATGTTTTTGAGATTGTTTCAACTATATATTTAAATCCAACAAAAAAAAATGTGTTCCTAAACATCTGGGGAATTCACATGCTTCTCCATAGAGAGCTGTACATGCCATGTAGTGGTTACACCATGATTCTACGCTTTTTCTTTATACTGTAACCAGATGGTGCTAATTTTCTTCAAAAAGGCCTAGACTTTATATTAAACTAAAATACTGCATTAATATTTAAAAAAAAAAATTATATATAAAAATATTTATATTTTTCTATGGCAAAATAGACCATAAATATTGCATAAATATTAATACATTCAATCAAATTGTCTCAAAATACTAAATTACAAAGAATAAATATTATAGAACAAAAATAAATTGCATTGGTTTTACTGGGATGGAAGAAATTTAATTTTTAGGTGTCCGGTCACTTTTGACCGGGAAGATAACAAGTGTGACTCCGAAATGAAGAGCACCTGAGGGTTAATAATGATGAATAATAAACAGCCTTAATGTCATTATGCTCATACAGGCTTTAAATAGGAATCCCTCATGTTGTTCCAAAACCATAAGACCTTCGTTCATCTTCGGAATATTTTTGATTAAATCTGAGAGCTGGATCACTCCTGCATGCTAGTCCATAGGCTCCTTGAGGAATTGAAACTTGCCGGCCTCCAAAAGTTATTAAAGACATCTTTAAAATACTCCAAGTGACTTCAGGAGGGTGAAAACATACGCCAGGCGCGTGGAAAAACGCTTTGGTGGACACACGGCTTAATTAAACTGAAAACTGAAAGCTTAATCAATGTAAAAAATCTAAAGTAAAAGTGAAGGTTCTAAGTGAGTAACCGAATGAAAACCTCACATTGGCCAAGTAGTCTCTCTCCCAGGCACGACTGTATCCCCAGTCCACTCTCTCCCCGCTCAGGGCTGACAGCGCAGCTACTTTAGCCCTCACCTCCGCCATGTCAGATGGGGGAATGTTTTTGATCAGCTGCCTTGCCCACCATCTAAGAGAGAGGCAGTGAAAGCATGAGAGGAAGGCCAAACAATAAAGAAAAAGACATGAAGATGGACGCCAAGGTAATACCGGTGATAGAGGTGTTGTGTGATTCTGTGGAACTGCACCAGGGCTGCAGGGGCGCCGGCCACTCTACGCTCTTCCCATAGTCGGCCATGTTTCGAACATTGGCGAAACGTCTCTCCACTTCCCAGAAGTGAGCCTTCACCTTATAGCATTTATAATACGCCATAATGGTATAGATCGCCTAATTTTCCTACAGCGCATTCGTGCTAATGCACCTCTCCATACCTGCAGAAAGACACAAATACAGGTTGAATGTGAGGGAAACCCTCTGAAGACACCAAACACCATTAACTGGGATGTGATTATGATTATGATGTGCTCTGTGTTAACCCTTGTGCATCAATGAAAAAAGTTACACATAAGTACATAGAGGACAAAAATATCTGTGTCCAAAAAGATCCTTCGCAGATTATTGCTGAAGTAAAAAAATAATAATAAGTAAGTCCAAATAAAGTTATTTAGGTATAACTTTATGAAAATTATTTATAAAAAATATTTTATTTAAAATATATATTTTATAAATCAGGTTGAACTCAAAACGTCAATAAAATCAAAGCCATAAATCTAAATAGTGTTCACCAAAAATGATGGTGAAATAGTAAAATTCCAATAAAAATACACACCTGTGCCAAATTTTTTGCAGTTACACTACTGGTCAAAAGTTTAAGATTCGGTAAGATTTTTTTATGTTTAAAAGAAGTCTCTTCTGCTCTCCAAGGCTGCAATTTTTTGATAAAAAATACACAAAAAAAAACAGTAATATTATGACAATTTAAAATGACTTTTTTATGTTATATATATATTAAAATGTAATTTATTCCTCTGAAAAAAAGCTGAATTTTCAGCATCATTACTCCAGTCTTCAGTGTCACATGATCCTTCACAAATCACTCTAATATGATGATTTTATGCTCCAAAAACATGTATGATTATTATCCATGTTGAAAACAGTTTTTTACATTTTTATTTCAGGATTCTTTGATGAATAGAAAGTTCAAAAGAACAGCTTTTATCTGAAATGGAAAGCTTTTGTTACATTAAACACTACCCTTTAAAAAGTTTGGGGTCAGTAAGAATTTGTATTTTATTTTTGGGGGAAATAAATAAGAAATCAATACTTCTATTCATCAAGGATGAGTTACATTGATCAAAAGTTACAGTAAAGACATTTATAATGTTAGAAAAGATTCTAATTAAATAAATGCTGTTCTTTGAACTTTCTATTCATCAAAGAATCCTGAAATAAAAATGTAAAAAACTGTTTTCAACATGGATAATAATCATACATGTTTTTGGAGCATAAAATTCATCATATTAGAGTGATTTGTGAAGGATCATGTGACACTGAAGACTGGAGTAATGATGCTGAAAATTCAGCTTTTTTCAGAGGAATAAATTACATTTTAATATATATTAACATAAAAAAGTAATTTTAAATTGTCATAATATTTCACAATATTACTGTGTTTTCTGTGTATTTTTATCAAAAAATTGCAGCCTTGGTGAGCAGAAGAGACTTCTTTTAAAAACATAAAAAAATCTTACCGATCTTAAACTTTTGACCGGTAGTGTAGCTTTAACACAGGCAAAGTGATCAAAAAAGGATGCACAAGGGTTAAAACATGCTCCGTTTCAAAACAGAGATTAATTCATTCCTTCATTCAGGTCATTTCCTCACACTACATAGGCACTTGAATGAATGAGTGAGTACATCGAGTGAATTTAGTGAGCGAGTGACAGAGGGTCAGGTGGACAGAAACATGACAGCTGGGTCGCCTCTTCTGCTGTCCAGGACTGGGTTTCCCTGCTGAGTTTTCACTCTAGTTCAAGCCAGGCAGCATTAAGTGGGACAGAAGTTAAATCAGGGCAACTCACACTGCAGATAAATAATTGAATGCAACTAAAATAATCCACCAATCACAAACATTATCACAATTTCTGTTTTCAGACAGCCTATATGAATGAGTGGGAAAAACTAGCAGAAATAAAATATATATTATTTTTGTCCCCCTATATTGCCCGGTATAATCATTCGAAGCAGATTTTAAAGGGGTCATGAACTTGCTTTTTAAATTGTATTATTTAGTTTTCTGTGGTGAACTTACGACGTTCACTTGGTTTTTGCATTCGAAAACATCAAAATGAATAACTAATAAGCTATTTTTTACCTAGTTTTGAGCCTAGCTCAGAAACGCATGGATTTTATGGGCGTCTCGCAGTGAAGACTTGGAAGTAAACGCCCACTAATGTGAGTGGAGAACAGTTTTGCATATTATAATGAGTTTCAACTCGTCGAGTATTTTTTGTACCTAATGCAAAAATATTTTTTTGAAAATGACGGTGAAATAGTAAAATTTCAATAAAAATACACACCTGTGCCAAATTTTTTGCAGTTAGCTTTAACACAGGCAAAGTGATCAGAAAACAAAACAAAACTGAAAAGGACAAAAATGTCCATAAGGATGCACAGAATCTCGGTAGCTCGATCTGGTTTGTCATCACGAGGTAGGCATCTATGTTATTTAGCTATGCGTGAAATGCGCAGATCTACCGTCTAGGTGTTATGATCCCACTGTGCTTTCTTGTCACCATAAAAAAGTGAGCAAGTCAAAAATTATTAAGTGAGACAAGAAAACAAAGAAATGAAGGAGGGGAAGGAAAAGAAGAGGTAAAGTCTTAGTGCCCTAAGAAATTAACAGAGAGAGAGAAAAGTGAATAGAGAGTGTCTGTCACCTTCTGTAAGAAGAGCACTAAATGGGGATGAGCGCGGCTCTCTCTTGCTCCAGTGTGAAGAGCGTGCGAGGCGTTCTCACAAATAGCTTGGTGTGGCCATACGCTACATCATCCTCAAAGCCGTGTTGGTTCACGATGGCCTCCACGGCCTCCTGATCGGTGCTCATCAGGTGATTGGGCCACGTGTATTCACAGGTCATCTTGTACCTGAGCATAAAGATGGCAGTCATAATTTACTAAGAAAGAATCGCTGATTTCATTTATTTGCACTTTAAGCATTTTGGACTGCAGGTGCCTAGTGAATAAGATGCAGTTTCTGCTGAAATTACACATTTTTGCTAATATTACTAATTTTTTGTCTTGAATGATAGTCCCGGCTGAAGATAAATGCTTTGCTATGATTTTGTAGATGGACCGTTTTGAGAATACACGAAGCAGATTTGAAGGGGTTGGCAGCAGTAATGAAAACATTGGATGAATCATATAATTTAGGACATCATTAAGATTTCCTACTTTTGATGACAACCCCTGTCTGCTGTAAATCTGGCAGCGCAACCCCAAACACAAGACGTTTTCATCATTGATTCAACTTTGATTAACAACAATGTGTTAAACTATGTAACTGTTACAGTAGCCGGCTGGATCTCTTCAGTTAGTCAGTAGAAGCCGCTTGCGAAGTATCGCGGTGCATACTGTTTACAAACATTCTGAAATGCCGTATTATTATTTTAATTATTATATAAATAATTGTATTGCCAGTAAAATAAAAGTTTGAAAACAAACAGCTTTGTCACAACAGCAGAAATATCAGAAATGTCTCATCCTAAATGGGAGCCTAAGAATATTGTCTTGGACAATAGGGGACCTAGAGGTTTTCAGCACTAGTGAATGTAGTACATGTGACTTCTCACCTCTGCAGAAAACGTGCATACGGCTGTCTGTAGGCAAATCCGGCTCGGCGCACACGGACATTCTCCAGCAGTCCCAGGTACGCCACTTGGTGCTGGCAGCGTCCATCATCAAACAACAAGGGGGACTTCACCTCATTTGGCTTTATACAGCGCACATAGTAGGGCTCCTGTAAGACCAATTTCATTTAATATCTATTGCAGAAATTGCTCAATTAAAGCATTTACCAAAAGTCTCAAAGGTGCACTATCAAACTTCCGCTGACTTTCAATCCAAAAAAGATTTAATAAGCACTCTTAGAAGAAAAGGTTCTATATAGAACCTTAAAAGGTTCCATCAGCGCTACATATTTGGAACCCCTGAAGAGGTTCTATACAATCTTAAAAAAGGGTTCCTCTGGGTTCTATATAGAACCCTGGGTTCCATACTTGGCCAATAGAACCTTTTACCAAAAAAATGGTTCTATATTAAGGAGTTCCATAAATGAAGCGGGGATGGAATCATTTCTGGTTCTGAAATAGAACCATTTCTTCTAAGAGTGAAGGCAATCTGAAAGCTTATGATAGTGGTTTGAAGTTGATAGTTGTTCTAATTATGACAGAAACCAAAAATGCAGCAATAATAGAAAGTATCATTATGTAAAGCACCACAATTTGCTGTGTGAAGAGAGAAGGATGAATCAAAGGGACCTTTTCTCGCTGACCTTTCCTGGAAGTATAAAGCTCACTTTATCAAGACTCTGTTACAGTGATTGCATCAATTCTTAGAACTGTGAGTTGAGAGCAACATCGTTCACTTTCTCTACCCAATGAGCTTTCACATAGCATCTTAGATCTATCTATCCATCCATCCAAGAAATTATTAGAGTAGGTAACCTGAAAAAACAGCTCTATAAGGTTTTTTTTTTTACAAGTGTAGAGAGCATGTGAAGACTGGATGGATGGGGTGAAGGGTCAGATGAGGTACAGGTGTCCCCACTGGACCATGAGGGACGGCAGCAAGTCCTTTAAATGTGACATAAAAAACAGAAGCTGCCCCGAGTCCGAGTCCCACTTTACCACGCAAGCACACGTGTATACACACACACGTGCAGCGTGGCAGAGAAGAGATGAGATTAGAGGAGAGCCATTCAAACTAAAGCAGGATTTAGCAGGTGTTCCTTGTTTTTATCAAATACAGACAGTCTCCATTAAAGAGATTGCATTTTTCAACACTACTACAAGAGATTACCTGAGCTATTCTGAGAGACCCCACTTTTATCTTTTTTTAACGAGTATTAAATGGTAGTTGTGTAGATTAAGCCTAGATTAATGCTTATTTCTACATAAACATATGCTCTTGCAGACATAATGCACCACAAAGGGGGCCTATCTACACCAATTTGTGATTAGATTTTAAAATTACAATGACAATGGTATCAGCTGAAACCATAAAATAATACAATTTCCATGGATTATAATCAAAAAGTTGAAAAAAAAGGGTTAAGTGCAATATAAATACAGTGACCCCAAAGTATTTTTAATTATATATATATATATATATATATATATATATATATATATATATATATATATATATATAAAACATGAATGCTTTTGTATTATATAATAAATCAAACACACCTTTCTGAACTTCATTCATCTACTGTATTAAATACTCTGAAGTAAGTTGCTTAAAAGTCAGTGTAACAATGGCTCAAAAAGTGAAATTAGTTTGGAAAAATGCTCTAGTTTTCTCCATTTGTGTGCAGATGCCACCTGGTTTGACATTTGATTTAATGCAATGACATTTATACATATTTAAGTGTGGCTTAAGTGTTCAAATATTGTTGTTTTTTTCCTTTGGGGTCACTGTATGACATTTACAGTAAGTTATTTCTTACCTTACAGGCCAGTTTGTCCACTAGAGCAATAATAGAGTTTTTGAAGAGTGTGGCTGCAGTTAGAGGTCGTTTAGTCACCTCTGTGATACTCATTTTCCCATCAGGCCACATTTCTTTGAGGACAGGGTCAGAACTACAAGAAAAGGTTTAGAAAAGAAGGTGATCAATACTGTGATAAAGTGGAAATATTATAAAGAAATAAATATAAAGAAGAATATTAAAACAAGTGCCCTACTTCAACAAATCCTTGAACACATAAAGGGCCCTATTTTAAAGGGATACTCCACTTTTTTGGAAATAGGCTCATTTCCACTCCCTCAGAGTTAAACAGTTGGGTTTTATCGCTTTCGAATGTATTCAGCTGATTTTATGATATCTAGAAGAATATCAGTGACCAGACATTTTCTGGTCTCATTGACTTCCATAGTATATTTTTTTTCCTACTATGGAAGTCAATAAGACCAGAAACTGTCTGGTTACTGATATTCTTCTAAATATCAGAAAATCGTCTGAATACATTCGAAAACGGTAGAACTCAACTGTTTAACTCTGAGGGAATGGTATAATGAGCCTATTTCACCAAAAAAGTGGAGTATCCCTTTAACGATCTGAAGTATCAAGCGCAAGTGCAAGTAACTTTGTGGGCGGGACTTGGGCTCTGTTGCTATTTTACCGGCGGGATAAATGACTCTTGCACCCGACGCAAGTTTAAAAGGGGTTGGTATGAAGTAGCTTCATTATTCATAGGAGTGGTTTGGGATTCATTGATTGGGGTTCATTGATTTCATAACGAGAACTCGCACTGTGTGGAAAGATTGTTCTTTGATCACTTTCTGTACATAATTTGTTCATTTAAATAAGATTATTTTCATCCTACTAAAAGAAACGACGTGAACTTGATATTTTAGACTTATGCATAAACAGTATTGAACGATTTTGAGGGAAAGATACCTGTCTGAACTTGAACAAATAGGCTACACATCAGAAATTGTTGCTTGGTCGCTCGATCGATTTATTTTCGGAACGTTCATCAAGGCCAGCTCTACTTTGGGAAGTTGTGTCGGTGCATTTCCAGAGAAAATAAAATTAACCCATAGTTTCTTCAGAGGCTCGGATGAAGGAACTAAAAAATACTTTTGTGTTCATCTGTACATCCGAACACTGATCAACTGCCATGCTTTGCTCATATGGAAGCAATGATATCTATTGAGGAAAAACTAAAATCACGCTCCGCGCGTTCGTACTTCCAGCTCATTTTTCTCATGGGCGAGCCAAATTCTCTGGGCGTACAAAGCAGAGAAAGAGCAAGTTACCTTTCTTCCATATGACGTCATACGGAGGAAGATCAGCCCGTCAAATCTTTCATTTTCTCAAAGGTAGAGAAAGACAGCCAAAGCTCGGTTTACACCATTTACATTTTTAGCCACTGGGGGACCATATACAGGCTAGGGGAACTCATATTAAAGTTAAAAACCTCAGAAAGTGAACATTTCAAGTCAGGGGACCTTTTAAATTTGGTCTGATTCTCACAAAAACATCTTTGTACTGCACTCTATATAATATGAACAATTGTTCTGGTGATTCAAGTCAAATGGATTTTAAATGACATGAAAGGTGATTAAATAAGGATAGAATGATCTTTTTGGGGTACATTGATCATTTAATTGAAAGAAAGTTTAAATTTCACAAACCTGTTGTACATCAGTCGCTTGAAATCTTGGAAAAGCAGGTCTTTGTTCTTCTCAAGAAAACCCTCAACTGAGTACCTGAGAGGAAAGTGGAAGAGGAATCAGTACAAGGCTTGACCTAGAAAGGGAAATTACATTAATTGACTGACTCACTCAATGAACAGCCCTTCATACACAGCTAAATACAGACAGGTACAGATGACTCACACAGCACGCAGATAAACCTACACTTGGACCATTAATTTGACAGCATGACATGAACAAAATGTTTCGGAAGGCTTAAAAGATCCTTAAAAGATATTCTGGTTTGGCTTTTTCCATTATAGACAGGAATAGACGTGGCGCGATTACACTTCATGCCAAATGCAAAAATACTGAAGCATTCTCAATCTCAACTAAATGATAAGCTGCAATATGGATTTAAAACAAAATGTAACTTAGTTTACATATGAGGCAACTGTGTATTATAAAGGATGAATGGCAATGCACTAACCACTGAGCACAAGCTAACCACCTGAAATTAGTGTTAACCAGCTTCTGTATATGACCAATTACCCTTTCAAAATTGTACTTTGGAAGTATCATGGTACAATGATGTCATTAGATGCTGATACAATGGTACTTGGGTATACAGTTTGAAGCTGAATGATAACCTTATTTGCATTCCTTATGCTACCCTTCAAGAGTTTGGGGTCTATAAGATGTTCTAATGTTTTTGAAAGAAGTCTCTTATGATCATTAATGAACCATTTATTTGATCAAAAATAAAGTGTATTGTGAAATAATATTACTAAAAATGTGTTCCTGTGATGGCAAAGCTTATTTTCAACAGGCTTTACTCACATGATCCTACAGAAATCATTCTAATATGCTGATTTGCTGTGGAAGAAAAATTATCCATGTTGAAAACAGCTTAACCCTCTGGGGTTCTTCGTTTAACAGTCACACTCGGGACCTTCGGGTCAAAATTGACCCAAAGGGCGGGATTCATATTTAAAAAAGAAAATCTTTTTTTTTTACTTGTTTTTTATAATATTTATAATTATATAATATTATTTTCTTTTTTGGTGTTTTGAGAAAATTTCAAAAATTTAAAAAGAATTATAATTAGTATTAATGCAATAATTATGACCAAATTTTCCCCCATTGAATATAATAGAAAAAAAATATATATATATGTTTTTTTTTTAAGCTGTATTTCATTTTGGAGTCAAGCCTAGGCCTCATAAAAGCAATTTTTGAAATAAGATGGATGCCATCTCATGGACAAACTGAGCTTTTTAAAAATGCAAAACACATGTACAATCTGAATTTTTTGGTGTGTTTGTGTATAAAGGTGTGTGTGGATGTGTCTGTTTTGCACTCTTGATGTTTTATAGATTCACCCCTTCACTGTTGTGTGCTTTTTTTCAAGATCGTTGCTGATTTGTAGATTGTACGCACACAAAAAACTCAGTATTTTTACATTTTTGCCAATTTCCCATTCATTTCCTATATGCGGGTCATTTTTGACCCAAAGGTCCTTAGTGTGACTATTTTTTTATGACCACTTAGACTTTTCAAATCCTGTCCCCAATTTATTTAGGTGTTCATATACCAAGTACCAATAAAGTCACCAAGTTTTGGACCATTCCGATGAAGCTACGATTTTTAAAAAAAATGTATTTAAACACTTCGGGTCATTTTTGACCCTATCAACCCCAGAGGGTTAGTATTTTTGTGGAAACCGTTTTCTTTTCTTTGATGAATAGATTGTTCAAACAAACACCAATTATTTGAAATAGAAATCATGTGTAAAATTATAAATGTCTTTACTGTACCTTTTATCAAATTAATGCATCCTTGCTGAATAAAAGTATGCACATTGATGCAAGAAACTTGGACCATGAACACCATAATATGTGTGAATGTGCAAAGAAAACAGAAACAACAAACAAAAGAATGAGCTATTTAGTGGGATTTGTTGGTTACGTAAGGTGTGGAATGCTTGAGAGAAAGTATTGCATGCGCTGGCCAGGTACAAAAGCAGTCCGCACGGCTCTGTGGATCGGATTAGCAAGCACAGATGTGCAACAGCAACAGTCAGACCCACGTACACAGACACGTGTTCATTCAGTTAAGAAACAACACCGCATAATACATGCAAGCACTATTATTTTCTTACACCTTTCCAAACGCATGCACATTTATTCACACACACAGTCAAACATGTGCATGGCCACATGAGTTAAAATTGCAATATCACTGGGGTTAAAGCAGCTCTGGGAGGACAGATGCTGCCCTAAGGCCCTTCTGCAGTCGCCCGGGAAAATTCCAGAAAACAGGGCGAGAGTGAGGGTAAAACAGCAAGCCTGAGGGTTTCTGAGGGAGCAATCTGTCCTTATAATCTACAAACCAAGTCAAAGACTGAGCATGCTCAAAGTCACGGTGTTATAGAAGAAGTTATTTTAAATAGCAGCTAATAACACTGGCTTAAAATGCATCTGCTTCTTTTTAGCACCTGTATGGTGAGGTCTGATGCTGCTTATTATAAAGTGTGAAATAGTCATATGATAAATGTGAGATGAGTACGTGGAACGAATGATAGGAGAGAAAGAGGAAGTAAGCACATGGAATAATAGGTGCTGAAAAACTAATTTAAGAGTAATTTTGGTGTGAAATGAAAAGTAAAAATTTTTTTTTTAAATGCATGTATTAGATCTTCTTATGAACGATTCATCCACACTGTATAAAAAAATCTGGTCAATTTACAGTAAAATACCGTAAAACAAAGTTGCCAGAAATGTACCGTTAGGTAATTACGGAAGGTTTTATAGACTTAACTTAAAATTTACAGAAATAAACTGTATTTCATTATCTGATATAATGTTAATTTACCGACCTATTGAAGTATTAATATCTGTTTTGTACAATTGTAATACACTGACAACCAACAATCACAGCATACAGATATATCAGAGCTCATCACAAGAAACTTAATATGAATATATAGAAGCTTCACTCAAACATTATAAACACCATTTATAATTTTAAAAAGGCAAACATTAATTTAACAACATACTAATGTACATACAGTAACTGATTAGAAAAAGACTAAGCAAACTATGAAGAAACAGTTATTTCAATAAAAATACATCAAATGCGAAGTGTCACGTAGGGAATTGTGGGAATGTCAATTTATGTTTTTTCACTGTAAATTATACAATGAGTAGTTAATTTTCACTTTAAAAAATGTAAATGTAACAGTATTTTACAGTAAAATTCCATTAAATGTACCTTATCATTTAACCGTTAAAAATCAAGTGCTTTTTTTTTTTTTTTTTTACCTAATAATTTTTAATTGAAGTCATACCTTGACCTTCTGGTGAAACTGTTCTCTCTAAACGGATGACATATGTAGGACTTTTGGACATTTAAAAACAATTTAGTTTTTAGTCAGTAATTTAGTTATTTTTCAATAATCTGTGTCACAATACAGAATATCTGTCACTACTTTCATTTCATTGCTACTTTAAAAATAATATATAAAATAGTAGTGCTTATGCAACAACAAAAGTCTCAAAAAGTGATACTATATGCTACATTGTTATCACATGACATCATCACATTGCATGTTGCAAAATTCAATTATGCTCAAAGGGATACTCCACTCTTTTTGGAAATAGGCTCATTTTACCACTCCCACAGGGTTAAACAGTTGGATTTTACCGTTTTTGAATGTATTCAGACGTTTTTTCTTTATATATATATATATATATATATATATATATATATAGAAGAATATCAGTAACCAGATACAGTTTTTGGTCTCATTGACTTCCATAGTATATTTTTTTTCTACTATGGAAGTCAATGAGACCAGAAACTGTCTGGTTACTGATATTCTTCTAAATATCAGAAAATCGTCTGAATGGATTCGAAAACGGTAAAACTCAACTGTTTAACTCTGAGGGAGTGATAAAATGAGCCTATTTCCAAAAAAAGTGGAGTATCCCTTTAAGAAATTCTTAAATAAGCAATAACAGAGATAAACATGATGCCAGCAGAAACATTCCGGACATAGCCAAAAATGAGACTACATAAAAGGAGAAGATATAGCGGAAGTAGAAAAAAAGACAGGAAGGGGAAGGAAAGACAGAAGCTGAAGGAAATAGGTCATGCTTTGAGGGGTCTGATAAGGGGTTGGGCAGGGTGTATATTTGAGAGACCTCCCTCCATTACTGACACAGCTGAGCCTAAGGGATCTCACAGATTTTATTTTGTAAGTGTGACTGAGGGCTTGACATCCCAGTTCTGACATTGTTCATCCTAAGGGAACCTCCTAGTGTGCGTGTCTGCATGAGAGAGAGAGAGACAGGAATTCATCTAGGAGATCCGTGTTGCCAATGCATTCTCAGACAGATCCAAAGCGATTGTCACAGAAATGTGAGCGTGCTCGGAGGTTTAACTGGTTGTCATAATAGTGCCATTCAGTAATAAGGACTGAGTCCTGTGCACTCTTGACCCAGTTATCAAGCATGTGACATGGCTGCCGACAAAGTTCATCCCATGTCTAAGACTAGTCGCCAAGAAAACGCTGAATTTACAATTCGCTCATTGGCTTTTCCAACCGGCTTTCACGGCTCACGAGGAACAGATCTGAGAACAGTTTAACCCTCAGGTGCTCTTCCGTCATTTCTGACCGAAAGATTTTTCTGTTTTGAAAAATGTTACGAAACTTGGTGACTTTTATGGCATTGGGTATGTGAACACACAAAAGAATTGAGGTCATGATCTGAGCATGCTAAGTGGTCTTAAAAAAATAGTCACACTTGTGGTCTTTGGTCAAAAATGACCCCATAGGAAATTAATGGGAAATTGTAAAAAAATAAAAAAAAATTGTGAATTTTTTTTTTGTCATTTTTTTAATAAGAAATAGTTTTTGAGATTGTTTCAACTATATATACAAATCCACAAAAAAAAAAAAGTGTTCATAAACATCTGGGAATTCACATGCCTCTCCATAGAGAGCTGTACATGCCATCTAGTGGTTACACCATGATTCTACGCTTTTTCTCTATACTGTAACCAGATGGTGCTAATTTTCTTCAAAAATATATTTTTTTCTGAAGGCCTAGACTCTATATTAAACTAAAATACTGCATTAATATTTTTTTAAAAATATATATATATATATATTTAGAAAATATATATTTTTCCATGGCAAAAATTAACCATAAATATTGCATAAATATTAATAAATTCAATTAAATTGTTTCAAAATACTAAATTAAAAAGAATAAATATTATAGAACAAAACTAAATTGCATTGGTTTTACTGGGATGGAGAAATTTTCATTTTTAGGTGTCCGGTCACTTTTGACCAGGAAGATAACAAGTGTGACTCCGAAACGAAGAGCACCTGAGGGTCAAACATAAAAGTAAATTGCAGAGATGCACCATGAGAATTCACTTCAAGACAATTTAGCTTTAATCAGTTACTTCCGCAGTTACACTTGAGCACATGCTCATTAAGGAACGAAAAATCCAAAGTGAAAAATGTGCCATCTATTTTCAGAGCTAAGCCCTCCAGTAGCTTCTATCTGCTCCCCTTCCCTCAATGAGAAAAGGTCTTGCTATTTTCTAAATGAGGACACAGCCTTTGCTGAGGTACAGCAAACTGCAGACATCTGCACAAGCAGCATTTCCTCCAACCTTTAAAGAAACTTCACCTTAAGACACACACCTTTATTAATTTATTATTAATTTTATTAATTTATTAATTTTTTACTTCAGCAATAATCTGCAAAGGGTCTTCTTTAAAATGATACCAAACTTAGGCCATTTTTGTCCTCATTTTACCTATGTGTAACTTTTTTTAATTGATGCACAAGGGTTAAAAAATCTATTTACATTGTTTGTTGTCACATTATGGGTTAGGGTCACAATTGCTTGAGCTGTTGAAAGGTAGTATTTCTAGTAGTATTTCAAGCTCCCCATCATCATCATGTTCACGTCAACTACACATTTGTCATATGAAGGACTTTAAAACACTCACGGTAACGTCTTCCCGTGTAGTGTTCGATACGGAAATCTCATTGAACTCCATGGTTTTGTCTGCAGGACAGAGCTGAGAGAAAAGACTTGTCTGAGTTTCCCATGTGTTTTTGTGTTTTATGTACATGTGTCGTGAAACATTACTGCCCCCTTCTGTGCAGTTCAAGTCGGACAACTACAAGTCTGGTTAAATGAGGTTGCAGTTCATGCCGGGCCTAAAACTGTATGCTTATGTGATGTGATTGAGGATTGTGGAGGCAAGAAGGAATGGATGACTGTTCCGAGTGCTTACTTTCCGGGACGTGTAGTGAGGATGCTGGCCAAGCTTTTTGTTCATGCTTTCCAAGCAAACGGTATCTGTGACTTTCCCTGCAGTGAGACAGGCTTCATCCAGGACCGAGATGATTCCCTTATGAGGCTGCTCTACTAAATCCACTATGATCTGATTGTTAAAGTATTCAATCTGAGAGAAGGAAAAGTCAAATTTAGAGAACATGTGCAGGGTATACTGTATATTTTAGGTTCAATATGTTTTATTGTTGTGCATTATGCTCACGTGTTGCCAAGTGATCCCCTCTCTGATACTCGTCCTGCTCCTGTCGTAGAATAAGCTCAATGAAGAGCTGCTGTAGCTTCTCGTTGCAGTAGTTAATGCAAAACTGCTCAAAGCTGTGACCATGAAATGGATAAGATAAAAATGTAGCCACTCCAAAAAAGTCAGAAATTTTATTTACATATTTTTTCTATACATAAATATATATACAGTAGTCAACATTTGCAGTAGATCAAAAAAGATAAGGGTGTTTTATTGTTCAAAAATTCATGCATATGGTGCATCAGGTGTATATACACACACAAGTCATTTTTTTAGACATATTAGGTCAACCAATAAGCTTTTTTTTTTGCATATGTGATTTTTGTTGAAGCTGTTGTTGCTCAAACTGAATAGTATGATATAGTGAGAATATGGAGCTCATTCTCAAGGAGGAAAAAAAACATAAATATATTAAAGGCCTAAACTGAGCATAAATATGCAATTTGGTGCAAGTTGTTAATATTTATATGGCCAAAACGAATGAGTAAATTCTGATGGCTTGTAATGTAAATCAATGAGACCTTTAAAACGCATAATAAATACAATTGATATTATCTCTCAATAACATGTTTTAGTAAGATTATTTTTAAATGCTAAGTTTTATGAACAAAGCTCTGCAATATAATGATAATTAAGAGATTATCATTACAAATAAACATTCTTTAAAAGCCTGATGTATCCTATTTGATTCACACATTTTAACATTATTTGTCTAAAAATAATGGATTATCAAGTAAACCTAATTTGCTTTATTCCAATAATTGTTCATCTCAAAATATATTACTAATAAAATAAAAGTTATTAGTTATGATTTTACAGCTAAGACACGTGTACGGTACCACAATCTGAAGGTTATTACATTTTACAAAAATCTTTAAAAGTTTTTTTGTTTTTTTCTTAAAAAGCAAGCAATCTGACGTCA
Source organism: Hybognathus amarus (assembly GCA_030378365.1). NCBI lineage: Eukaryota > Metazoa > Chordata > Actinopteri > Cypriniformes > Leuciscidae > Hybognathus > Hybognathus amarus. The sequence goes on from JAQIUQ010007478.1 coordinate 154,371, forward strand.
GATTTTCAGGAAAATGCTGGCAAATTAGAGGCCTTAGAAATTGATCAAATATGATACAGCAGGCTTTATAGGGTTAACAACTACACAATGCATACATGATGATACTGACCTGTTGTTGTCAAAGATCTCAAAGCCATAGATGTCCAGCACACCTATGACAGTGTTTTTGCCATGCAGGGCAGGATTGTAGTCCTTCACCTCAATAACAGAATTGATACGACCCACTATCCACGCAAATAATCTCTCGTATAAAGCCTAAAAATAAAAACCATGCCAGAATGACAACATATTATATGGACATATAATACAGCAGACATATTAAAGAGCTCATCATATCAGAGGTTATCATTTTAATTTCCCCCAAGGACTACATCAAGTGGAAACAGCGTTACATTTTCCACCCTGACATTGAAGAGATATTGTTGATGTAATGTGGGAGTTCATGTGTGAATATATATATAAGTTTTGAGCTGTTTCTGCTTCAATACATACCACATTAAACTGGTATATTTCAAAGGAAAATTAGAATTTAGGAAAAAAAATAATTAGATGATGGATGAGCCACAAACAAGGAACTTTTTTCAGGAAAGGGGACGATACCTTGGCAAAAGCATCTCTTCCATAGTTCGCTTCCTGCTCGTTGTGCCCCTTTTCGATGACCTCACCACCCCCAGTAGCCACTGTGCGGTACAGAAATGCTTTTATGGCATTCTCGGGCTCTGTGGATGTCAACTCAGAAATGTGCTTCACTGTTTCTTCTCCAACAAGTACGACATGTTCACCATCACTAGCAAACTGAAGGTTACCCTGAAACAAGAACATTGGCCTTTAAACCAGTGGTTCTCAAAAGTGGTCCAGGGCCACTTCCAGGACTTAAAATCAATCAATCAATCAGTCAGTCAGTCAGTCAGTCCGTCAGTCCGTCTGTCCGTCCGATGTAGTATGTATCAAATGACAAAATTATTTTTTGTTCTTGTTGAGGCATGTGAATTATGTGTTGTATGAGAAATTGCATTGTACATGCTACTTGTTGTTCACAATAAAGCATTAAAAAAGACAACATTTTTTTGTAAAAACACAAAAATTACATGATCAATAAGTCAACAACATACATTTTTACATTATTTTAACTCATCAAAAATAGGTTAAGCAATTTTAAATTTTATTATTTGAGTTATACGAGAGTGAACTCATTTTTAAATTCAGTTTAATAAGATTTTAATTAAATTGACTTAAACTGCCAAGTTGATTGTACTTAAAAATGGCAAGTTTTTGTACTGTGAAATATTAATATAAAACCCTGTAAAAAATATATATTTTTCACAAAGATGGATTACATTCATCAACATTTTTTCTTTTGTTAAATCAACTTAAATAATTTATAGTTGAGATAACTTATTATTTTAAGTTTCTGATGATTAATTATTAATTAATATTAATTATTAATCATTAATTAATATTAGTAATTGATTAAATATTAATTGTATTAACTCACTTTTTCCAGTTCAATCAACTTAAAATTTTAAGGCAAATATTTTTTAAAATTCATTGGCAATAAAAAGTAGAAATCATGAATAACACTCAGCATGCAGTTATTATGAAATTAATGCACTATTTATAATTATTTTATTTTATTATTTTACTATATTCTGCCTTTAAATATTGTTTTTGACAACATTGTTGAGTCAAAAACATTGAGAAACACTACTTTAAACATCAACTTACTACTGCAGATTGTAAACTACAATCATAAAAACAGTAGAAAACAATCTTTGACAGCATGCAGTGTGGGACTGACCAGGTGTAGGATGGTACTGAGGGTCTTGTAGATGGAGATGATCTCTTCGGGAGTGAAGCCAATCACTTTTAGAGCTGCCATCACAGCTTTGTGACATAAGGAGTCATTATTGGATGCCTGTGAAGATGATTTGGAAAAACAAAGGGAAAGAAAAAGAGAGATTTAAATGCATTGAAACAAAGTGAATAACACAAAATACAAAAGTAAAAAAAAGCGTTTGGCATATTTCACAATACTAACTCATGGGTAAACAGAAAAACTACTAAAAACTCTTTAAAATAGCAGAATGCTACATGAAGTGGTTGAGTGTTTATAAATTAGTATACTCATGGGATAAGTACGTACAAGTGTGACAGAGGATCCTTGACTGGTGTAGATATATCCTGCGGATCTCTCTGCAGATACAAGGACTTCAGCAAATCATCAGACCCTCCCTCGTAACACCTGCATGAACACATCAAATCGCACCGTTCAGTTCAGTTTTATTCATGCCTTTGGAAATTTGGTTTGCACAGGTGCCACACATCAAGTTAACCGCTATCGTAATACCCCATAAACATTTACGACAAAGACATTGCGTTGATCTACAAGTCTGATGAAGATTTAAACACAGTAAAATGATAATCGCCAGAAGACCTCACCTGATAAAATGAGTGAAAGTTTCTTTCCCCCTCCTGCTGTTGAACAACTCTTGACTGTAAATAGAGCACAGTATTGTGTTAATTGCCTTTTCTGCATTACACAGTATTGCTGACCCATATAATCTCTAAAAATACAATGCTTTTTTCCAGACAGACATCAGTTGAACACATCATATGTGAGCAAACACAGCATTTTCATTTTTAAATCTTTTTTTTTTTTTAAATGCAGCTGTGTATTTGTGTTACAATCCTATTATCCTACTTATCCAAAATAAGTACACTACTTAATATAAATAGCACAAAAACGAATCAGTTTTATTTTGACACATTATGTCAAATTGCATACTGTTTTATAATACATGGCTCTGGGTCTATCGTATCTCTAATAGTATAATATAATAAATAGCAAAAGAATGTAATGCCATTTACTTAGTACAAAGAAAACACTTTTTGCTGCCATTTAAACTAAGTGCAAATAGCCATTGGCTTATTTAAAATCATTTAGTATTTGTGCACATCATTAGGCCTACTTTTAAAAAATGCATGGGCTGTCATAATCATCATTTTAATCTTCTCTGATGACGTGTTTACTGGAACTAGCTACGCTAACTTACGACAAATTCGGACGAATTCGTACGAGTGATTAAAAAGTGGCTAATACAAACTAATTCATACGACCTCACTCGTACGAATTTCGTACAATTTGTCTAAACCCACGTGATGGGTAGGTTTAGGGGCGGGGTCAGGGGTAGGTCATTCGTACGAATTGGTCACGCCACATTGAGGGTCAAAACGGCATTCATTGTTAGAATTTGGACATAATTTGAAAAATGACACGTGACTTGTTACTTATTCGAAGTAACAAAACGGCGCTTATGCGATTAACGTTATCGGCGGCTGTTTTGAACAGTCACAAAAAATCGTGCGACAAATACGTGTATTCTACGTGTATACTATTTAATCAAATGTCAATGAAGAAAAATATTTTTATATTTTTATATTTTTCATAAAGTGAGGTCAACGGACCTATGGGCCAGGGTGATGGTAGGGGGCGCGCCATGAGAGAGAGTATCGCGATACATGCATGTTTTTCGGTTCGGTTTGAATATTCGATAAATGTTTTTATTTACTCAGATATGCATCACAATGGGGAAGAAAAGACTATCGAAACTTCTGTTTCATACGTTTAAATAAATATTGTTGGCTCATGGGATGCACTTTAACAGGATGAATAAACCAGGCAAAGGTAAACAATAATAAATCTGCACATTATAACACAGCCCTGCTGCACAGAAGTTAGTAAAATCACCAGTATTTGCAAGGTGATAATTTATTTTATTTGTATAAAATCACCACATTCAAAACTAAACATTTATCCAGTTTATTATTTTAAGTATCAATATCAAATTCCATATTCAGATGTACTTTCCATGATGTGAGCTTTATTTTGTACTGATACAATACTGATCTTACCTTCTCCAGCAGGTAGTTGTTGATGTGTCCTCCTGTGGGGTCTCCGTTAAAGTTGAAGTTGATGTCCATGTATTTCCCAAAGCGGCTGGAGTTGTCGTTGCGATTGGTCTTTGCATTTCCAAACGCCTCTAACACACAGTTTGATTTCAGGAGCACATTCTTCACACTGTGGTGGGATGCAAAAATAATTTATATATAAAAAAAGTCTGATTGTTTGTCAGTGCACAAAAGAGTACAATAATAAGAAATATTTTATTTCCAAAAAATAGCCTGTAAATGAACATTTGAAAGCCTTTTATCTCTTCAAATAATCTGTCATACAAATCTGAATTGGTAATTAAAGCAATTTAAAAAAGCAAACAATTTTTTATGTAATTAAATGCAAAACCTATTCTGGGGTGAGTTTCCCAAAAGCATTGCTTGCCAACTGGTCTCAAGTTCCGTTGAATTGTGTTGGTAACGACATAACTTGCAATCATTGTTGGCATTGGAAAAGCGCCCAAGAGCATTAGCCCTAATAATCTAGCTCTGTCAATGTCTCCAGGAAACTGACCTCTCGACCTCTGCCCTCTGGTTAGGGTTGGTGATCGCTGCAATGTACTGCATAATGTACTTGCTTGCCTCAGTCTTGCCTGCTCCACTCTCACCTGAAACACAAGGAGATTTGAATGAAATGGGTTAAGTCTTTGTTTATCAGATTTATTCTTCCCCATCAGAGGCACTCGACGGCTGTACAATACACACACACAGACATGGTTCATCACACAGTATAACTTCTTGTCATAACAGTGCTAGGTGTGCTTAAGCAGCATGGAAGTAGTATGAATGAAATGAAAGCAACAATACAAAGCTATAAAAGTCTAAAAATAAGATTTTATATAGACCTTATGTAGCCCCGCCCCTTTTCAGCACTGCGCTTGTTGTCTTTTGACTTCCGGTTTGTATTTTCACAGGTATGACTAAACTGCTGGTCGACATTTGTTAAGACATCTGCTTTACAATGCTTATGATAGACATTAATGCTCACTGATAACTTTTGTTAATTCTACAATAAGTAAAACCACTTCACCAGCTAATTACTCCTCGACAGCGATGCCAATAGAAATATACAGAGAAGAGCCAGACCGATATATCGCCAGGCCGATATTATCGGCCGATATTAGGCATTTTCCAAACTATCGGTATCGGCAGTTATAATGGCCGATAAATGAATATTTCAAAAATATAAAAATGGACGAACACGCTTGAACCAAGTCATGAGTGTTGCAGTTGTATAGTTTGTCCACCAGAGGGCACTCTACACCGTCCCTGTTAGCAACACTCGTTGAATTGGTCACGAGACATAACTTGCTTGAATAACAATTAAAAGAACATCCGCATCAGTTCTCTAAACTCAAATAAGCATGACAGAATTTGTGACTATCATGTCCAGTTTTGCTGCTGTTAAATAAGCCGAGAGTGAAGCGGAATTAGCTGAGTAATAGTTACGTTACGTTGTTACAGTGTAGTTGACTGACTGTCCTTTTAACTTTTGACAATGTGACTGAAGTATTTCTGTAATAGCGCGTGACAGTTATAGCAATGAGACGTATCATCTCTCCTCGGCCTGTTATATTGAAAATGTATGTTTTACACTTTGCAGTATGACGTCATCCGTTGCTGAAATTATGGCTCATCATAGACTAGCTAACCACAAAGTCTGTTCTGTTGTGACATTAAAATAAAAAAGTTTATTTTTTAAGTTTATTATTTTAGTTAAACTCATAAATAACTACAAAAAACTAATGTTAGGGAAATCTGGTCATGTTTTGTTGCGAGTTTCAGAAAAAAAAAATAATAAAAATACGATATCGGTTTTAAAACCAACAAATATTTGTTCAAAGACAATATTCAAGATGACGGCGCCCACGTTTCCCTGGTGAAAGCTTACAGGACAACTTGGTTGACATTGCCTTTTCAGCGTGAGAAATGAGCATGTGAACTGGTTGAATTGCCAATGCGTGAGACTTGAGAACCCTCGAAGACAAGACCGCTATGCTGGTTAGAGTTGGTATAGTGTTGGTCTAGCTGGTGAACCATCATGAACTGGTGTTTTTATGCTTCCCATGTTGGTGACCAAACCAGAAACCAGCATCCCATACTGGTCCCAGTATGCAAAATATAGCTTATGATTTTTCAGCAGGGTTATTTTATGTTAGATTTTATATTTTACAGGGTTAAATAGATATTTTCACTGTGCATTTAGTTGGGCTTGGGTCTATTTTCTCCTGTTTCTCCTGCTAATATTTTGAAAAGGATGAATGACCTCTGGCCTGTGTCTTTAAGGAATGTTCATAACACCAGTGTCTGTTGTTTTATTCAGCAGTGAGTGTGTTTAGTAGCTGCCGTACCTGAAATGACGATACACGTGTCTTTGGCTCGTCTCTTCATGGCTTTATAAGCGGCGTCTGCGACAGCAAACAGGTGAGGTGGGTTCTCGTACAGTCTCTCTGCCCCTGTAGTCCTCAATGACCTCCTTCCCATAGATATCTAACTGTTTGTACGGATTGACTGACACCACTACTTCTCCAATGAAAGTGTAGATACGGCCCTTCTCAAACCTGAAAACAACAAACAATGCTGTGAAAAATACGCAGGTGTCAAATAGAGCAGTCAGAAATAGATTTAACAAGACTCATTGTTAGCGTCATATGTGCTGGTTTGGTTTAGTTCAGTTCCTGGTGTACGAACAGGCAAATTAAAGAACAAACGATGAATGCGTTTAGGCTCGGTAAACGATGAAAAACATAAAAAATGCGGATTTAATTAATCTTAAATAATATCAGTTTAAGAAAAACATACATTGATGTATGTCTGTTTTCTTCATGTCCCTTACAGTGTAAGTCATTTTTTTAAAACTTGGAATAACATATATTATATAAAAATAAATTATGTCCATAATGCTGTGAAAATTAAAAATATTATATAATTATTATGACATTTGATGGCATTTCTTAACCGTGTCATAATCGTGATTATGTAATTCTTTTAAGGTTAAGCTCCATTAGACAATTAATCAATAATTGTGACAGTTTCCGTGTCAGGATCAACATATTAAAACATCATAAACCACATCTCATTTTATAACCTTCTTCACCCAAATTCAATTCTCCTGGTGATTAATTAAAATTTTATACAAGGGGAAACAACAGTCATAACTTGAACGTTTTCTCAATGTAAAGCACGCCCATATTCAGCAGGAAGTGATACAGGGCTGGGAAGTGAGAACAGGAAGTACAATGGGGCTCAAGATGACTCACTTTCTGAATTTGAAACAAAAAATATGGTGTAATCTTGGTCAAGTAAGCATACTGTATCAACTAACACTTGTCTTTCATGGCGTACAGCTAAAATACATGGATATCTGATTGTAGTTAAAATGCATTGGTCATTATAGCTTATAAATACTATTAAACAAGCATATTCATCACAAACATCAAATAATTCAGACAAAATAGTGTAATTGACTCAATGGTTCAATTTCTCCGCACGTTATGAACATAGTATTTTGTTGTGAGTTTTTGTGGTAGTCACATGAGCATGATGAAACACACAAAAGGACAAGAAATAGACAAGTTCTTTTCCCTGAGTGTTTCAGAGGTATAAGAATCAGTGACGGACAAAACAAGTGTGCAAAATCACACTCACACTTATGAAAAGGTCATCTGATTCTACCAATGACGTCACAGATCACAGATGGAGCAAATGCTGCATGTTAAAGGAAAGAAGAACTAGCAACTTTTGATTTCATCATCAGAACTGCTAAGATTCAACTGGATGGTCATGATCAGCTGACATGATAATCTAACATATACGATATTTTTGTTCTTGTTATGTCTCTAATGTTAGCGACTTGAGCGGGAACGTCAAAAGTGACATGACACAATCTTTCCTTCTCCAGTTTTTTCTTCTAAAACTACCAAGAAGGGAGTAGTTAAAACCAAATACAGTAAAAAAATATTCACTTGTGAAACAAACATACTGTAATGAGCAAGTTCTACAAATAAAGATGAGTTTATCAAAGTTTCAGAGCTCGTCAACCCCAATATTTAAAGGCCTTGTTTACAGTTATCTTATCAGGTTCTTTGTAAAATAGTTTGTAATATCCATTGAGTCTCTTTACACACCACAACTTAGTGTAAAAACGATTCACTCTTACCTTAACTTTAAATTCTCCATAAACTGCTCCATTGTGACCTCGTCTAGAAGCACAAAGTCTGACTTCCCGAACTCCAAGCCCTCCAGCTCCGCCATCCCTGCAGGAGTCTATCCAAAGGACAAATGGATGGAGACGAAAGTTTAAGGTGATGAGAAACCGAGCATTGACTGTCGACCTCTCGAAGCCGGTAGAGGAGACAAATGTGCAGTGGGTGTGGCCTAAGTTTGGGTCTTTGCATGATCTGAGGCTGTGGTAAGTGAAGTCAGTGACAACTGTGGTCTGCAGGCGTAAGCATGTCATCCTGTTCAAGACTTGCGTTTATTTATGTTAACGTGTGGGAATTAAATATCTTTAAACATAAATCTTTTTCACATCTTCATGAGATGCCACAGGCCCTGACAGTAGCCACAGTAAAACCTTAACTGAGCTTAACTCACCATGTGTTTTAGAGTCATTGCAGAGTGCAAATGAAATGATGTATAAAGACATAACACACTGTTTGGCCTTTTAAACTTTACAATGTTCTTAAGTTTGATATTGTATATTCAATCAAATAAGCTGTAAGACATTACAGATCACTATCTTATAAGAGGATGAATGGTTTTTCCGAAAGCCCACCCTATTCCTCTGGGGAGTGTGGATCATAGACGTCTGTCAAGGACTAAATCTTTCTCATAGTATGTGTTTATGCAGCTCACACATGCTAATCTAAGATCTGTGCTATTCTTGCAAAACCCACTCACAACTATAAACACCAGGACCAAACAAGATACAAACAGGAAAGGATACACAGCATGCCATTTATGGTGAAATAAAGGGGTGCTGTGAAACAATCCAAATTAACATGTTTACAGTATTACAAATGTCATACTATTAAAATTCTGTTAATTTAATGTGGTGTAATAGTGTATAATGGGTGACCATAGCACTGAAGAATCTAAATGTATTTAGACTTTGCAAAGATTTCTATACTAAACTTTGTTTATTGCTCTGAAGCCAAAATGTATGTCTGTTTATCCCACTTTTATACATTAAACAATTATAGACCATTAAAAATATATATTTTATGTGATGCTGTGCAATTCCGTTTATTGTAAGGAATTTTATGCAATTACAAAGGTTTGAGAACAGTAGTAATCAGTTAAGGAGCTGAGATGAGTCAGTGGCTATGTATAAATAATACAAAGTTTACATTACAGTAATGTCTAAAATAATCATTTAAAGGCCTAAATTGAATATCAACAACCAATGAATCATAATGACTGCGGTGGAATTTCTTAAATAGCTGACCACAGGTAAAGAAAAAAACAAAACGGGGATTTTTGTATGACAGAAAACTCCCATCTGAGAGAAATATTCGAAAAAACAGGTTCTCATTATAAAACTAGTCAAATCAAAACCAGTGCTTTATAAATCGCAAGGAAAAACAAAGGAACTGTGCACGTTAGTGTATTTCTTACATTTTTGACACAAGAGAAAAAAAAAGAAAAAAAAAACAGTTCTTCCTGAGAGGGAGGTGCTCAGCCCCTAAGTTAACCACAAGGCCTGCCTCACTTCCTGTACAATGCAGAAATTAAAGACACTTCCTCACTGAGTCTCCATTGTAATGCAACTTGGAAATACCGCAAATATATTAGACATGTATAAATATATAAATGTCTAAAATATATACATATACAGTAATAGAATGTATGACAGGAAATACTGAAAGTTCAATGTATGTGCTCATCGCTCTAACATTCTCCTTATCACATGTGAGACAGTAATTACAAAGGAATCAATGTGATTTTGAGAGAGTACAATTCAGAGTAATATTTCAGGGGTTCAATGCTGAAATACGGATTCATACATACATCAAAACTTGTCTTATTGTATATATTTTGTATGTATGTATGTATGTATGTATGTATATATATATATATATATATATATATATATATACACACAAAATATGTACAAATAAGACAATATATATATATATATATATATATATATATATATATATATATATATATATATATATATATATATATATATATATATATATATATATATATATATATATATATATATATATATGAAAGTAGATATTAGATATTATAAGCTATTTATTTTTAACACTGAAAAAAACATGCATTAATGCATTGAACTTATTTATTCTATTATGAATTATTATTATCTATTATTTACACATGAAACATTGGTAAGCAATGTTTTGTTTATGTTTTGTGGTTATACTGAAATAGCGAACCCCATTCACTTCCATTGTAAGATTTTTTTTTTTGGAAAAGAAGTTGAAATTCATTTTATGGTAATCAACATTATGACACAATTGCAAAACTGTTGATTTTGTACTGAACACAGAATATTAATGTGAATACATGTGATTAGAAATAGAACCATTCATCTGTACTTTTCTTAAGTGTCTGATCAATTTAATTCTAAAAAGTGTTTTTCAACAAGGGCTTTATATGCAGAATTACTGATTCGATGGATAGTTTTAAATTTTTAATTGTTTAAGTAAGCTTTTTCTTTTTTCAGGCATTAGAGAAGCTTTAACTGTAGGAAATGACCCTTGTTTAGATGTCTGAGCTCCACTAGAGGGTGTCAAATCCTTCTGAACATAAGTTGAAGGTTCTTGGTTTAGATTCTTGTGTTGTAATCGAGAGCTGCTCTGTGACCTGCGTTGTGCAGTGGATTTAGAGGGCTGGCGACCTCTTTCCTGTTGAACTTCTCGCAGCGATTGAAAGTCCTTCTGGGAATGTGAGGCAGATGAGCTACTGACAGCAGGAGAGACCTGACCTACGCCTTGGTTCTCCATTCTGGCTCTCGTTTTTTGTCTCGGCAAAGAGCTGCTGCGATGCAATTTGTTCCTCTCCATGCCTTTAGGTGGTGCAATGTCAACATCCAGTCCAAGAAGCTTTTGCTTTGCGTCATAACTGTTTCTTGATGACCCAACTACTTTTAAAACGTTACCTTCCAGTCTAATTATAACCTTATAAATCTTTTGGAATTCGTACGTTTTCTGAATAATGTCTCTCCGCTGACTTTCGTCAAATACATTCAGGTCTATTTCTTGTGTGCGCAGAGATCCAGTGATTTCCTCCATCAATTCAGACAATTCTTTGGCCGTTTCCCTCACGTTTCCTCCCGAGAGTTTAACCATACCAACCCCTGATTCTTCTTCATGATTAATGTGAGTGTGGTGATCTGAATTGATTTTATTTAAAAAATCCTCCTTCAAGAGCATTATGTACTTCCACACATCTAGTTCCACAGGGATGGAAAGCTCAGTCTGCCTGGGAGACGAAGGATTACGCTGCTGGACGCTTGTGCGGGAATCCTCATAGATCCTGGAGGGACTGCTTAAGGGACTTTCTGTGCTGGAGCTTCTATCCATTAGAGAGGCATTCTGCCTGTATTGGTACTCTGGGGATCTTGAGGTTATTCCTGAAGACGTGCTTCTGCCCTCAGAATACACCGAGTTGCCATGATTGTGACTGCGAGTCCTCGAGTCACTTTTTTCAGCTCTGGAGACAGAGTCAGAGGAGAAGCCATTGGTGTAATGTGAAGGTGTTCCTCTTTGAGGGAGGGTTTCTAGAGCCAGAAACTGCACGAGTTTGGGATAAATAAGTTTTAGCTTGAGAAAGGAACCCTGCAAATGCAGCTGTCCTCGGCTGATCCTTGACATCTGAAAGCCATGGCTGTGAAGAAGTTCTTGGACTTTGCCGTGACTGGAGAACATGCTCATATCGAGGAATGCTTCGGCTGGCATATCCAGCTGAGAAAATATGAACAAAAGCATGTTAAGGAGATATCTTATTTATTTTGTTTGTGCATATTCAAATGGCAATTGCTGTGACTGGATTATTGGAGAAAGGCTGAATACTAAATACAATTGTAAGTTATATTAATAATTCTGTATGATTCAGTGAAGTGTCTTACCTGAGGATGATGCACCTTTTTAATATCCAATGGGTAAAACTGACTCTCCACAATCAAAACATGAGTGTGTTGCAAGACTCCTGGTACTTAGACATTGAATGAAAAAATAAAGAAATGTTAGCCATGGAATATTATGATAAACTTAGATAAGAACAAAATATCAAGTATCAAGGCAATACCTTCAGCTGATTCAAAGACTACATAAGCTTGGCCTTTGTTGGAGGTGGGATAAATCACTGTTAAAACATCTCCTCCTTTGTTACTGCGCCTCAGAAAGTGCATGGTTAATTTATCAATCATCATATTTTCGGGGTAGTTGTCCGGGAGCCCATTCACTTCAATCACCATTTCATTCATGGCTATTTTTAAAAAAAAGGGCAGAAGAACATTACAAATTTTATTATAACACAAAAAGTAGCAATATGTATCGTTCTAGAGCCAATATGTGTAAAATGTAGATTGTTTTTGAAACAAACTTGTTGTTATTGCAGCTTACATTGATATCTCACAAGATAAAAAGTATGGCTGAATCACACACTGTCCACAACTGGAAGATTAAGTATGCGTAGCCCTCAATCGGGTCATGGGGTCTATACCTCAATCGACTTTTACTTAACAACAACAACAACAAAATAGGTTCCCTTCATCTCAGTGGAATAAGATTTTGTGACTTTTCATACATTATCTATCTATACACACACAAAAACTGGGCTTGATTCGGTTGTTCTTAAGGTATATAAAAAAATGTTTACACTTCTGGTCTCTGATGAATTGAAATGAATGGGAAATGTGAAAAAAAACTAAATATATTTTCTTCTTGTGTCAAAAAAAATCCTGCATAAATCTGACTTTTTTTACACAGAAATGAAGGCCTAGTACTAGAGCATAAATGCAGTGCATCATAAAATATAATTTCATATGCTAATGCTAAAGCTAATGGTGTAGTTGAGGAATTGTGTGCTATATGGATACAAAATTACTTTATATCTCCAAAAACACAGCATTAATGAATAGATGATAAGTAAACAAAAAATATTTGTATGATTAAAAATGTATATTTTTTGTACAATTTACTCTCAATTGTTGGGGTCGAAGTGTAGAAGCCCAGAAGTGTAAACAGGAAACGAAGACCATTTGAAGGTTAAGAAAAGTTAAATAAGGGCTTAAATGCTATGCCTGAACTTAAAAGCCACAACTCCTCATTATCATATAGGGTAAAAAATGTTTAATAATTAATACATGTTAATGATAAACAAATAAAAATGGTAGCCTAATAATAATAATAATTAAAAACAATAATAAAACAGGACTAAATTGTGTGAAAAATTTAACGCATTCACCCCATAACGACATTCGTTCTAATCTCTTCATTCACTCAGTGACGGCTTGCTAAAAGAGAGAGAGTTGTTTGCATAGCAACTCTATCACGCGCTGGTTGCTTCTCAGATTATGCGTAATTCACAAAATACAACTCCCAAGATGTTTTCTTAGTGAAGCATCAAAAGTAATAACACGTAAGTTTTTTTATTAAAAAAACACAAGACATTAGAAACATGAAATGCAATGTAATTTAACAATAAATGTACAGCGGTTGGTGGGCTACTTTAAATTTCGAAATGTACGTACCTGTGGCCGATTATAGGCAATAGTACGTTCGCCTGTGAAATAGCAAAGAAAGACTCGGCCGTCCTTGTTCTGAAGTGAAAGTGAAACTGCTCGTGCTCGTCTCCGCGGAAAGAATGGGGCGTGCTCGCGCGCGCGCGCGCAAAAAAAAGATTTTTATAAGATTAACTCAGTGATCTCTGATAATCTATCTATCTATAAAATACAGGAACGTCTGTGTGTGTGTTAATAGTGTAACAGATTAAAGTATGAATAGAAGTTAAGGCTATAGGAATGTTCTGTTTATGTGTGTTACACACACAAACAGAACATAGCCTTAACTTCTATTCATACTTTAATATCTCTCTGAACCGTTAGTCCGAGATCTCAAACTTGACAAGTGTCTTGCTACAGACATTAAAATTACACTGCAGTATGTTCTATGCTATTGTGATGGCTTAATATTGCAATAATATAAAATACGGAAGTTATATAAAAATTCCTTTTTATAAATGCTAAGCATTGAATAAATGCATTTACATGTAAATGTATAAATGCTAGTTTTGAGCCTAGCTAAAAAACGCTGGGTTTTTATGGGCATTTCGCACTGAAGACTTGAAAAGTAAACGCCCTCTGCTGTGAGTGGATAACAGTTTTGCATATTATAATGAGTTTCAACTCACCCGTCGATGCACGTGGGGGAAATTGTTTTGACAACGTCCAATGTTGTAAAATGGCAACCAGAATAATTCGCCCATTCATGTTCGACCCAGAATCCGTCTGTTGCACAATTCCTGTCTGATCCAATATAGTCGGCACAGCACCGCTCTTTACTCTTAATCGGTCTTGCAAATCCAGTCTTGTTTACAAATCAATCCTCAGTGAAATGAAGCGAACAGACGACAATGTTTTACCTCATCAGCTGGAACGTCATTAAAAATAAAGTTTATCCATGCAGTCCTATAGGAATCCAGAGGAAGCTTATGCAGCGACTGTCTTCTTCCACAACCAGGCGCTGCACAATATTCTGTATCGCTCGGTAGCTGGATCCGGTTTGTCATGATCAGGAGGTAGGCATCTATATTATTTATCTATGCATGTAATGCACGAATCGGTGGGCGGGGCTAAACCGCCATGCTGAAGAGGCGTTGATCTTCTTCTGCGGGGTGGTGTTTCATCCTCTTTGACGTCATAGTTCCCCACTTTGAAAAACGAGTCGTTTGCTGAGCCTGCTGTCAATTAAAGCTTTATTTTATTCTGTTAATATGTTTCAAACTTAAAACGCTAGAACAGTGAATTTGTTTAGCTTATTGCTGGCATGCCGTTGTCTTGCTTATACTCCCATGGCTTCCAATCTCACACCAAACCAACACCAAATGGCTTATGTCTGGCATAAATCATACAAATACACCTGTTATGCATGTTTGTATAATGTCCTTATTCATTTTCTTCACTAAATTCTTGCAACACACAGAATAACAAGTACATAGATCACTGTCCATGGTGCTGAAACGAACAAAATAACCTCACAATCAGAGTCTCTTTGGATGAAAAACAAGCAGGGAAAACTATTAGAAAAGCACAATTACTGAACTTAATACCACATTATGGGCTTTATAATTAAACACTACTGTGTGTTTGTTTAAATGTAGTTTGATGATATTTTTGTTCACATTTTTTTTTTTGCAAGACGCCAAATTCACAGTCAACCTATTTAGTCAAATGTATTGCCTTTTTTAATTTACAGCCTAATGAATTGCTTTTAAAATTTTAGGATATTTATTCCATTACCTTTGCATTTTAAGGTTTGCTGATTCTCATCCAAATTACACACAGATACCGCTCATATTTCAAGTGTAATGATTGACAACATTTCAAAATTTCACAAGATAAAAAACTCATTTTAATCATGATCTCTTCCTACCTCTCTGAACACACACATGTACACAAACACACAGGTAGTCATGATGAGGGGATTGCAGTGTGAGGCTTATGTCCTCAGATTCATCTGCTTTTGGTACAGCATAAAGTCATCAGGTATGGAATCTGTGCAAAAAAAAATCACTCTGAGACTAAAACACTATTTTACGCTCTAAGAGACATGCCTTCAATTTGAAAGCACACTGAACCATTACAATTCTGTTTTTATATTTTAATATTTTTTATAGATACTGAGATTCATTTTAGAATGAATGTTACTTACCATTGCATCTATAGCCGAGATGAGACCATATGACGTTCTCCTGGGAGAAGCAGAAGACGCCCAAACGCCCTCCTCTCATAGTGGTGTCTATCACGACTCCTGAATCAGCCACCAGGGCTGTCCCTTCATACAGTCTTAATCTGTCCCAATGATATAGAGAACCCAGTCAGACTCTGACAAAACCAAATATTTCAAGTTCTAATAGTAAGAGATATGCTTGTGTGAGAAACATTTTTTGTGTATCTCAGTTAAATCAGATCAGCCCTCACCTTATGTAGCCCACCTGTGGGCGGTGAGTGAGGTGCCAGCGATAGGACGTCCTGTCCTTCCAACCCACATTTCTTGGGTCTTTCCAAAGCAAAGTAACTTGCCCTGACGTGTCTCCTGTGTGCCACAGGGCATTACGCAGATACTCACCAGGGCCTGTACTAGACTTCACTGCCTGGAAGAGTGAGGCAAAAAGAGACAGAGACATTTTCTGTAGGCATTTAAACATGAATATATGCATACTGTTTAAAAGTTTCCAGTCAGTGAGATTTTTAGAAAGAAAATAATACTTTTAATGAGCAAGGACGTATTAAATTGATTAAATTGTCAAATAAATGTTGTTCTTTGAACTTTCTTTTCATCAAAGAATCCTGAAAAAAATGCAGCAGCAACTGTTTTCAATATCAATAATATGGCTGTCAAACAATACGAAAATAAAAGTTTGTGTTTACATAATATATGTGGGTGCACTGTGTATAATTATTTTGTGTGTATATATATATATATATATATATACACACACATGCATGTATATTTAAGATTTTATTTAAATTTATATATAAAATATTTATATTTATATATAAAATAAATTATATATAAATCTATATACAGTATATACATGAAAATATTTAAAATATATACAAGCATGTGTGTAAATTTATATATATAAAATAATTATACACAGTGCACCCACGTTAATTATGTAAACACAAACTTTTATTTTGGATGTGATTGATCGCGATTAATCGTTTGACAGCCCTAAATAATAGATGTTTCTTGAGCAGCAAGTCGGCATATATAGAATGATTTCTGAAGGATCATGTGACACTGAAGACTGGAGTAATGATGCTGAAAATTCAGCTTTGCCATCACAGGAATAAATTACATTTTAAAGTATATTCAGATAGAAAACGTTTCAGAATAGTAATATTTTTCACCGTATTTTTTATTAAATAAATGCTGCCTGGTGAGCATTAGAGAGCATTGTTTTTTTTTATTAAAAATAATCTTACTGTTGCCAAACTTTTTAATATTTTTTTGAATCAGGCCTACATAATGTCCCAAATCCACTTTCTTTCCCACATTCCTGTTTGTGTATTCAATGCTTTATTATCTGCCACAATAATGTACTACATTTGCTTTGCTTTTCTCAACAAATATTCACATTCAATTAATTCATTAACATTAATCTGCAAATCAGGTTCCTTACAAAAAATAATACTTTAAGTGTAACAGTGAACTTAACATAATACATCGTATGAATATACTATTATATATCATTTTTACACTTTAAGTATACTACCATATTTCTATTTCTGCATTCATTTTTTATACTTTAATTATACTTTTCACTGTATTTTAAGCAAATTTGAAGCAATTCCTAAGTACACTACTAATGGACAAAACAAATGTAATACTCAGAATTAGGAACATATCAGTTTTCTTTTTCAAGTCAATATTTTTTAAACTATGAGAAAATACTAATTAATATGTACTTAATCAAAAGAGTAAACACCAAGTATACTTAATTATACTTTTAAGTAGGCTATATCTCAATCAAAGATTGAGTACAAGTAAAGGCCAAATATACTTAGACATTTATAATTCAAGTATACTTAAGTGTAATTTTAAGTATATTTCTGAGAAGTACATTAAAAAGTAGACTAAAGTTTTATTTTTAGTTTAAAGAAGTGCATAATTGAGCTACATATCAATTGACAGCCCTAATTGAATGCATGTGTTAAATTGACTTTACCTTAAGCTGTAGTCCAGGCTGAGCTGAGGCTTTAAAGGGTAAATTCTGCCAGTACGTCTGTTCAATCTGTTTCCACATCACCACATAGAAGCTGGAAGAGTCCTGATAGCCGAAGATGAAGCCCACGTGAATCATCGTCAGTGGCCGTGTTCACATGGATCGTGCCCTCAAAATCAACACCATTAAATGCTGTGTAACCTAAATAAAAATAAAGAGACAGAAATGTCAATTAATCTGTTGAAAGTGAAGTAAATGAACTGTAAAAGTCACTGTGATTTTATGGCTGATCGAAAATGTTTTATGTACACTGTAAAAACATTTATTTTTACGTAAAACAAGTTGCAAGTATGTTTTGCAAGTTTAATTTTATTATTTGTGACTTACTAGTAATTTCTGAGTATAAATTGTTATAAAGTAGGCCTTACACTAATTTTTGTTCAGTGTACATACCCACAGCCAAACCAGGGTCGCTATTCATGGTCTGCACAATCTCCATTCCCTAAAAACACACCAAAGTTGTTTTCAGAATACTTCAAAGACTCTGTCTACAAAAAAGCTCAGAGACTAGCTGATCAAAAAGCCATTTTAATGAATGATCACCTTATTTAGCACCAGCCAATTGGGGTCGATCTGAGTATCTCCTTCGGGGTCAAGAATGACTGTCTGGAATGCCCTGAAATCTGTCATAGTGACCTCAGCACTTTCAGGACACGCATCCAACAAGTCATTCACCTTATCGTTGTCAAAGTCTGTCTCACACATGTCACCAACTCCATTGGCTAAAAGAAGAGAAGGTACAAAACAAACATGTTAATTTCTAGACTGCCAATAAGACAAGAAGTATATATGTGACGGGTATCTTTGGAAATAGAATACTAGCATACTGGTTACTGCATCATATTTTTACAATATAAAAAGTCTGTGAAACATTACATGTTGTTTTTTTTAAATGTTATACTATACTATACTATTGTCACATAATCTCATTACTTCAGAAGTTTAGTTCAGATATCATCTAAGAAATAAAGTGTTATTTTGCAGTTTTAATAAAATTTTGTGTAAATGTCCCACTCCAATAAAACATAACGACCTCCGGTCAAGCAAATATGTTTAAAGTTGTGGTTGATATTACTTTGAGTTCCTTCATCACACTGGAAATAGAAAGCCAAGTTGAATAGATAGCATTGTGGAATATAGTATTTTGTGTAATGCGCTCTGTTACTACACATTCTAGCAAAAATGATAAAGGGATTTAAAGGGATAGTTCACTTTGAAATTAATTTTTGATATGTTTTAGCTCACCTAAAGGGCATCCAAGATGTAGGTGTCTTTGTTTCCACAGTACATTTTTAGGTCAAACCGTTGTTGTCTGTCAGTCATATAATGCAGGTCTATGGTCACCACCTCAAAGAGCATGCACAGAGAAGTCCAAATTAAACATGATTGAATGACTCGTAAATGTAAGTACACATTGATGGCCTAAGACACGAAACAAATGGTTTGTGTGAAAACGAACAGTATTTATATCGTTTTTACCTTGTGTAACCACAGCCATGTCCAACTGATCTGAATCAGATGTCCAATGTCCAACTGAACCAATATAAATACTTTTTGTTTTCTCACACAAACCACTCGTTTCATGTCTTAGGCCATCAATGTGTACTTACATTTACGAATCATTAAATGATATTTAATGTGGGCTCTGTGCATGCTCTGAGGTGGTGACCATAGACCTCCATTATATGACTGACAGACAACAACGGTTTGACCTAAAAATATCAGAAATTGAAAATACTGTGGAAACAAAGACACCTAAATCTTGGATGCCCTTGAGGTAAGCTAAAACATATCAAAAATTAATTTCAAAGTGAACTATCCCTTTAAAATTCACATACTGTGCACTGTATATATACTGCGGAAAAAGTGTAGTATGCTTTTCCAAAATGCAGAATTAAGAAACAGACCATCCGTGTCTATTTGACTGGGGTTGGGAACAAGTCTGCAGTTATCTGGACCAGGAGGGAGGATATCTGGAATTCCATCGTTATCATCATCATCATCACACTCGTCCCCAATCCCATCATTATCTGAGTCCAGCTGAGAACTGTTGGGCACTTCAGGGCAGTTATCCCTCGTGTCCTGATATCCATCACCATCCCTACACACAGAGAATCATTTTCAGTAGGTCTTTCAAAACTAAATAAGCAGATTTTCCTGAGTAATGAATCACACCACACCAAAGGAAATTGAAATGGACTTATACTAAAAGCTATTACACATTAAAGGGATACTCCACTTTTTTTTGGAAATAGGCTCATTTTACCACTCCCCAGAATTAAACAGTTGAGTTTTACCGTTTTCGAATCCATTCAGCCGATTTTTTTGATATTTAGAAGAATATCAGTAACCAGACAGTTTCTGTTCCTCATTGACTTCCATAGTATATTTTTTTTCCTACTATTGAAGTCAATGAGACCAGAAACTGTCTGGTTACTGATATTCTTCTAAATATCAGAAAATCGGCTGAATGCATTTGAAAACAGTAAAACTGAACTGTTTAACTCCGAGGGAGTGATAAAATAAGCCTATTTCCAAAAAAAGTGGAGTATCCCTTTAAGAGAACTGCCCCTGTTCTTGGGTAAAATAAGCATTTATCAACACAAGTACTTACATGTCCTTGTTTGTATCACACACATCTCCCACCAAATCGTTATCCTTATCTGACTGCAGAAAAAGCAAAATATGATAATTAATTATTGCATTCTTATTTAAAAAGTAGGGTGGCCATAGTCCCTGTTCCGTTGCCTTCAGTGGATTAAAGGTTGTATCAGTGATTTCAGGCCCAAACAAAAATGATCACATTCATCTAATCTTTCCTAACGATCCGCTAGCTGCCCGCCCCATAAGCAGGCTGTCAAAAAAACGTCTCTGTAGGCAGCCTCGGCTCTGAGATCTGCACACAAAAACAAATGGGTACAACCACCAATCAAAATCAAAATAAACATGTTCTAACCAATCACTGAAGAATAAGCCAGCGTCTATCAACCCTATGCAATCAACGGACCAGATACATTTAACATGGAAGAGGCAATCCCCAAGAAGAGAAGGAGAATTAGGGCGAGGGAATATCATTGTTTTTTGTCAAAGTAGCTTCTAGTGCTGACTTTTTTTGTATGTGAATTGTGTGTGAAAATATAATTCTTTAAAAAATATGAGTGGAGCTCAACTAAATTTGGATAGCTCTAGCGAATATCAGATTGTAGGGATTTAGCGTGTGAGTTTATCATGATGCACGAAATGGAAGGGAGGGGCGAGCTAACTTGATTTGTTTGGGATCTCGCTTCAAACACAAACAGAAGTGATGTCACCCACAATCGCTGATACAACCTTTAAAGCTACACTGTGTGATTTTTACCCCCATCTAGTAGTGAAAAGGTATATGACCATCCAGTGAATATTAGTTTCTGTTCCTCTCAATTCCGATTTCGTGGTTAACTCCTACGGTGGCCAATGTAGTCCAAGATTAACATGGCTTCCAGTTCGACCTCGTGTCATGAGTGTTACCGCAAACGTAAACGTGAAAGGTGAAGCTTGAATTAACGGGTATGTCCCTCTTTGGCTAATGTACTTTCAAGATGGGCTACCGACATTAGAACCCCTTACCCGGGCCTATGTGTTTTCAATGGCATATTATACACTCACGAGAATACTTTATTACTCGAACAAAGTAAATATACATTAATGAGCACATATATTTTTGAAAGAACTAAGTGTTTTTAGCTGAGAATAAACTAAAAGAGTTACACAGTGTAGCTTTAAGTGCCAAAATCTAACCAATTTCATATCCCTCTTTAATAATTAAGGTTAAAAAACAATTTTTTTAAGAATATGATACAAGTTTGCTTAAGTAGTCATGTTGTGGGATTTGACTATTAAAAATGCAACATTTTAATTTGACTGCTCAAATAGGCAGAGTTCAAGTAAAACAGAGGGTGAGCAATGATCAGTAAAAATTTAATGCAAAAATTTTGTCAGGTTACCTAAAAAACCCTGGGGTGCCTCAAGGTTTCGGTGCTTGGACCTCTACTATTCTCTGACTGGGCACTAACATAAAAGTACACTACTTCTCCTTTGATTCTACACAAATTATACACAGTTCTACATCATTCTGGCCTAATATTTCTCACATCTCAACCTGAGATGAAGAACCTTCTTCCCTTGCCTTCACCATTACAATGATCTCTTTGTCAAACCTGCAAAGGATCGTTGACCTCAGGACAGCTGTCACACGCGTCACCCCACACCATCTCCGTCTCGGTCTGTCTGCATGGGATTGGGTATCTTAGGACAGTTATCCAAAACATTAGGGATGCCTGCGAAGAGAATCCAGTGGCAGGAAAAGATAATGTTGTAAAATGCTGTAAAACCACAGAACAGTTAAAAGTGAGTAGGCCAGTACCATCTCCATCAATATCATTGTCACAGATATCTCCTTTGCCATTGCCATCTGTATCAAGCTGATCTCCATTGGGAACGTTAGGGCAGTTGTCGCAAGCATCGCCGTATGAATCTGTGTCCGAGTTCTGCTGGTCCTTATTGGGCACTGAGACGACAGTTGTCCTGGAAACATGCAATTAAAACAGCTACTGCTTAGGATCTGCCCTACAGATAATTGGTTTCAAAAAACATCAGGACATCAGCCAAAATGACCATGGTGTGGTATCCAATCATTGCTCAATATTTCAACAATTCTAAGCCACTATTATCAGAAACCTCAACATTTTTGATTCCATCTTCATCTGCATCCTCATCACATTGATCACCAATCCCGTCTCCATCTGTATCTTCTTGCCCTGAGTTTGGGGTATTCGCACAGTTATCCTACAGTACAAAGGGATATTCAAATTATACCAAAAAACATGATTAAAAAAATCACAACAGAGATGAAAATATACACTACCGGTCAAAAGTTTAGGGTCGGTAAGATTTTTTTATGTTTTTAAAAGAAGTCTCTTCTGCTCTCCGAGGCTGCAATTTTTTGATAAAAAATACACAAAAAACACAGTAATATTGTGAAATATTATGACAATTTAAAATGACTTTTTTATGTTAATATATATTAAAATGTAATTTATTCCTCTGAAAAAAAGCTGAATTTTCAGCATCATTACTCCAGTCTTCAGTGTCGCATGATCCTTCACAAATCACTCTAATATGATGATTTTATGCTCCAAAAACATGTATGATTATTATCCATGTTGAAAACAGTTTTTTACATTTTTATTTCAGGATTCTTTGATGAATAGAAAGTTCAAAGAACAGCATTTATTTAATTAGAATCTTATCTAACATTATAAATGTCTTTACTGTTACTTTTGATCAATGTAACTCATCCTTGATGAATAGAAGTATTGATTTCTTATTTATTTCCCCAAAAATAAAATACAAATTCTTACTGACCCCAAACTTTTTAAAGGGTAGTGTTTAATGTAACAAAAGCTTTCCATTTCAGATAAAAGCATATCTTTTGAACTTTCTATTCATCAAAGATATCCTGAAATAAAAATGTAAAAAACTGTTTTCAACATGGATAATAATCATACATGTTTTTGGAGCATAAAATCATCATATTAGAGTGATTTGTGAAGGATCATGTGACACTGAAGACTGGAGTAATGATGCTGAAAATTCAGCTTTTTTTCAGAGGAATAAATTACATTTGAATATACATTAACATAAAAAAGTCATTTTAAATTGTCAGAATATTTCACAATATTACTGTGTTTTTTGTGTATTTTTTATCAAAAAATTGCAGCCTTGGTGAGCAGAAGAGACTTCTTTAGAAACATAAAAAATCTTACCGACCCTAAACTTTTGACCAGTAAAAACTGTCATCAGTTCAAATGGTAGTAAACAATAAATTGGACAGAATGTGGCAAATTCAATACAATTTCAGCTAATTTAACCAGGTGATATTTGGACTGGTGTTGCAATGCAATAAAGGCCAATGTCATTTTGTTTAAACAAGATTTTGTACTTTGTATCAATCAAGATGGTAGTAATTCATCAACTGATAAAGAAGAGAGCTATAACCAGTGTGTCTCAGTACTTTAGTCATTCTGACCTGCCCAGTGCAATACAGCATGGATATTTTATTCAGCACAAGTGTCTTCTAATGATTAATTTCTTGAGTGAATTGGGTGATTAAACAAGGCAGATGAGCAACTTAAAGAATTATCAGTGGGTACAATTTATTCTTTAGTGAATGAGTATGTACCGCTCTGCAGTGTTGGTCATTGTCAATGCATGGAAGTGGTTCATCAGGGTAACCATCGATGTCTGAGTCTGGACCACAAATGTTCCCATTACCTGCCCAGCCAACGTTACACTGCAGGACACAAAATGGAGAGAAGGATCAGCCATTTGGACAATTCTGTCTTTTTGAGTTGAAAGAAGCAAAGTAATCCAAAACATTAAAGAATTTATCATCTCACTTAAAGGGATACTCCACATTTTTTTGGAAATAGTCTCATTTTACAACTCCTCCAGAGTTTTACTGTTTCTGAATCCATTCAGCCGATTTTCTGATATTTAGAAGAATATCAGTAACCAGGTACTTTCTGGTCTCATTGACTTCCATAGTATATTTTTTTCCTACTATGGAAGTCAATGAAGACCAGAAAATGTCTGGTTACTGATACTCTTCTAATTTCAGAAAATTGGGTGAATGGATTAAAAGCAGGTAAATCCAAGTGTTTAACTCTGAAGGAGTTGAAGATGAGCCTATTTCCAAAAAAGTGGAGTATCCTTTAAGCAGCAAATGCTTTAATTACAAATTAAGATTTTAGATTCAGAATTTCCAGGTAGGAAAATGTATTTCTAGAATTCTCACCAAGCAGGAAATGTCATTACTGCGGCCCATCACACAGTGTGCATTTACATCACAGGGGTTAAAGCCCAGAGTTTCACACGTCCTCCTTGAAAAACAGCCTGCAGTCTGATTACCCACAAATCCTGCTTTACACTGGCCACACTTGAACGATCCCTATGAAAAGAGAAGTCAGTTTGATAGTGTTTCACCAATTATGGCTGCTCTGTTTGACTTGCCAATGCAACTTATTTAAAGTGCAAATTTTGAGAGTTTAATCACCACAGTATTTATACAGACTGAGTTGGGCACACAGGCACTTGAGGGCTCAGCACACTCATCAATATCAACACATTCCTGAAAAAAATAACGGTAAAAGCCTGTTCACACCAAGAACAATAAACAGTAAAGGTAATCACAGACAATGGGTCTCATTCATGAAACATTCGTAAATATACGAGTAAATATGAGAGTGATTTGCGCGTAAAGAGATCTTCTCGAAAACTCTTCTCCTGATTCACAAATACTTCGTAAACGTCAGATTAATTACCATAAATCCCGCCCATTATATCTGACTGACATCTAGGCATATAATAACATGAATGCGAATGAAAAAAGAAAGATTTCTCAGATGCAGAAATTGAAGTTTTATTATCAGAAGTTCATTAAAAACGCCAATTTTATTTCAAAGCGTACATAGTGGCCTATCAGGTCCTAAAAAAAGGAAGCTTGGCAGCATTTTACAGATGCAGTTAATGGAGTTTCATCTGTTAATCGGAACAGTCCCAGAAGTGAGAAGAAAATGGTTCAACATTACGCTTGACAGCAAAAAACTAATTAGTTCACTTCGGAAATATTGGTATTCAAACTGGAGGACCGCCATCGATCACCAGATCTGCTATGACTGGCTCTCATAATAGAAGTAAAAAGAAAAAACGTATGTAATTACTATACAAAATATTTTTTTTCAAAATGCTGTTTAAATATGAAGAGTTCAGATGCAAAAGCCTCTAAATGCCATTTGAAATTTTCTTCTAAAATGACCATTTTTATCAAGCTTGTATATTTAAATTCAGTAATTTCACGTATAATGACAATTAATAGGTAATCTCCATTGCCATTTAAGTGAAATTACTGAACTTAAATATACAAGAAAAAAATGATCATTTTAGAAGAAAATTTCAAATGGCATTTAGAGGCTTTTGCATCTGAACTCTTCATATGTACCGATTTAAGGTGAATTAAAATGCAGTCTTAACGTTCAATAACGAGCAAAACGTTCGGATGTTAAGCGCGCCGTTTACTCGTGGCTGGGAGCAGGTGTAGATTTATTGCGTACCAACTAACATTTGGAAAATACGAACATTTTAATGAATCTGAAAATTTACACCAGAACCACTTTACATACGATTCACACAAAAATTCGTTCTGCTCGTGTTTCGTGAATGAGACCCATTGTCTGTTCAATGAAATAAAACAAATATTTTTTTCAGTCTGAATAGACCATATATTTACATTTTGTTATCCTCACTATATTTGGTTGTAATTGGATTTTTTACCTGCTTGTGGCTCTTGGCGAAGTCCAAACCAACCCCCCGGAGCGATGTACCGGCTAAATCCTATGGGACAGGACTCACAGGTGAAGCCTTTAGCTGTGTTCACACACAACTCTGCAGAGAAACAGGGCTGAGCAGTACACTAGAACAAAGGGAGGTATTGAGAGAAAAAAGAAAAGTATGGCGGGAAAAAAAACTATGTTAAAACTGTAAATTTTCTGCTGCAGCACAGAAATTAAATCTCAATATGCTTCCCCTCTTTCCGGTGTTCTTGGTCATTTGTTAGTTTCTATAGTTACACACCTGTTCCCTGTTCTGTTATCCTCCCTTGTGTTTATTATTTCTGCAATAAGTGCTCTTCAAAGTTTATGACTGGTATTTTTCGAGCAATATAAAAAATACTTAATTGATGCCTTAGCAAACACTAATCATTATAATAATAAACCGTGATCTGTGCAGGAACCTCATCAATGTCCTGGCAGTGTGTTCCGTTGCCTGTCATGCCCTCGGGGCAGGGGCCACATTGATATCCTGGGTACGTCAAACTCTCCATGCAGCTTACACGGTTATAGC
Source organism: Hybognathus amarus (assembly GCA_030378365.1). Lineage (NCBI taxonomy): Eukaryota > Metazoa > Chordata > Actinopteri > Cypriniformes > Leuciscidae > Hybognathus > Hybognathus amarus. Next base: position 181,251 of record JAQIUQ010007478.1, read on the forward strand.
AGGGGTTAGGATGACACCGGGATTGAGGCTCATGAAATCCTGATAAACAGACAGAGCAACATACAGGTTACCTCTCTCCACCTTCAGACATGTTTTAACAAAACCTGATCTGTCATTATCCTTCCTGTTCCTGCTTTTTCACCACCACTTACCACACACTTGGCATTCAAGGATGGTGTTTCTTATGAGAGACATCTCTTTAGTCTAAAAACACAGAGAAAAAAGAGAATTTGATTTGATAAAATCCCATATCCCAATTAAAAACGGAAATGTGCAATACAATACCTGTTCTCTGATATCCTCTCTCAGCTCTCCCATGATCTGGTTAAAAATGATCAGCTGTCCAATCAGAGCTTTGGTGTGATCACCTGGTCATATGACAGGGTCTTTTTATTATCACAGAAAAGCATTGCAGGCATGGAGATAATTCAATTGTGATTGTACATTCACATGATTTAATAATATTTGATATTTACCAAGGATGGCGTTAATGTCACTGGCTACTGTAAAGAAAGAGCATAAACATTTTTTATCAATGTCAAAGGTGAATTTTCAGCTTGATATTATCAATGTTAAAAACAGTTGTGCTGCTTAATATTTTTGTGGAAACTGCATCATTTTTTTCAGGATTCTTCTGATGAATTGAATGTTTAAAAGAACACTGTTTATTTGCATTTGAAATAAACTGTCTGCATTCAATTCAAAGCATAAAATTATAAATACCTTTACTGATACTTTTGATTAATTTAAAGCATCATTGCTGAATAAGAGCATTAACTTCTTTAAAAAAAAAAAAAAAAACAGAACAAAATCTTACTGACCATAAACTTTTGTAGTCTATATCACATTCACCATATATACATATATCCATAAATATCAATTTTTCATATGATTTTTATTAAATAAATTTAAAAAATTCTGTGGAAATATTCTGTGGATTTTTCCAGTTTTCCTCCAATTGTAACCATCTGCCACTATAATGCGCATGCAGGTGCAAGTGACGTAACTGTGACGTCTGCTTCCAAATGGTCTATCAATAAGGGGCATAATATCTGCATTGCCACAAGAGGGCAGTATGACGATATGATAATAAAATACTATACCGCCTATTGTAAACTGTGCATATGTACTTTCCTACCTACTATTTATTTATTTTTTATTGTCTGTATGCATTGATTAGGTCTGACAAAAAGTGGCATGCTTTCATGCTGTCACGGGATGGTTATATTATTGAGGTTATTTTATTTATAGTTTATTTGTCACAATATAAATGAAAGGATGAATTGAGTGCACTGTCGGACATTGAGTGCCCAGTGTGCTCTGCTGAAAATTGGGTATTTTTCAAGAAATCTTGTACCAGTAAGTTAGCCACATAGTTAAAATTCCTCTGATTCTGCAAGACGTTCTTACCTGCATTGTTTATTGCTGAATCTCCTTGAAATGGACAGTCAATGAGAAGACCAGCTGTAGCCAGAGAGCCTCCGAGAGCCAGTTTGACAGATTCTACTGAGCCCTAAAATGTATACAGTATATTATATATTTATATATACACACATGAAACCTATAATTACAAGCATTTACATATCCCTCTTCTTCCAGACTTCACCATTTAACACACTGATTTTCACTACTGTACAAAACTGTATAAAATATCCATCAGAGCAGAATTTAATTATGAGTTCACCCAAAAAAATTTTAAATTCTATCATAATTTCTACTCACGTTGTCTCAAACTCACTTTCATTAATCTCCGAAACACAATTTTTTTTATTTCAACATTTTTATAAAGCAAAAAAAAAAATACTATAAGTGCAATTCATACATGAATTGAGCGTCCAAAGTCTAAAATATGTATAAATAAAAGCCCTAAATTAAATCTGTTCATCATATAAAGCGATTGTGTCTCTTCAGAAGACAATTCAAACCGATTATCTTTACAATGTCACATTTTGAAGCATCCAACTTTCGATTGCGTGGACTAGGAGGTACAGAAATCCTAGGTTTTATTAAAAATATCTTCATTTGTGTTTTCGAAAAATGAAAAAAGTCTTATGGTTTTGGTAAAACATGCATTTGAGTAAATGATAACATTTGTATTTTTACCTTCAAGTTTGCTGTATTACTTTGATTCACACAGACTGCATAACATGACAAAAAATGTGAATTGATTGTTGACTGAATCACCTGTATCCTGGCATAAGACTTCTGTCCGGTGCGAACATCCACAGATTCAGCCTCCGATGGCAACCTGACGAAGGAAGGGAGGCCCTGAGCAGAGTCGACCAATCGGCAGTTTACGTAAAGCTCCAGGTTTATGTGACTCCGTCTAAGTCCACCCACTCGAAGGATAAGTGATTGAGTGCGTCCCTCAGCGAGGACAGGATTTTGTAAATTGACAGCATGAGCTTTCCCATCAGAGCGCAAGTATCGCAACAGCACTGAGGAGAGAAAGGAGAATTGATCTTTCCAATGACAGGAATCATAAACAAAGTATTGAGAATCTATTGAAACAAATCAATGTTTGTGAAGGTATTTGGAAAAGGCACTTACATTTGTTGATCTTGCCTATAACAGCAATCTCCAGGTACTTCTTGTTGTCCTCCTTATCATAGAGGCCGAACAAAACGCCGCCGAGTTTGGGTGGCAGCATGAAGGTGGAGGTGATGTACAGATCTTCTACCATCTGCAGAGCTCCAGACAGATTCTCTATCGCTGCGGCTGTCTGACGTGCATCACGCAGCTCCAAAATATTAATCACTGAGAGACAGAACAGATTTGAAGAGATTTGTTTGCTTTAGGCAGGTTTTATGCACAGATCATTTTGTTGAGTATATGTATTTATTATATTTTTATTTAATTCATTATTTAAAGATGACATTTTAGGTCCTTTTTTAAAGTCTTGATATTGTTTTGGGGTCTAATCGAAAATAGGGGCAAAAGGTTGCCCCTCACTAAAAATGTCATTTATTTCTATACAGAGTTTGTACTGGGTAACAGGCACAGCTTCCACTAATTTGCATGATATTATCTCATTGTTTGGGGACATTGTCTGACCACTATAGTCACTAGGGGGAAGCATAAAGTGAGCCAATAAAGAACAGTGTAAAGGAGAAAATAACGGTTTAACTGTGCAACTGAACCCTTCTTAACACCACTAAATGTGAAAGTTTAAAAGCACACGTGCACCATTGTTATTTTCACAGTGAACCCGAGTGGGGATCAGCATCCAAATCCAATGGAAAAATTAGTCTTTATATTACATTTTAAGAAGTATAAAAAACCCACCTTTAATTTCCGATGATTCTGGAGAAGAGACCAAAACGCAACATACAAGGCAAGGATGTTTGACACAGTTTTCCTCAACTCCATCTGAAAAGTTCAGAAAATGTTGTCTGATAAAACGATTCGAATATATTCCAGTTTAAAGTCCTGTTTCCCAAAGACACGAACAGCTCAAAGCGCCGAAGATCTTCATAACATCACATAAACCCGCTGACCGGAGAGTCGCTGAATGTGACCTGAACGGCCCGGGGTTCAAAGTGTCTGAGCGGGTGCCGGGGTGAGTCTCTGACTCTGCGGGTCTTCTGAGACTCTGCAGCGCTCAACACTTTCTATCCCAAATGAGAAACAGAAGTTGAGCTGCAGGACGGCAGGGGGAGAGATAACGAGCCTTGTCAATCAACTTACAAGTATTTATTGCCGGTCTTTCCCGCAGCGAATTCTGCAGCTTACCGCACTGAGCTCGTCTCAGACTATGCATTTCATCGTGCAATTGAAAATATATTAAAGTTTTTGTTTCGGTGAACTAAAAATAGATACTTGAGTTTGGGTTCAACAAAACATAGACGACAGAGTGCAATTAGAGCCAACGTACTGAAAACGTTTTGATAATTTTGAGAGCGGAATTTGAAGCTCACTGTCTTCGCTTGTCTTAGTTAGTTAAGTTAGTTAGTTAGTTAGTTAGTTAGTTAGTTAGTTAGTTAGGTGTATTAGTTATGATAAATAATATACGTTTTTTATGTTTTTGTCAAAAGTGTCTTGACTCTGGCTTCTCTGGCAGCCAGAAAGAGCAGAAAGCGTTAGCTAGTCATTTAGCTAGTCAGTTCACTGTTGCTATGGCTACTTCCGCTGAGCGTTTGCTTAGCGCAACAAAAAAAATAAAGTAAAATAATAATACACGCTTTTAAGCTTGTAAAAAAAGGGGTAGCCTACATGTTGATTTTGTATTAAAACATTTTTTTTAAAACACAAAACTAGATTTAAAGGGCTCAATGTAAACGGTACAAAGGGACAAGAAAACTGAGCAAGCTGCATTTTACGACAAATGAATGAGAGTAGGCTAGCTATAATTTCATTGCATAACAAAATGAAGTCACATCTGGACAAATTATGCTCAGCATAACCTTTTTCATAATGGATATACGTAACTACTGTGGTGTCCTCACGTCTAGTCCCATCTCTTGATTATGAACATGTTCATAAGCACTTATCAGCTAACAAATCAAAAGTTTCCTTTTTTTTGTTGAAAATAGTGTAGGCCTAGTGTAGCCTCTGAGATTATATGGAAACAACTTTATGATTATGTCAAAAATAGTTTCCCTATGACAAACCCTATGGCACTCTTTGCAATTGATTGGTTTAACCAAATTGAGATTTGAAACACTCTCACATTACATATAAAACACAAACACCTCAAATCTCTTGGGAAGTAGGAGGGAGAAATTTTCAAACAAAATCTTAAACTTGATGCTAAACAGCAGCATACTTGGAACAAGACTACTAAAAGAATTTTGATCAAGATATGTTGAAGATCATAAAACAATTGATAAAGTTAAACACGCATGCTGTGTAAAGAACCATTTACATGTTAATCTTGACCGATGACCTAGTTAACAATTTTTGGTTCCCATGTGGAATCCTTTCATGCTTACAGTGAGTAAAATACTTTTATGGGAACTTTGAGAAGGTTTAACCCTGTGAGGTACAGCATAGGTCTGGCCTCAGAGCAACAAAACAGACGAGCCCACTGTGCTTTGGGTTTCCGGTGAGAGATTAGGATGGAGAAGACCAGCTGTATAATGGCCACAGACTCCAACTTAACTGAACTGTTTGGCATGTAATAACAAAGTTCTCGTCAGCATTTCTCTGGGGAGCTCTAAAATTTATAAAGCTTAACATCTTGAGTGGTCAAAGAGCTCCAAGATGGTCTCTGACAAGCACTCTGCAATGTGTTGGAAATATTAATAGTCTGACAGTATGTTTAGTCTGCAGGACAGCAAATTAGGTCACTGCACCATATAAATGTAATATTTAGAGAGTAAAAAAAGTGATTAAGCATAACAATGCATCTGGTAATGTTAACAGCCTTTCACAATGCAGCTGGTAATGTTAACAGCCTTTCTTCTGTATCTAATTCCGAGCTGGTAACAGTCGCTTTCCACTGACGTACAGTATAAAAGCATACAGATTGCTACGTCTGTACAGATAAAACGAAGCATAGACCAATTTGCTCACATTAGTGTGTTTAAAACTCACCAAAACGCCGAAAACTCCCACTAATCAGTTTATTGAATTAACCTGTTGTCCTGGTTAACAGGCAAACCAACAACACTGTAATGCAAGTAAACCACATTTACAATATTTTATTCAAAAATCTGGTTATTCCTCGGTAAACCTAATCATTAGTGTATATGACTCTGAGGGCACTATCATACACCCGGTGAGAAAAAGTGTTTGTTTTTTTTGCTAGTTTCAGCCCGACGCAGTTATCATTTTCACGTCTTGTGCCACATTGTTTAAATAGCGAATGCACAGGAGAGCCGCGAATGCGACTGACGTACTGTTGTAGAAATTAGTTATTCTAAAACAGAACATACATTTCTTTCATACTTTATATAAAATTTATTAATTTCACTGTATATAGTCTATATATATATATATATATATATATATATATATATATATATATATATATATATTCCGAAGTAAAAAAAACTATAACGAACTATATACATATCCTTTATTGGATATTAACATCCAGTGTAAAATCGCGGAGCAGCTCCAGGTTGGCAGTCCCAAGGCATTGTTATTTATCTTTACTTCCGGGATTCTTCCCACCGGAGCCTCGCTTTCAATTTTCAAAATGGCGGCTGCGTCATATAAGCAAATGGGTGTGCTGGTCTGAAAACAAAGAGTGTTCAGGCACATTGTTGGCGCGCTGCTATTCTGAGGCAACTGAAATAGACTGCCTGGTCTTTTTATATTCATTTTTAGTATTAATTAATTAATTAATTAATTTTAGTATTAATTAATAGTATTAATTTTTAGTATTTTATATTAATTTTTTATATTAATTTTATATTATTTTCTTAGTTTTTATAAGACTAAACCTGGTGTTTTTATATTTATTTAAAAAGCGCATTAGTAACATGTGCCTTTAGGCGGGTGCACAACCCGTGAACACTTTGTCCGTAGATGGTTCATGCATGTGCACATCCGTTCCCTCGTAAGAGAAAACGTTCATTTTTTCCGCTTGCAAATTCCGCCATAAATATCGAATACGCCATGGCAAAAGCGCAAATGGCTTTTTTAAAGGGAACGGGAGATTCTGATTGGTTTAGAATTGTTTTTCTGCACGTTATGCCCAAAACACACCCATTACTCATTAAGAGAATAGGGTTGTACCTTTTACACAATGCACTGCAGACCATTTTTGTCATTAAACTAGCAAAAGTGGATTCGGACACGCCCTAAGTGCACTTGCGCGTGACGCTTTAGACCACGCACTTAAGATTGTTAAAAATAGGGTCCTGAGTATTACATTTGTTATGCATTTCTACTTGTTATGAACAAATTTTTATAATTTATAATAAAAAAAGAAAGAGTCTTTAGTGATATATTTCCTCCTCCCCTATCATGAAACGCTCACTCTGTCTGGATATGCTTAAATTCACAGTAAGAACACTTTCCAGTTACATATCACATAATATGGACTACAATAGGCCGACAGAACCAGGTTAATGTGTTTAAATTCACATGCCCGGCGAAATCTGTGTCGATCGGTTTATGCTAAAGCCGTTTATAACCATATTCCGATTAAGGAAAAACAGCAAAAGACTTTACATGACCACATGCATTATCGACTTAATATAATCGGCGTGCTTAATATTTCCCAGGTTGAGAGTTTTCTGAAGTGGCATGTTTACTTGAATGCAGACCAGGAGATAAAACTGTGATATATCTTTTAATGACCTAAAAAACAAGTCAAAATTCCTGCCTGTGTGAGACCTGACAAAATTACTATTATACTAAGATAGCAATTATATTAACAATAATTAAAATAAAAGGAAAAGCACTCAATATGGGGCTCGCTTGAGGCTATATCAAGTGAGCGAGAACTGAGGTAATAGTATGTGCAGCTCAGCTCTGAATGGCTGGTGAGCTAGAATGCACTACTTGTCCCTAGTGGCACACATCCCACTTTTCCTTTTGAATTTAGTCCTCGTCTTCTTCATCTTCGTCATGATGGCTAGAGCTGTTCAGCTGCGGCTGCTCACGCTTGATCTTAACAATCCCAGTGAAGATGGCGTAACCCAGCATGGCTCCCACAGAGAACAAAACAGAAAGAATCTGGTTACGGCGCTTGTGGGGCTCATTGTCGAAGTCACCGCTATGAGACTGAACTTCAATCTTGTGACCTGGTGCCTCTGAAAGGGGGGAAGGTAAGTTTAATTAAGTTAGTGGCAGCAAAAATGTTTAACTGAACCAAACTCAGACCCCTTTAAAGGGACCAAAGAGTGAAAAATGTGAATAAAATAAACCCAGTTCTCTGCATTTACACTATCAGAGGTCATAAAAGGAGACGTAAGATGCTGCTGACGTGTTCTCTGGTTACTGGTAACTTAATATCACTCCATCGCTGCTGTAGACTGTGCTAATAAATACAGGAAACAAAGTATAACTATTGCAAAAACACTATTTCTAACATTATTCTCTCAACAGACTTTTACATCGACAGTCTGGCGTTATAATTAATTTGCTTTTGGTGTAATGTGGAGTGGGTAAAACTGTTTTTCATGGCAGGCTAGCAGTTACCATTGACTTGCACTTAGCCTAGCACTGGCGAACTATGCAACTGGAAGGACTGCATGACATTTGATAAATAACCACTGATAAATAACATAAATAGTTTGTTTAAATTGACATTTTACATTAAATTATTAATTTGTAATAATATTATTGTTGTTAATAAAAGTAATACTTATTAAAATAATATGATATAATATACATAATATTTATATTAGGACTACTACTACCTACTTCTAAATAATAATAACCTATTATTGATAATTTAATTTTGATAAAATAATAGTAATACTTATTATGAATAATAATATTGTTATGAATAATTTAGTATTAATATTTGTTTAAATTGGTTATATTAAAATAATATAATATACATAATATTTATCTTAGGACTACAACCTACTTTTACTAAGAATGCTAATAATAAAAATAATAATAATAATAATAACAATCCATTATTGATGATTTAATTTTATTATAAATTCAATTATTAATAAGAATATTTTATTAACATTTAATATTAATATTTGTTTAAATGGACATTTTACATAAAATTATTAATTTGTAATAGTATTATTGTTAATAATAGTAATACTTATTAATAATAATATTTCTATTAATATTTAATATTACTAAGCTTAAATTTACATTTTTCATTAAATTACTCATTTGTAATAATATTAGTTTTGTTAATAATAGTAATACTTATTAAAATAATATACATAATATTTATATTATATATTACCTACTTCTACTAATAATGCTAATAATAATAATAATAATAATAATAATAACAACCCATTATTGATGATTTAATTTTATTATAAATACAATTATTAATACGTATATTTTATTAACATTTAATATTAATATTTATTTAAATGGACATTTTACATTCAATTATTCATTTGTAATAATATTATTGGTGTTAATAATAGTAAAACTTATTAAAATAATATAATATACATAATATTTATATTAGGACTACAACTCCCAACTTCTTCTAATAATGCTAATAATAATAATAATAAAAATAATAACCCATTATTGATAATTTAACCAAATTAAATTAAATCATAAGGTTAATATGTTTGAGTATTATTTTTAACTACTACTACTACTACTACTAATAGATCAAAATCTTTAAGACACTATAGTACAGGAATATCCACCTTGTGCATCGGCGGGGAAGTAGAGTTCCAGGATGTTGGAGCAGTACTTTCTGCAGGTTGCTCAGAGAGTTGAGGTGCTGCTGAAGCTTCCCATTCGGCAGTTTGATCTTCAACAGAGGAGCCAGGTGTGCAAACACATACGCGTCCAGCGAAGAGGGACTGGAAGCACATGACACATCATGGTCACATACGCACATTCTCACACAAACACATACATGCACAAACTATGCAATTACACACAATTGATGTTGCTTATCGAGTCTCCAAAGAAGAATTTTTGCGACCCCAGTCTCTGCGATAGGAGGGTCATACATTCAAATGCATCCCGGTAAAGCTACAGAGCAGAAACAAAAACACAAAGATTAGTTTGATCGATCAAAACTGCTGCCAAATGTTTTGTAAAAAGGACATATACATCTGTCTTTGCTCATAACTCAGAATTAATCACACTCTTTTCCAAAGCCTTCCTCTAAACCCAACAAAGCAGTGATAACATGAAGACATGTTGCCATGGCAATGAGTCGTCTGACCCAATTCTTTCTATGTTGTGTAAACACGTGACGAGATCCTGCAGAATGGTCCAGGACTCAGGAGTGTCTTTGAAACAAAAGTCGACCACCAAGAAACAGTCAAAAACAAAGCTCACATATAGAAATTATCATGCTTTGAACGTAGCAGTTTATATTGAGATAAGCCTTGTTTGTGAAACCTGGAGGAAGAAATTATTTTAGCTTAAGCCTAGTCTCAGACTAAAATGCTGTAGTTTGAGCATATCTTAAAATATGCAACAGTGTTTATAAATGTCACTGTAAATGTCCTTAAACAAAGGCCTAATCCTTGCTTAATCTAAACCCTTTATGTGAAACCAGGCCTTAATGACATAAGATTGTAATTTAGCAGATTGCACCTTTATTGTATCGACTAGCATTTAAATAGTGAAAGTAATACTTCTTATTAATAATAATATTTTATTCATATTTAATATTAATATTTGTTTAAATGGACATTTTACATTCAATTATTAATTTGTAATAGTATTATTGTTGTTAATAATAGTAATACTTATTAATATTTCTATTCATATTTTATATTCATATTTGTTTAAATGGACATTTTATAATAAATTATTAATTTGTAATATATTATTGTTGTTAATAATAGTTATACTTATTAAAATAATATAATATACATAATATTTATTTTACTGACTACTACTCCCAACTTTTACTAATAATGCTAATATTAATAATAATAACCCATTATTGATAATTTAACCATTTTAAATTAAATCATAAGGTTAATATGTTTGAGTTTTATTATTATTAACTACTACTACTAATAATGCTAATAATAATAACAACCCATTATTGATGATTTAATTGTATTATACATACAATTATTAATAAGAATATTTTATTAACATTTAATATTAATATTTGTTTAAATGGACATTTTACATTCAATTATTAATTTGTAATAATATTATTGTTGTTAATAATAGTAATACTTATTAATAATTTTTCTATTAATATTTAATATTTGTTTCAATTAACATTTTACATTAAATTATTAATTTGTAATATATTATTAAATAATATATTACATAAAGGTTGATATTACATAAAGGCAGATTGCACCTTTATTGTATCGACTATAGTGAAATCTTTTTAGAAAGGTTGTATAACCTTGCTAACTAGAAACTGGTTAACATTTACCAATAGTTCAGATACATTAGTTCAAACAGCTTTGGAATAGTGCTGCACTGGACCAGGGATGTATATGGGATACATCCCTGGTCCAGTGCACATTATTCCGAAAGCTGTTTCAACTAATGTATCTGAACTGAACACTACAGTTCAAAATCTACAAGGTGGTAGTTGCGTAGGCTATCAATGGAGGGACAGTAAAAGACCTTTATTTGTGTTTGGAAGATGAACAATAGTCTTATGGGTTTGGAATGACATAAGGTGAGTAATTAATGACCGAATTTTAATTTTTAGGTGAACTAACCCATTCATTTCTTCATTTTTAAAATCTTGCTTGATCCCAATCTTTAGAACAGTAGCATAGATTGTGTTTTTTCATGTCACATTTTCTTATATATATTCTTATATCCATCTCACCTCTTTCTCCAGCTGTTCACCGGGCTCCAGGACTGCGTCTCCCCTCACTGAGTCTCAACTTCTCCAGCTGCTGGCTGTGCATGCGGTTGGGTAGCAGGAAGTTCAGAGGGAAGGGGATGTTTTCAGCATACCAGCCTCGTGTAACATCCACATAGTTTTTAGAATCTATCCACAGTGTGTAGACCTACCCAGACAGAATGGTTCAGACACACATGAAGTTTCTCAGAACTCCAATTAAGTTTCACTAAGACTGTTAATGTCTCCGTTTTACAGTTTTAAAGAGGAAGACCGGATGCGCGGCACATCAGGAAACACAACGAATGTCCGCAGGGGACAGTGAAAGATCAAACATCAGCATTTGAACGAGTACAAATGACTGCACAGAAAAGAAATAGCTTTGTAATGAACAGGAATTATTGGATACAATATAAGGCCTTTGAATGTTTTTTTTCAAGTATAAGAGGATTTCAAATAGATACAATGTTGCAATTTCTTCTTGGTTTGGTTTGCTATCACAAAGCAGCATTTATATACAGACAAGTGCGAATACAAGTCACAGTGCGAATAAACTGTCCTCTCATTGGTCACATGACAGTTCACATGACAAACTTATCTATTTCATCCCTTGGACTCCCACTCTTGCGAAGTGAATCTCAAACTTATACATTACCAGTCAAAAGTTTAGGGTCGGTAAGATTTTTTTATGTTTTTAAAAGAAGTCTCTTCTGCTCACCAAGGCAGCAATTTTTTGATAAAAAATACACAAAAAACACAGTAATATTGTGAAATATTATGACAATTTAAAATGACTTTTTTATGTTAATATATATTAAAATGTAATTTATTCCTCTGAAAAAAAGCTGAATTTTCAGCATCATTACTCCAGTCTTCAGTGTCACATGATCCTTCACAAATCACTCTAATATGATGATTTTATGCTCCAAAAACATGTATGATTATTATCCATGTTGAAAACAGTTTTTACATTTTTATTTCAGGATTCTTTGATGTAAATGTGAACTTTTATTTCACATTGGTTTATTTATTATTATCATATGTTACTTGTATTTATTTTGTAAGTTAATATCGTGTCCAGTTTGGCCCTGTAAATAAAGGTGCATTATAAGTGTGTGTGATTTCGTTTTCTTAAGTACCGTTTCAAGAACCGTTTAAAAAATACAGAGTAGGTACTGGTTTTGGATAAAACCTGATACCCAAAGCTACTCCTCACCAGTGCAGGTAACAGTTTCTCCTCCAGTAGAGAGACAAAGGCAAGCGTATCTGCACCCTCCTTTGCTGATAGGTCATAGTCTGCATTGTACTTCTGAAACAAGAGACAGGCAATTATTTAACTGGAACTTTCACAAGCACTCATCACATTTGCATTGCATTGTGTTCTTCATCTACTGTAAGGGTGAAATAAGCAGCGACTGAACAAGCAAAGCAGCAGCTGAATTATGTCAGCAGCTGTTAGTGGTAATGTTAGCAGTAAACGTAACCGAACATGATGTGTTTAGATTGATGCGTTTAGATATCTCTACTTACTCTCTCAAGGATTAATGGATTTAACAAGGAAAGGATGGGCAATAAAATTAGTCAATTTCCAAAGTTCTTTGAAGGGAGTAACTCGGACATGCTATGCATGCTCTTAGTTCACCACTAACAAGCTATAAACGCTCATGCCATACCCACCGCCTTTAAAACACAAGCCAGAAGCTGTTATTGGGAAACCACTTTCAGTCTCATGACAGCTACAACAACCAATATGACCAAGAAAGTCAAGAATACTGCCGTAATCTTTTGCAAATATTCCATTAGGAATGAACAATGATAATTTTACTGAGATTTCTGGGTGGATTCCCATTTTTATGTCAGGTAACGATCTGAATTTTATTTATTATAAGCATACAGATATTCAGTAGTGTAAAAAAATTTCGATTGGTGTTACATGAAATATGACCAGTGCACAGACTTATTATCCTAGGTTTTTCTCTACATAAACTTGCAGTAATGAATTATGCAGTATCATTTGAGATAGTAAGATGTTTTTCTCCTATGCTCACCAAGGATGAATATATTTGATATAAATACAGAAAAAAAAACATTGTAAAATATTCAATTTAAAATAACAGTTACCTATTTGAATATACCGTAAAATCATGATTCTTCAAATATTATTCAATTGCGAAACATGTCTAAACTAGGGCTGTCAAATGATTAATCATGATTAATTGCATCCAAAATAAAAGTTTTTGTTTACATGATATATGTGGGTGCACTGTGTATGATTATTTTATATATATATATATATATATATATATATATATATATATATATATATATATATATATATATATATAAATACACACACATGCTTGTATATATTTAATAAATATTTTCATGTATATAGTTTTATATATAATTCCTAATTTTATATAAATATTTTATATATAAATAATATTTTTTTCTTAAATATACATGCATGAGTGTGTATTTATATATATACAAAATAATTATACACAGTGCACCCACATATATCATGTAAACAAAAACTTTATTATTTTGGATGTGATTAATCATGATTCATCATTTGACAGCCCTAGTCAAAACATGTGCTAAATATTTTTGTGGAAACAATGACTTTTTATTTCTTCCTTCATACATTTTGTTAAATAGAAATCTTTATGTTTAAATATCATTAATATTTTAAATATCTTTACTATCATAAAAGCTTCAGAACAGCTGTCTTTACATCACTCAACACCCTTTCACAATCTACTAAGCATCTGTTAATAAACTGGTTTAAGGAAAATCCTTCACCTGTTTTCAGAGGATGGAGATCTTGATTTAGATGCTGAGAAGCTTTAGGGTCTAATTCTCACCTGTTGTAGAGATTGTGCGTGTGTTTGTGTGTCTGAGAGAAAGGGTCGCTCACCTGTTTCCTGAGATGAATGATGATCTTACTGGGTTGGGAGATGCTTCCTTCTTCCCTTGTCTTCAGAGCAGGCAGAGTGCCTGTTGGAGGAGGAACATTTTAGAAATATTTAGCACACTGCCTAAAGTGCACGTGCATTCAAACCAAACACACTCCACACAGGCTTTCAGAAGTCAGTGGAGGATTGACACGTTGACCTATGACCTATTGAACTCTGCTCATTACACCCTCTTTCAGGTTCCCTCGTACAGCATAAGCTGTCATTCAGTCTTCAGTCCTGGGCAGTAGCTCACTTTAACAGCTTGATGTATTTATGAATTTAGGTTTCTGCACTGCATTAGTAAACTCACCTGTTGGACTTCTCCATGGGTTGGTGATCTTGTGAACTTTGAGAGGAGCTCCAGCAAACTTGGCATAGGCCTTTAGAGAAAAAAAGAAAGAGAAAACATGGAAAAAAAAAACTCAGTTATTTATTACCAAGATAAAAAGAAAACCAAACAACAAGTTCTGGAAGTAAAACCCTGTTAATTTATCCACAGAGAAATAGTTTTTCATATAAATATGAGTAGTTCTTACAAAGAAAGTATGACAACCATTTGTAAAGCATTAAGTATCATTCTTAAAGGGAAAAACTTAAGGTGCTTTATGCAACTGGGCAACATTGATAAAATTGTTCATATAAACATACAAGATGCTATAGCTATAATAATAACATTATAGGCTATATGAGAACCCGGTTTTAGTAAAAGTTTTTATTTTTTAAAAGTAGTCTTTTTTGGTACTTTTTGGTCTTAATATATATATATATATATATATATATATATATATATATATATATATATATATATATATATATATATATATAATAATATATATATATATATATATATATTAACAATAATGCCAAATTATCAAGGAAAGTTGTATCACCCAAACATTTGCTTTATTTTTACTTAAAAAAATATTTTATGTGTGAATCATTGAGATACTATAATATTCTGAATTAGTTTTGAATTGTTATATTTTTCATTTTAGTTAAACGTTTTATTATTTTTCTTGTGTTTTTGTATTTTTTTAATTGCCTATATAGTTTTTATAAATTTTCAATTTCAGTTTTATTTTTTGTGTTATTTAAAGTTAAACTCAATGAAACATACAAGATGCTATAGCTATAATAATAACATTATAGGCTATATATAAACATGGTTTTAGTAAAAGTTTTTTTTTCCAAGTAGTCTTTTTCTGTACTTTTTGGCCTTAATAAATAAATAGATAGATAAATAAATAAATAAATAAAATAAATAAATAAATATATATATATATATATATATATATATATATATATATATACACACACATTAAGAACTAATAATAATAATGCCAAATTATCAAGTCTTTTTTTCTTTTCTTCCTTTTTATGTTAGGAAAGTTGTATCACCCTAACATTTGTTTTATTTTCACTTAAAAAATATATTTTTTGTGTGATATTATGTGTGAATCATATTTTATGTGTGAATCACAGATACTATAATATTCTGAATTAGTTTTGAATTGTTATATTTTTCATTTTAGTTAAACGTTTTATTATTTTTGTTGTGTTTTTTTATTGCCTATATAGTTTTTATTAATTTTCGATTTCAGTTTTATTTATTTTTTGTGTTATTAAAGTTAAACTCAATGAAAAAGAGATTAGAAATTAGAAATGTTGCCTAGACAACTAGTTGACAAAAGTTTAATTCTGTTTAGCTATATTTGGACTTAGATAATGTTTATTTCATTTCAATAACACTGCATAGTTAATGTATTGAGCATAAATGAAAGTCATGTCACTAACCCAAATATTATATGAATTATGGCACAGGTGGAACGCTGTAATGACCATTCAGCATCTAAGACTATGGTATGCATTTTATGAAAAAAAAGTTATGTTCATTTATAATAAAAATAAAAAGTATGTCATCGCTCCTCAAGAGTTGAAATTTCACACGGATGAGTAATAGTAGGGCTGGATCATCTGAGCATTGCTACATTGCTTTTGAGACAACATTTCTGTGGGTAAAGTCACTAATTGGGTCGTCCAAAAATGTGCTGACTTGAGTTAGTGCGTGCCTGGGAGGGTCTTGTGTTTGCTATGGGGGAGATCAAATTCTGGACTCACTCCAAGTCAGGATAGTAAACAATATTTTGCAATCAGCTGCATTAAATTCTGAACATGAAAACGCCAATCATAGCTCTCACACTCAGTGGGATTTATGAAAGTCACTTTCCTGAGCAAAGACAAAGACAAAAATCAGATGAGAAACCTCATGTAGTGTCTTTTATTTCTAACTCATCACGAATGTACTATTAAAGAACATCAAACAACAGCGCTGCCCCTCTGTAAATTCCAGTGTGGTTTGCGGCTCTAACTGCTGTGCTGAGAAGGCATTTAACAGGAAAAGAATTCATAGTGTTATGTTTTCTTTCTTTATGGACAACTACAGTAAGAGAGTCAAGTATAATAGCATGATTGTAACAGAACTTAATCATGTATGCAAAATACAAGATGAGATCATGGGACAGTCAAAATTTAAAGCAGTAATAATAGACAGGCTCACATAAATACTAAATCTTTAAGATTACGAGATGAACGGCTGCAAGCACTGCTGGTAACCTGAGAAGTGCCCTGAGAAGGCGTCTGGATGCAGTTAAAGTAAAGCTTATGTCTTTCAATCTTACATACAAGCCAGCTGCCCCACTTATCCATGTGCTACTGGTCTTAAAACCTTTATTCATGTTTTTCTAACATCGTCTGCACATTTATGTTGCGGTCTGAGCAAATGCAGCTCTAAAAGGTGCTTTCGAATCGTCTACTCTCTAAATAAGTTCTACTTTTAATTACTTCTTCACAGACATTAACCCTCTGTTAGACAAGGACAACACTTAAGGTGTTTGGGGTCATTTTGACCCCAGACTTTTAAAGAGTGATTGCATAAGGAAATATACATTTTTTATATGGAAAACTATATATAATTTTTTTAATTCACTTCTCAACTAATCATTTATGCTGTGTTTTTTTTGGATTTTTCTAAGTTTTCTACCTATTTACTGCACAATTACATTACTAGGCTATAAATTGGCACATGAAACATTTTTTAAAGAAAAAAAAACACTTAAAATGTGATGATAATTAAATCTAAACAGTTTTTGGACATTGCTCTACGTGTTCAGGATAGAATACTACCATCTGGTGGTTAGTTGAAAAACAGTTTTTCTTATAGTTAAGGAATTAAAGTGCAATGACCACATCTATCCAATAGGGGCCCACAGAGACTCATTCATTTTCACTTCATTTTTCTTGACGCTTCAAATTCTCCTCACAACTTGATATATATATATATATATATGTGAATTGCACAACATATTTTTGTCAAAATTAGAGTTTATTGTTGTCTGATATATTTAGAATTATTTGTTTATGCAAATTATTATACATACTATTATACATTTGCATAAATATTACAAATCAGCACTATGACATGACTGTATTCACACACTTAATTTTAGAAAATTATTTATCAACAATTAATATTTTTTTAGAATAAGACATTTTAGAACAAAATAAATTTAATAAACCAAGTAAATAAACCAATATAATACAAAACAACAGCACTAATACACTGTAATGAACAGGATGCATACATGTGTGTGTTTGTGTGTGTGTGAGATAGAAAGCTCATTCCACTTTCTATTTATGCTCTAGGACCAGACCTTGGTTTATATGTGGAACATTTCAGATTTATAATGGATTTAATTTTTTTTTTTTTGACAATCAAAATGAAAAAAAAAGCTTTTTTTTTCATTTTCCCATTCATTTTCAAGACTAAGTATTTAAGTCTGTCTGTGCGTATTCGATAATTTGTATTTTTAATTATTTTTTTTAATGTCTTGTGCCTTGTACAAAAGACTTGTCAACAACCTATCCTAGGAATTGTATCTTTAAAAATTGTTTAGCGTATAATGCTAGTATATGGGGGCATTTACTAAGTAAAAATAAATCGCTAGTTAATACCACTAACAAGGCTCAAAATAGCCCCACACTAACACAGTAACATAATGAGGGTCCATACATGCAAAACGAAGCATTGAGTTTGACTTTATAAGTGTACAGACCGTTTAATAAGAAGATACTTTATAAAGACAGTTCACTTCGTGTAAACAGACAGGAGCCATCTTGGAAAATAGTCTCGATAAGTCAAACCACGAACGTCTGTGCTGATTAATCTGAACTGTATGAAGTTCACATACTTCTCTTCTTCATGCATTCCAGTGAATTATTAATGGCATAGGCCTATATCGTAAATTAAATCGGGAACAGACCACAAATGTCGAGGGTATGTTGACCTTTTCCATACTATTACAGCTAGGGGAATGCAAAAGGAAAAAAGAAAATAATCATGAGGAAAAGAATGCAGCGAACGAAAAGAGCTCTTGCCATTGACATTATTGTTAAAACGGCACATTAAAATACCAAGTGTTACGTTGTTCTCATGTTATTCTTAAAGAAAACATGAAAAAAAACTGATAGCTCATTGAGTCAAACTTTATTTGTAGGGAAACCCTATGATTAGAAATTATTAGTTTTAGTCTTTTTGAATGGAAGTTCCCCAAATCCCATAAATCTAAACACAGTAAGCTCATCAGGAATAAGGTGGATACAAACGGCTGAGGGCAGAAATATGCTCACTCTAAATCAGTTCGGCCAAATTGCAATCAACACTAGTGTCTTGACTGATTATATTTGTGCCATTGCCTGATTTGTATAATTCCCTAGTTACATAAAAGCAATTCATTCATAGTAAAACACTAATTAAAGTTATTTCAAAGTTACACAGTCAAAAATAAATTCAGACTGAATAAATAGCTGGATCAAAATGATCATTATTATCCTTGCCCTGAAGTTTTTTTGATTTATTTTGTTTTTTGTCATCGTTACATGAGAACCTCTTGGTTGCACTGTTTGTTTTTGGGGAGTTTGGCTATCTACACTTCACTCCCTAACATAAGCATTTACACAAACTGTTGGCTGTTTAGACAGCTGTGGCGGACAGGCAGATAATCCTGTCTTTTCTTGACTGTCATTCACAATGAGTAGTATACACAAACAAAGATAAGTGATAATAGACGACGCACATGGCCACTGCACACTACTGATGTCTTCTTTCTTGTAAAACAATGGAAGTTTTATAGTAGATGTGAAAACTCAGCATCTCTCTGATTAAATTTAGGGAAAAATAAATTTCATGTAATTATGCTAAATGTCCTTGACTCACCCTCAAATTGTTGTAAACATGAATTTCTGCTGAACAAAAAGAAGATATTTTGAAGAACAATGGAAGACAATGAAGTCCATATAAACTGTTTGGTTTGCCAACATTCTTCAAAACACTTTCTTTAGTGTTCAGCAGAGGAAATAAATTCATACAGGTTTAGAACAACTCTAAGGGTATGGTGCATATTGCATTCACTTGAAGAAAAAAATCTACTCTGTTTTTCTGAATTAACGAGTTAATTTTTCATTAAGAAACATTTTTTTGCTCTGTTTTTCTGAATTAATCGAGTTAATTTTTCATGAGAAAATTTTTTTGCTCTGTTTTTCTGAATTAATCGAGGTAATTTTTCATGAGAAAATTTTTTTTGCTCTGTTTTTCTGAATTAATGAGTTCATTTTTCATGAGAAAAAAGTTTTTGCTCTGTTTTTCTGAATTAACGACTTAATTTTTCATTAGAAAAAAAGTTTTTGCTCTGTTTTTCTGAATTAATGACTTAATTTTTCATGAGAAAAAAAGTTTTTGCTCTGTTTTTCTGAATTAACGTCAACTTAATTTTTCATGAGAAAAAAGTTTTTGCTCTGTTTTTCTGAATTAACGACTTAATTTTTCATGAGAAAAAAGTTTTTGCTCTGTTTTTCTGAATTAATCGACTTAATTTTTCATGAGAAAAAAGTTTTTGCTCTGTTTTTCTGAATTAACGACTTAATTTTTCATAAGAAAAAATTTTCATTCAGAAAAACAGTGCAAAAAAAATTTCCATGAAAAATTAACTCATTAATTCAGAAAAACTGAGCAAAAAAATTAACTAGTTAATTCAGAAAAACAGAGCAAAAACTTTTTTCTCATGAAAAATTAACTCATTTATTCAGAAAAACAGAGCAAAAAAATTTCTCATGAAAAATTAACTCGTTAATTCAGAAAAACAGAGCAAAAAAATTTCTCATGAAAAATTAACTCGTTAATTCAGAAAAACAGAGCAAAAAAAATTTCTCATGAAAAATTAACTCGTTAATTCAGAAAAACAGAGTAGATTTTTTTTCTTCAAGTGAATGCAATATGCACCGTAAATACGCCACCGTACGAGGGTGACAAATTATGACAGAATTTAACATTTTTGGGTGAACTATACCTTTAAATAACTGTAGTCTAATTGACGTACCCCATCCACTGAACTAAAAGGACGACCGCTCAGTATATTAACATAAAAATGTTATGGTTTGACAAATGATTGTTTGAAGTTTGAAGTGAACCCATTTTGACATTTGGCAACATCAATAACGCGTGCTGTAAGTCACCTCCCATCTTTCCTGACAACCGACACACAAATACAACAAATCAATGGGCAAATACCGCAAAGCATAAAACAGAAACTAAAGTGATAACCAAACAACCGATATGTTTGTCTTACCAGCACAGTTAAACAGTCGATATCTACTGAAGGTAATCCATAGTCGCCTTTCCAACAGAATAACTCCAAGGGAGCAGCCATATTTCAGTGACTTTTCACCTGGAAGTAGTGCGCTCTACAGCCGGCGGTTACTAACGGTTACTAATGGCAACGCTGTCAGTTGTGTGGTACCCTTTTTTCTCTCAGTCTATGTGGTACTTTAAATTAAGTATTTTGTATAATGTCTTTTCAACGACTTACGAAAGGACGCTAAAACACTTGTATTACTATAAAACGGCAAAGTGACACTTATGTTCAATAGACTATGTGGCAGTATACCGCAATCTTTTAATGATATAATTATTTTCCTCCAATTGTTGAAATATAAACATTGCAAACATGAAAGATTTATTCAAAAGATTGACTGACTTACATAATGTAAAATGTAATAGTAGATTTTAATCAGCGTCAATAATTATACTAGCCTATTATTATTTCGTTTTTAGTTTCCTGAATTTGAAAGCACATAGCTGGCTCATTAATATGCCCTGAAACACTGGATAAAGTTTTTAAATGGAATTTGTGGTAAATTGGCACATACAGAAAGATTATCATTGGAGTAACAATATTAGTAATGTATTCTCATCAAGCCTAGGTTTATTTGATTTTAAAAAATACAGGGGAAAAACTGTAATAATTATTGTAAAATATTATTACAATTAAAAATAATGGTTTTCTATTTTAATATAGGCTACTTTATAATTTATTTATTTATTTGATGTAAAGCTGAATTTTTAGCATCATTACTCACAGTCTTCAGTGTCACATGGTCCTTCAGAAAGTATTCTAATATGCTTAAAAAATAGTAATGTTTCCAAAAATTATGGATGCCTTCTGTTGATTGTGCTATAAACGGGGATGAAGAGCAGAGGGAGCCAATGTTTCATTCAACCCAAAAATCTCTTTATCTCTTATTCAAAACTAAGAGAGTATAAAATGCGATTATATGTGTTTCACAGTTTAATATGAAAGTTACACATCAAATCCATATTCTGGAGAAAAACAAAACAGCATTTATCTGAAAATAAATAAATTAAGATTTACTACTCGAAGTTTAGAAAAAAACAATCTTGTAGTATACCTCTTTGAACACTAGATGGAGTCAGAGCAATCCCTTCAGGTGTTGAGATCCAGGCTTCAGGTGCTGTTGGCCGGTTGTGATTGCAAAGAAAACAGCTTTGCTGTCTATGGAGAACACATTCAACACGTTTTTAGAAATTATTTTTTACAATAAACAACAACAAAAAAACCTCAAGAAATGTATTTTCTGTGTGTTTTATTAAACAAAGTTGTTCTTAAATTCACAAGAGTGTGCTAGTCCCTTCTGTGAGACCATGTGCCATTTAATACACAGCTACATATCAAAAACCAGCAGAATCTCTGCCAACTTGGTAAGTTTAGGACCTATGACAAACATGTCGATAAGTGTAAAAGTGCATTAAATTGTTCACACAGGACAAATGTGTAATAAATCATACAAATCGGTGCTGAATTCGTAACCACACACATATTCAGCCCTAATTTTTGTTATCATAGTCAAGTGCCTCTTTCATTGGTTGTTTACCAGCAGAGGTATCAGTTTCCTTCAACACATCAAATTTTATTTTTATTTTTTTCAAACGAAACGTGGCAAGTAGCTCAACAATTAAGGCGTCCTGGTTATCAACGTCTCACAGGTTCTCAAATTCGTCTTAAATGTCTCACAGGTTCTCCAAATTGTTGGGCATACCCTTGCAACATCTCGTTGCTTTGTTCAGTCTCATCACCAGGTTTACTCCTCCTCAGAGTTTCCTCCCTTCCTGCAGCTGCTGTGCACTCGCTCAGCGCTCTCAGCCACGAGGTGTCCACGCGCCGCTTCTGGGCGCTGATTGGCCAGTGACGACATAAACACCGAATTTCGACCAATGGGAGCGATGTGCACGCGCTGAGCCATGCAGTGCATTCCACTTCCACATGAACAGCTGAAGTGGTAAACAAGGCTAGTGAGTCACTGGCTGAAGTGAGTATAAAACCCTAGCTTAGCCCGGCGTGCTCAAAGCTTCTATACTATCGATGCGAGCAGGCAGTGTGAATTGTTAATTTGCATAAAGCACTAATTTGCCGCAATACTTATTCGTTTGGACGTTTGAAGACCGGATGCACCTTTAAAGGACTAAATATCTGACTTATTTACCAACTTTTAGTTGAGACGCGTTATCTTCTTTCTTGTTAGATTGTACATCACTATGGTGGCGATGACGAAAAGAGTCAAGGCCTTCGAGATCGTTTTCAACGATCCATCAAAGACATTTTACTGCAGTGGAGATAAAGTGGCTGGGAAGATCTTGGTGGAGGTTTCGGAGGTGACCAAGGTGATGGCCATGAGGGTCATGGGAGTTGGATGCGCTAAAGTGGAGTACGCGAAAGGCAAACAGAGATGCCGTGAAGAAATTGACTATCTGAAGTATGAAGAGGTTGTCCACTTGGATGATCATCCCACAGGTGACTTAAACGGTTTATCTTGCTTTTAATGTGGACTTAGCTCTGGTTAATGCATTTGCTGGGATGATGTTGATGTTGAAATGTGGCTGTTCATTGTGAAATACTGGATATAGTCAAAAATAAGTCGTTCAAACTACGTATTAACATTTAAGTTTCTCTTTTAAGAAAGTACTGGGTAATATTAGGTAACATGGGTAAAGGTTAGGTTTAAGGGAGAATTACCAGTAACGCTTCCTTTTACAGTACAGTACTTACAGTGTACTTACCTAGAAAGTACTGGCTAATATAAGGTAAGTACATGGAACAGGGGTAGGTTCAGGGTTAGTACTAGTTATTACCCAGTAATTGTAGTTACTAAAATAAATACTTAGTATTTACATGGGTAACTGGACTGTAAAAGGAAGCGTTACCGAATTACCAAGTTATTGCAATCACTATAGGTACATGTACATGGAGAATAGGACTGTTAAGTGAAACATTTTATACAATTAACTTACAATGAAGAATGTTTTATATTGTACTAATATTCTATAATTACACTGTAAGCCACCCTTAAACCTACCTAACTTTATACCACGATAGTGTGTTAAGTTAACCATATGAAAGTGGTCCTAAATGTCATGGAAGATGCAAAACATTTAAACAATAGCTCCTATCTGAAAGCAAAGATAGTGAGGGGATTCCTTTGCTAAAGTTAAGTGGGATTGTTTTGTCTCCTGAAACTGTTCAAAACTAATATTCTTATCTTTGCTTCTCACAGACACAGATGGTTCAGTTGTTCTCCGTCCTGGCAACAAATACGAATACTCATTTGGCTTTGAGCTTCCTCAACAAGGGTAAGCATACTAATTGAAAAGCTCTAGGCTATAGTTAGTTTGCCTGTAAATTAATACAAATGTTATTTCCCAACAGGCAACTGGTGTCTTCCTACAAGGGCAAGTTTGGGTTTGTTCAATATTTTGTGAAGGCTCTGATGGAAAGACCCTCTCAGCCCGCCCTTGAGTGTAAGAAACACTTTGAAGTTGAAGAGCCCTTGGACGTCAACACTCCTGACTTGCTGGTGAGTTCCTCATATTATCATCTGATATTAAAACAGATGAGCTTTAGGTCATAGATCATCACTTTTGGTTGGGCTAATCCAAATTCTAGAGGTTGCTGTTCTGAGTATTCACTTCCAATAGTAGTACTTTGTTCATTTAATGTCCTGGCGTGCAAGTTAATCACATCCTTTTTTCCATCAATCACCAGTCCCCTACTGGAGGCATGAAGGAGAAGAAGGTCACCTGCATGTTCATCCCTGACGGCCAGGTTTCTCTGAACGCCAAGATTGATAGGCGTGGCTTCTGCGAGGGCGAAGAGATCTGCATTGATGCCAAATTCGAGAACACCTGCTCTCGCATCGTGGTCCCGAAAGCGGCGATCATCGCCAAGCACACCTACCAGGCCAATAACCGCACCAAAGTCTTCAGGCAAAAACTCTCCTCAGTGCGTGGCAACCATATCATCTCTGGCATGTGCGACGCATGGCAGGGGAAGAGCATTCGTGTGCCTAAGATCAAGCCCTCCATCTTAGGCTGCAACATCATTCGAGTGGAATATGCGCTCATGGTAATTATTTATTCTTTGCATATTGCATTTACATGCATCTACAAAGTAGGCACTCATTGAAAGCTCTTTGTTCTCCTTTATCTACAGATATATATGCACATCCCTGGCAGTGATAAGTTGATTCTGGAGTTGCCTCTGGTTACTGGGACCGTCCCCTACAATGGCTTCGGTAGCCGCACCAACAGTATGAGCAGCCAGGATGGGTCCGTCAGCACGGCGTCGGCGAGCTGGGTGTCCCTGCGAATGCCGTCATCCGCCCCACCGAGCTACTGTGACATTACACGCGACTGCAGCCTAGATCAACCTCTCACGCCTCTATTGGATGACTATGATGGAGGAGACAGTCCCATCTTCATGAACACACCCCAATTCCAGTTCCCCCTACTCCCCGCTTATTCTGAGGTGAGTGTAACGTATATTCACCTAAAGTGCGGTCACGTTTAGGTCTGCTTGGTGAAATTTCAATAAGGATTTGCACGTTTTGACTAGAGCCAGCCCGATATTATCGGCCGATATTAGGCATTTTCCAAACTTATCGGTATCGGCAGTTATAATGGCCGATAAATGAATATTTCAAAAATAAAATCAAAGCAGACGAAACACGCTTCAATCATCTAAAAGTTAGCTTAAAAAAAAAAAAAACTAAAAATATCGGCCGATATATCGGAATATCGGATTTTAAAACCCCCAAATATTTGCAAAAGCGAACGAAACACGCTTCAATCATCTCTCCTTGGCCTGTTATATTGAATGTTTTATAATTTGCAGTATGACGTTATCTATTGCTAATTTATGGCTCATCATAGACTAGCTAACCACAAAGCTAGCTAATGCCACTATCATCAGTGGAAGACCGCTAACGTTAACATTAATGAGCTTGGAAACCACAATTGACTTTTTCTGCCTAAATAAAGTGATGATACTGTATTTATAACTAGCGTATCTCTCGTTACAGTCCCTGTATTATAAAATGTAAGTTAGACTTGCAAGGAGTGAACATCTAGACGTAGAGAAAAAGTATCAAACGTATCTTGTGCATAAAAGTTAGCTTAAAAAAAATAAAAATATCGGCCGATATATCGAATATCGGATTTTAAAACCCAAAAATATTTGTATCGGTATCGGCCTTCAAAATCCTTTATCGGTTCGTGCTTTAGTTTTGACATGAGCGATTTTGCTCATGGTTAAGTTGGTCATGTGGCAACAATGGTGCTGACCATCCATTGAAATTTGACCAAAATAGCTCTTATGTGATTGCATCTTTAATGTATACAAAGTCGCTATTGAATATCAATTTCAATTTAAAACTGATCTAATTCTTTGTTTTTCTGTCGTTTAGGTGGAGGAGGAATTCAACGGAAACGCCCGTATGCTTCCTGTCTGCTGAACCCATCCAGCAGCTCTAAAACTGAACTGATGCCCATCATAAAAGGGTTTTTTCCCACTCTAAGCACTCCGGGCTTTCACCATGCGGTGGTTTGAGAAGTTTCGTATGGATGTTTGAAAGTGAAGATGGAGCGGAGGATTTTGGGACTCGAAGCGGCCCCTCTGCAGGATGAGCTAGTCGAAGTTCAGAGGAAAAAGGAGTGAAGTCCAAGCTCACTTGTGCCTGCATTGCTGACAGCCATCTTATATAATGCATCACTCAAGTTAAAATGTTTTTGTAATACATTTGATGCTGTTTCAGGGCACACAGACTGGCGATTCGTATTTCATTATGTTTGAGCTGCTCTCTCTTGATACGAGATTACTGCTGAGGTGCAAACTGATTGTCGCATTTAAGCACACTTAGACTTTCCCTATTGGTGTTCATTTACTTTCTAACAGTCCCCAACATATCATTGAGCTTATTGTCGTTATCATTCCATTATAACCCGATGGTTTTGTTTTTTTGGGGAGGCAATATTTCATTTGTAGAAACATTCTTCAATCCATTTGGTTTTTATGTTAAGTCAATGTGCTGGGCAGAGATATATCATTCTAAGTTACTGAAATGTAAAGGAGAAATGTTAGTATATTGGTATTTTCATCAAGGGAAAATCATGCAGTGTCAGTCTATAATGTACCAGTGTTTTGTTTTTCATTTGAATGCACTTTTTTATGGATGCAAGTTGCTGTATAACTACTCGCAGGGAGATTTCCTACGTTTTTCATTTTGTTTTTCTCTTGTCTTCCAAAATTGTTCGCTGAGGGATCAGGCATTGCATGCTCAATTCAAGAGTCAGTACTGTAATGCGTTCAAAACCTCGTCCTATGAAAGGGCTCCACTGATGTTGTGGACTTGAACATTAGGCCAAAAAAGAACTTAATACTTCCAGTGCCAAAAATTAGGGTCTGTTTGGACTTCGTACCGGACCATGTTCATATGTGAGACCAGAACCTGCACTGTGTGTAGACGTATCCTGAAGACATTTTGATCAACATTTTCACTTGTGGTTATCTTCCTTAATGCCTTAAGGGCGTCTCTGTGTTGTTTTTTTTCATATAGAATGTAAGATGACTGTTACTGTTATTATAAATTGTGCAAAATATCCTTTTTGTATCTAAATTAAAGTGTTTTTTTGTATGAGCACTCGTTTTCAATAAAAGTTAACATGTTACAATAATTTCTGCATTCTTTTGTTCATTTGAAGTCAATTAAAACCCACAAACAGGCTGTTAGAGACATTAATATCAGAGATCAATGCTTATTGTAACATTATTAATTAAGGGTGTTTAGGAAAGCATCACTATTGGGATTTTGAAGTATTTAACTATAACTCGTCCAGTTTGTGCTATGGACTTTCCACCTATACTGTAGCTCATCGAACGAACAAAACAATCCCATATATTTGCATTGAAGGTCTATCTAAATACTCGCTTGACTTGGGCTAGAAATTGACCAAATAGCTATTTAGCATTAGCATTGTGGTGAAAGTTTATCACATGCAAAAATTATTTTTTTTTACTTATTTACTGTGTCAGATAAAGAAGAAGATAGCAACATGTTACAAAACCCTTAAAAGCTCTCTTTCTCCAATCAAAAACAGTTCTGCTGATAGAAAATCCAATGTTACATGGTCACAGGTCATTGTTTATTTTCATTGGTTGGCTAAAGAGAAGATTTAAAGGCAAAGTTCCTCCAAAAACTACGTTTTCCCACTCTCAAATTGTTCCAAATCTTTATAAATGTCTTTTTTTCTGCTGTACACAAAAATGAAGACCAAGCAGATCTCAGGCCCCATTGATTACCATAGTATTTTTTTCTGTGGTAGCCAATGGGGCCAGAGATCTGTTTGGTTACCAACATTCGTCCAAATATCTTCCTTTGTGTTCAGCCAAGCAATGAGATTTATAAGCCAACTTGACGGCGAGGAAATAGTGACAGAATTGTAATTTTGGGGTGAACTATTTCTTTGGAATCAGGAAACCAAAAGTGAATTTTGAATCAATGCAAGGTAAACAGACATGGATGTTAATATTTGTTCAAGGCAAACACCAGGATCTGATCGATGACAGAAAACAAGGCTTGTTGCTAAGGATTCCAGGACCCTGGTATGCTCTGGTTCTGGTAAAACACATCCAAATTACCCATAATGTTGGTGTTTTAATTTGTGATTATTAATTTGTATGTATAGTTTACATTCTCGTTGATCTGAATTTTTTTTTTTTATAGAGATGGAAATGCACATTTCGAACTTGTAATTCACGTAGACATAAGATTGGTCTCATTTTAAAGAAGACATTTGGCAGATTTTTGTCGAAGTGAAATAAATTAAGAAAGTGAAAAAAAAAAGTTATAGAAGTTTGAGTTTATGGAAATGTACAATGTAAAAAAAAATATTAATATTTTATATAAAATATATATTTTCAAAACCTGGGCTACTCTAAAACTGCAGAAAAATCAAAGCCAAAAATCTGAACAAGTTGTGTTTAAAATTTCAGGTTGATATGTCAAAAAATGAGCTTTCTGTGAGATTTTGTTTGGGCGCAGTACCAAACTTTTTCACTAGGGCACAATCAGACTCCCTTACTGCCCATATAAGGGCGCCTCCATTTCCATAAGCGTTTTGAGTGATATGAACCATTATTTTCACAATTTTTACACAATTTATGAAGTAGAGATCCTATTCAGAAGTAGTATGGGAAGTCTGGCAGATTTTGATATGAATTCAACCTCTAAGAAACGCATACAAAGAACACGCATGTGCGTTATAGCTTATTGCCACAACACAAATTGTGATTTTTTTTCGTAATATTTAAAACATTTTCAAACCTTTTTTTCTAAAATAATTGAATGGATGCAATCTTTTGAACTCTTTGCATGAAAACAAACTGAGGTTTCTACCTTTTTTTCCATGATTTTTCATATTCACTACTATTTCAAAATAAAGGTCTGAACACGCTTTATGAGTATGAAAATATTCTAGTTGCAAATTGATAAATTACGGCTCCTGTGTAATTGCAGTTTTTCTTACAGTCTTGTATAGTTGGAGAAGGGTCAAGTCATTTACGTCATTTTTGTGCTGCTCTCTTTCTTGTGCGCATGAAGCATTTGTTGAGACGTGCCCTGCTGCGGCAGAGCAATGAGCGATAAGGGCAAAACTGTTTATCTTGTGCAAAACACTTGTTGAATGAGCCCCTCTCTTTCCTCTACTTGTGCTTTCTGTTCATCTACCTCAGGAAAACCCTGTCATATTCAATGCACTTGT
Source organism: Hybognathus amarus (assembly GCA_030378365.1). Classification (NCBI taxonomy): domain Eukaryota; kingdom Metazoa; phylum Chordata; class Actinopteri; order Cypriniformes; family Leuciscidae; genus Hybognathus; species Hybognathus amarus. The sequence continues at coordinate 211,105 of JAQIUQ010007478.1, forward strand.
CCAATCTGCTATCCCTCTCCCAACAAGGCTGCTTTAATACTATTAAATCTAAATCTTCCTCTCTTATATCTGTATAAAATATGTGGTTATATGTGATTAATTCAGCACATATTACTCAAATGCTAGTTTGACAGGGGAAATCTCTTGAGATGGTTAAACTGACAAATCCAGTGTTTTTGTATAGAATGCAAACAACAATGTGTTATTCTCCATATTGTGCAACTGACAAAGTTATTTCAGAGATATTTATTTGTTCTTTTCTTAAAATTGCATAACATATTGTTGTATGTTGAAGATGCAGTGCATAGTAAGTGGATGTACCTAGTGTTTAAGATTTTGACTTTGAAGTTCAGATTTCACTGTTAGTATCATTTTTAGGAGCAGTTTTAAAGTAAATGATGTTTTGTAAAATATGTATTTTATGTAAAAAAAAATTGAAAAAAATAACATTTACATTGTCCTAAAATTAAAACTTTTTTCACTTTCATTTTTTCTTCTTCTTTTCTCACATCTACAATAATCTGCCAATTGTCTCCTTTCAAATGAAATCATGTGCTCCAAAGTTTTTAAGATGTATAACCATAAGTGGAAATGTCATTGAAGGGTTAACTTGAGTGGCCTTTTATTTCATTAGTATTATATTATCTGCAAGTATAGCTGAAAATATACTTTGATGATTTGAAGTACTTTTTTTAATTTAATACAATTAAGCACGGTTCTTTAACTTTTGGTGTTGATTTCACCTACAGTATTGCCGAAAAGCAAACAGATCAATTGTGTCATGACTGAAATAGTTCAGTGGGAATATTTAGACAGACAGGTCACACACTCTTGACCTTTCACCTAAAAAAATATTTCCTTGACCTCTGGGGTAAACAAGTCCTTTCTTGCTATTTAAAGCTTTACAAATAAGAAGTCAAAGACCGTAAGAAGTATTCGGATAAGTTTTTCAGAATCTTTTAAACAATGTGAAAGTTCATGTACTGGTGATAACAAATCTCTTCCTCTGCTCTTTCTCAAACCAGCATTTTCACCTCTAAAAATTTAAATAAAACCCTGTCATACTTAAAACTATACATTTTTATAGATTGTCATTATCTTCAACACCAGATCTGCCTTGAATCAAATTGTAGAGCCATGAGACAGTTTTTATTCAGGATTACAGGTGTGCTTATTATAGATTCATTGATTCATAGTTTCACACTGCCTGAAGTATTCAGTTCAACCAGACATGTCAAAACCATAGCACATAGTATTCAGCCAGAGGTTATGGATTTTTCTGTGAGAAACGTCACTTAACTCACTTGGGCTTATATATAATAAACTAGATTTATTTTTAAAGAAAATGTGAGTGCCAGTCAATGAGTTATGCTTGATCAAATCCCTAGGAGCTAATAGTGATGCTGCTTACATTAGCAAAAACCATTAATCAATTAATTAAATAAGAGTACTATATATATATATATATATATATATATATATATATATATATATATATATATATATATATATATATATATATATATATATATATTCTTATTCCTGAATGTATATTATTTATATATTCAAATGTATTTCATAAATGTAAATTAAATGAAATAATCTTATATGATTGAATTTAATTTTATTAGTATGTAATTTGTAGGCTAAAAAAATTAAATAAACAAAATGAATAAAATGAATGAATCCGAATATACACTCTTAGAAAAAAAGGGTTCTATATATCTTTACTCAAATCCAAAGAATCTTTTATGCAAAAAAAAAAAAGTTTCAATAATGACAAGAAAGAACACTTTTGGCACAAAGGTTTTTTATAGGCTATTATTCTTTCATATATTACATTATTCTGCAACAATTTGTAGTTGTAATTAAATTATTGTTTATTAAACTGTTGTAGTAACTTAATATCACATTTTAATGGAATGTTCTATATGGAAGGTTCCATATAGAACCTTCTTATTATTGAACTCTTAAAAAGGGGTTCTGTATAGAACCTTTTAGGGGTTCCAAATCAATACAAAGCGCTGATAGAACCTTTTAAGGTTCTATATAGAACCTTTTCATCTAAGAGTGCATATTTCAGAATAATTGACCACATTCATTTCTAGGGCCCTATAATTTCTGCGATCACAGAATAAAAAGCACACTCTTTTTACAACTAAAATAACAGTACAGGGTAAAAAATGAATTCCCAAAAATTAAAACGGAAAAAACGGAATTTGCAAAAATTCAAACGGAAAAAATGGAATTTGGGAAAAAATAAAACGGATTTTATAGGGCCCTACATTTCTTTCTATTCTTTGGCCGGTATTATTAGCTCTCTCTTGATTGGTTAGTATGGTTCTATGTTCTGTAGTCATACAGGGGTAAACATGTTTCCTGTGTCATTGTCAATTCTTGGAAATGCAGCACTGGGTGGCAGACAGTGTGTGATGATTTGTTATGGCCAAACTGGACAGGATATTTTCTCTAACTTTATGACTGTCAAATACACTGGGGATTTAGGGAATATCTTTGAGCCTAAACTAATCAGCTAAAATGTTGTGTACACACACAGTCGTATATATGTATCCATTTATATCGTGGAAATGCTATTCATGGAGTCATTAAGCCACACTGAGAATGGAAAATTAGTTCTGCCCTTCTTCGCAACTTCAGGACGAGCAATGAAACGACACACACGCAATCACAAACGCACATACGCAATCATGCATGCACACATGCACACGCACACTCAATTTCCTGGTTTTATGGGTACTTTCATAGACATAATGATTTGTATACTGTACAAACTGTATCTTCAATCCCCTACCCAACCCCTAAACCAATACCCATCACAAAAAAACTTATATTTTCAAAAATAAAACCCATCAATTGAATTATACGCTTACAAAAAACAAGTCCCCACAATCAAAATGTACTGTTTGGTCCTCAGCCTCCTTTCCACAGAGAGTCTTATCAGTTAACCACAGGCATGCATATGAGAAACCTCAAATCATGCCACTTTTTGAGAAGGTGTTTACGTGATTGGACGTTTGTGAAGGGACTCTGTCGATTAATTATTAACCACCCATTACACCCAAGCAACGAGGAAAACGTTTTGTACAATTGAAAGTTTCCATGCATGTTAAAGATTCTCCAATGGATGCCAATAAAGAACCTTTATTTTGAATGGTGTATATTACTCCAGTCAGTCCATCATATGAAACCTGAGCTTGCTGTGTGACATAGCTGTCAGCTGCTTCTAAAAAAGTCACATGTGCCAGCCTCAAAAACGGCTCTCTTCCGTTCACCTTTCCCCTCATTCTTACTGCTTCTATCCTTAATCTGCCATTCATGAGTGGGAAAATCAAGTCATTTCCTTAAGTGACCTTTTCATTCTTTTCTGCCTTATAAATACACAACCTCTTCAACAGTTTCATGCACATGACTTCCCAATTTAAATATAACTAATGATGCATGTACACTGTTTGTTTATCATCAGACTTTTTAGGCTGAACGTCACATCTGTCCTGTTTAAATATGTTCCATTAGCAAGCTCAAAAATAAATTGAGCAACAAACAAATACTCTTGAGTTCTGTCAGCTGTCACTTAGGACAGCTCAGATGTCTATCATGATGGGTACAATGCTTGTTTGGTTTGTTTCCATCATTAGCCAGCCATACCAGCCAGTCTGGGAATAGTAGAGCTTTTTATAGACTGTATCATTGATCTTTTGTAAACTGACTGCACACGTGTCTGTGCACAACAAACAAACAATGATGTCAGCATTAAATAGCAGACATTATACTCATTTACAAGGTCATAATTTAATTTTTGGAGTCTGAATACATATATATTTAAAAATGCATTATTTATCTATAATGTGCATTGCTGCAGCTCCTCTATTCACCCTCTCTTTGAGCTTCTTTTGTTTGCATGTGATCACATTGAAAGGCCTGTGAGGGGTCTGTTTTTGCTCTAAAAAAAACATTTTTAAATTTTAGATATACAGGCAGGTGCTGAGCGGTAGGAACATTGCAAGGTTGGCATCTCTGTCTTGATGTCACATTATGCAAGCTTGGCATCAAGCCATGTGGACCAAAGGTGATTCTCTATTGTCCTACTGTAATGGAAACTCATCTCATATTCCTGTCGGCTGTTCTTTTTCCTCTGCTTGTTTGTAGCTCCTCATCATAGCATGTGCTTAATTGGAGCTTCTACAAGCATGTGATGCACATCATATGAGAAACAAAGAATGCTGACCTTGTTATGTGGATACATTGTACCACATTTAGGGAACATCACATTATGTTGTTTTATAGCAGGGCCCTCTCTTGCTGCAACAGTGGAGAAAGGTTTGCTACATTTTGATTGGATCTAGGGCCCCGTCCACACTACTGCGTTTTCATTTAAAAACGGAGAATTAAAACGAATACAATCTCCGTTTACACCTGCGAATTAGAAATGATCTCAGTCCACATTAAAACGACTGAAAACGCGGATCACGTGACCATTCACCAACACTGGGCATGCGCGTGCAGGTGTAAACAGTGGCTGACGAATCAGGGAAGGATATGATGATGCGTTTCTGAAGTCCTCCGTTTTGTCTAATTTTGTCACGCAAAAGTGGTGTTGCGTTATCGCTTATTATTCTGCGTCTAGACGAGCGTTTAGGGAAATTCGCGTGCATTTGGTGACGTAGAAGTCCGTGAAATGCAATGTAGTATGCACTCCAGGCAGCTAGGTGGCAATGTGGAGCACTGCCACACAACAACACCAAGTCCGCGCCTGCGTACAGCCTTCACTGTCAAGCAGACTTTTGCGTTTTACCCATTCCACGGGGACGTGACGGTGGAGCGTTTAAAGATTTCCACTCTGGTTTTCACTCTTTTGCGTTTTTAAGCCCCCAAAACGCCGTCGCCGTGTAAACGAAAGGCACATCCGATAAAATATTTTTACGCTTTTCACCCGCGAGCGTTCTCGTGTAAACAGGGCCTCAAACGATTCAAAACGCAAAACGGAGCTGCGTTTCAAAACTGCTCCGTTTTAGGTCTTCGTTTTTCCCGTTTTAGTCTGGACGGGAGGTGCAAACGTAGCAAAAGGTCTCCGTTTTTAAAACGAAAACGCAGTAGTGTGGACGGGGTGGACTTGGTGGTCCAACACCATCAGATAAGCACGCTAAGACAACTGACAGACACGTCAAGAACGGAAAGGATGTGACGACTCATTGGTCCACGAACAGTTTCTGCCCTACTCCCATCATGAGACTAACACTGTTAAAAATAATCCTGTAAAAAAACAGTAAACTACAGCTGTGGTTGCCAGCATCATATACCGTAACAATACGGTGTGTTACTGTTTTTGTACGGTATCTCATAACCAATTTGTACGAATTTGTACGAGTGATTAAAAAGTGGCTAATTCGTACTAATTCATACGACCTCACTCGTACATTTGTCTAAACCCACGTGATGGGAGGTTTACGGGCGGGGTCAGGGGTAGGTCATTCGTACCGAATTCAAACGAATAGGCCAATTCGTAAAATATGTACGATTTCGCAAAAATCTTACTAATTCGTAAGAGTGAGGTACGAATTGTTACGAATTAGCCACCTCGTACGAATTCCCGTGAGATCGGGTTGGTATAGCATATAGCTGTTAAATGAAAGTTTTATACTGTAGCAGACAAGACGGTATTTAGTTAAAATTAGCAACACACAGTAATTTACCGTTTTTTTACAGGATTATTTTTTTACAGTGAATCTCTAAGGTTGAAGATAACGGTTGAGGAAATTACTGCAGAATTTCATTTTTTGTTGATCTACTGCTGCTTTTTCAGTTGTAGGTTTTCAAATTAAATGAATTTACTGTAATTTACATTATCACTTGGCCTATTTTATTGTATCCTATTTATTCTGTCACGTAAAATACTGATTGATTACACTTGATTAGAAGCAAACTGCATGATTAGTATAACTGCTAACTGTTTTCTTTGGATCACTGAAGGTGAAACACATCAAGTTCAGTAACCTGTTTCTGCAGCTTAACTGGTAGAGCGTGACACCAGTAAACTGAGGTAAGACTGGAAAAACTGGTTGAAGAGATCAACCTCACCACAGGTCTATGAGACGAAGGACCTTGCTTGCAAATTAACATTTGAACACCTCTCACACACACACACCTTCCCCGCATCCCTCACTCTTGCAGAGTTCACCTACAATCACAAGAATCTAGAAACATCCTGAACTCAGTAAATTTCCACTAAACTCATGATTACATATCAAATGAGGTCTGGCTATAAAAGGAAAATGCAACGAGAGCTCAGGGCCGTTTCAGTTGATTAGCCCGTGTGTCGGGTTATAGGATTTTCCCATTTGTTCTAGAACATTTGATGGCTTGCATTGATTATCTTTCAATTGATTGTGAAATTGTACTAATGCATTTACCTGACATAATAAATTGTTATTTTTGAATATTCTAACAGACTTTGACTTTATTTTAGAGTTAAGAATAGTCAAACATTCATGTATATTTAATGATGCACAGATATAATTTAAAAACCTTTCAATTTATGAAATAACGAGGTAATACATAAGATAAAATGTATTGCATTTAATGAAAAATCACTTTGCCATGGGAAGAGACGGAACACGCTTGAGACCTTCACGTCCAATAGATTACCACCATTGGATTGATTTAGAAGGCCTTACACTGACAAACCAATATGTCAGTAAATAAATAAAAAAATCCAATCAGTAAATTATATTTAAAGCTATTTTTTATACCTGCTTCCCATTGCTGATGCAGTTCACCGTGTGCTAGTGCGTCATCAAGTAATGTCACACCTAAGATAGTGTTCTCTTTCCCAAGTTCTGACTAAACCAAATCCCACATTAATAATTAATCACCAGTAAATCAGAGCTATGGGCTGGAACTAAATATGAGGACAGAATAACCATCCATGTGCAAACTAATGCAATATGTGCCTTCCAGCCAATCAGGGAGAAATTAGTCAGCTGCAATGTAAAAACGCCTTCGTTTATAAAGATGTAAATAAGTAGTTGTTTAGGTAATTATTTATTACACTAGTCAAAAACTTTATTACATAGTCATTCTTAAATTGCGTTAGATTTAAAAGAATGTACTATACTCCCATTTACTGAGCTGAAAGATTGCACATTAAAAAAAAAACTAATTAATGTGTTACATGTCAATCGGTATCCTATTCTATATACACTGTAATATTTTGACCACATAGCATAATAGTATTTAGAGTCTGCCATCTTATCTCTTAAAACTTTTATACATTAGCATTAGTTCAGGACTGATCGATAATACACTAAAATGTTGTCGAAAAGGGTTATGGTTAAAGTCGGCGTGAAACGGAAGTTGAGATTTCTTTTCTCTTGTCGTGACGTATATCCGAGTGAAACGGCTTCTGAAATTAGAAAATGTCAGACGTGTACCGAACGTGATCGAAATAGAAGAGAGGTCGTTTCGATGGGGGAGGGAAGGGTAATGTATTTGATTAAAGATTATAAGGGTACATTAATTTTTAAAAAAATAATGAAGTGCACAGATAAATAATTTATAATAAACACTGCAATTTGATTTCATGCCGACTTTAAATCTAGCAGATAATTGTGATAAGTTTAATTCAGACCATTAGGGAGAATATGAGGATAGTTATTGTCATAAACCAAGCATTGGGTGCATTGTGTAGTCTAAACTGAAAAATTATTTTTAAAAACAATCCGTGTTTGTTTATAGCATCCAGAGGCCATAAAGGCTTTCCCAGCCTCTCAACACAAAACGCCTCTGGTATGCCTGAACTCTGGGCTTACTTGGCAGTACTACAGAAACAGCTCCAGTTCACATGCATGGAATGATTTCAAGGAAAAGGGGAAATTATTCGTACTAATTCAAACTCTCTGAGCTCAGAAGCAGAATCTGAGGTTAAGCGAGTTAAGGTTGATAGACAGAATAAACTATTTCAACCACAATTTCAGTTTCATTTACAGCCTGTCGCAATTGATGACTAAACTTAGATGGGAACTCTGAGTACTTCTTCAGAGACAACTCATTCACTTTACTTGCTGTGATCAAAAAGTCCCACTATAAAGTATGTGTTCAGGTTCAAAATTTCCACATCATAGAAGAAAAGGTTCTATATAGAACCATACAAGGTTCTATCAGCGCTATCGCATTTGGAACCCCTAAAAGGTTCTATTCACTCTTAAAAAAAGGGTTCCTCTGGGTTCTATATAGAACCCTGGGGTTCCATTCTCTGGCCAATAGAACCTTTTACCAAAAAAAAATGGTTCTATATTGAACCATTTTGGAGTTCCATATATGAAGCGGGGATGGAACCATTTCTGGTTCTAAATAGAACAATTTCTTCTAAGAGTTTCAGTAAGCCCATGGCAGCAACTTTCTTGGATGGCTACATAACTGTGCTTTCCTTTGATTGGCTAAACATACACAATCATGCATGTCATTGGTTGAGCCCAGTGTTCTGCAAGCATTCACCTGATGCATGTTCGGGATTTCCCTTATTCTTTGTCTCCCTTCTTTATCTTTTGGTTTCTCTCACACACACACTTTTTTCTGTTTCACTACAGTATGTTCTAGCAAACATAGTACTATTAGAACAGTTAGTCCAGGTTAGAAGGTCAGATTCTAATATGAATCTTATTTTAAAGAAGGAATCCCAAATGTTTGTTCTTTTCCAACATCATTCTGTGTGATAAAATGATATGTTCTGTTGTGCTTAGTTATATAAGCTTCAGCTGAAACTGACTGCTCCTTTTGCTTACAACCATCATATGGTGTGCAGTTTCAATCTAGATAGGCCTACTTTCAAAGTGACCCCATTCAAAGTATTTCAACACTTACAAAAATGTAAAACTTTCACATGATAAAGTATCATCAATCCAAGTGGCTAGCAAAGAATAAATTTAGGGCTGTCAAACGATTAATCGCGATTAATCGCATCCAAAATAAAAGTTTGTGTTTACATAATATATGTGGGTGCACTGTGTATAATTTTTTTAGATATATAAATACACACACACATGCTTGTATATATTTAGAAAATATTTTCATGTATATACTGTATATACATTTATATATAATTTATATTATATATAAACATAAATATTTTTTTATTTTCTTTTTTTTATAAATATACATGCATGTGTGTGTGTGTGCATATATATATATATATATATATATATATATATATATATACATACATACATATATATATTAAATAAATTTTTTTTTAAATAATTTTACACAGTGCACCCACATATATTATGTAAACACAAACTTTTATTTTGGATGCGATAAATCACGATTAATCGTTTGACAGCCCTACATAAATTTACATATATTGTTCTAAATGTCCCTTTGTGGTTGTCATATATGTTAGTGGATCATGTTCATTTTAATTCATTATGAACTACAGCTGTGAAATTGAGGCACTGAGTTTACATCATACACTATATACTATAAAAAATCTGACCGTACAATAAAAATAATATAATAAAATCTGTAACACAATAATAGTACATGAATAATCATGTACATATACCTGAATTAATAATTACTTTACTAACTAATGATGAGTTAAGACATGTACTAATGAGGAACTAACCTTAACCCTCTGGGGTCTGAGGTGTTTTCTGTGTCCTGGATGTGTTCTGACATGCTCTGACATTTGTGCTTTTTTCTGTACTTGTGACATTTTCATGGCTAAAGTATTATTACACCATTTTCAGCACAAACTCTGCTACAATAATATGTCAGCAGCATGTATGTAAAATTTTGTAGTTAATGACGTTTATGCGTGGTTTGTGAAAAAACAAAAAAAAAAATCACTAAAATAAGGTCATGAAACCCATACTGGTTATTTCTTCACAAGACTTTTGAAAATTATATCACATAGCCTAGAGTATTTGCTCCAAAACTATGTGAAAATCTTCCTGACAACTCATTCAGATAATACAATAAAGTCTTTTAAAAATAGTTTGACGTGTTTTGGAGAAGATAACTTTATGCGGGGAAGCATTAACCAACCATTAATATTACTGCTTTTCACAAAGACCCTCCCCTAATGGCCCTATTATTTGCTAGCGGGCCCTATATCATTAGTCATAGTAAAGTAAATAATAATTCAGGTATTAGTACATGATGATTAATGTACTATTATTGTAAAGTGTTATACAATCTGTTGTATTAAATATTTTATAAATGCAATTTTTTTTCTTAACTATCAAACATCAATGATTTGCTAAAATCCTAAATTGTCGCTCTTTTGACTCATGCACATTTGGATCCCCCCACAGACTCCTCTAAATGTTCCATTTCCTCTCATTCTCCCTGGTGTTCTGCCAAGTTACCGTTTTTCACCTCACCCACGTCATTCTTCCCTGGCTTGAGGCTGAGAACATTACTTCCCCTATACTTGTGTACACTCAGTCTCAACTGTAGCTGAAATGTGTCTGAACTTCTGATTGGTGGTTGACTCTGATCACGCTCCACATCATTGGTTGAATGGCTTGTGCATGCTGTGATCACGCTGTGAATTCATGCCAGCATCCCCTGTTGGCTGGTGTGTCTTGACTCTTCCTGTTCTGTGTAAAATGCAGGTGTCAGCCCTTTTATGGAGCGTGAAAATGTCTTGGGCTTGTGAAGATTGGGTAACATAAACACGGAGAGAGCAAATCTAAACCTGGACACAACATCAGCTCCTTATTTATCTCATTTATTTGTATACAAGCAGAGATACCCTGAACTTTCTTGTGGGTCACAGTACTATACAGTGGTGTGAATAAGTTTTGGCACCCATGCTAAAGTTGCCTAAAAAGAGGAATTAAAAATCATCTTTTGGATATTGATCTTAATGCCTTAATTAGAAAAATGAGGAAAACTCCAACCTTTAAGCACACAAATTTTCTTTGTGAATGAATAATGTATCATACACTGAATAAATGTTTTTCCTTAAAATACAGGTGCATAAGTCAGCACCCCTATGTTAATTTCCATAGAGTCAGGCAGATTTTTATTTTTAAAAGCCAGTTATTTCATGGATCTAGGATAACATGCATCCCTAGAAAAGTCCCTTGGCCTTTGGAATTAAAATATCCCATTGCCATCACACACCATTCACCATGCCTAGAGATTGGCATGGTTTTACTTCAGTTAGCCTAATAGCTGGTTTGATTTGCAAATCAATCTCTAGGCATGGTGAATGGTGTGTGATGATGTGGGGATATTTTAATTCCAAAGGCCAAGGGAACTTTATCAGGATGCATATTATCCTAGATCCATGAAATAACTGGCTTTTAAAAATAAAACTCTGCCTGACTCTATGGAATTTAACATAGGGGGGTACTGACTTATGCACCCTGTATTTTAGGGAAAAACATTTATTTATTTATGATACATTATTCATTCATAAAGAAAATTTGTGTGCTTAAAGGTTGGAATTTTCCTCATTTTTCTAATTAAGGCATTAAGATCAATATCCAAAAGATTATTTTTATTCCTCATTTTAGGCAACTTTAGCATGGGTGCCAAACTTATTCACATCATTGTAAGTATATTAGAAAATGCCAGTTTGGCTAATATGTGCCATTTGGATGAATGTGTTCCTGGATCAACATCTTTCTGAAGGGTTGTGTGTGAGTAATGGAGTAATATATGAGTTTTAAAATGAGTGTAAAAAAGTTCTGTGAGTAAAAATCAACAGTTAGTCTAAATCTATTCTGCACAGCATCCCTGTTGTGAATATTTTAAAAGGGGAACTGAAGGTCACATTACATGTTAATTTTTAATAGATGTCTCAATGCAGGCTCAGAGAACTGAAACAAGGGAGAGTAGGGAAATGGGATTTGTCCAGATCATCACATTTAGTGTTTATTTTTAAAACAAGAAATGGCCATCTTAGCATATTTGTTAAAAAAAAAATCATAAATTAAGCTTGATTAAAACTTGATTACATAATCCTCAGAGACCAACTGTTTGATTGCTCACATTATTGCATCACTGAGACAGTGTTGTTTCTCATCCATTGTGCCAGATTTTATGTGCGATACGATCAAAATATCCTCAGGGCTCAGAACGAGCTGCCGAAATGTACACAGACATGTTTTCCTGATTTTCTGTGTCGTGTGCACCTCTACTGGCCTGTAAAAGCAGCAGACACACTCCTTGCCTCTGGATGAGATCGGAATGTTCTGTTTACACTGAGCGGAGCAAAAACACGTTGAGAAAGAGGAAATATCTTTTCAGCTAACCTTGACTTGTGCTGTAATGCCTAGACCGAGATATCATGATGCACAGGAACAGAAAATGCATTGTTGCTTTATTGTAACCGTACACAAACGTACAGAAAGCACAAACTCTTATGATCAGTACCGGTTATGGTTTTAAATGGAGATTTCTGCATAGAGCTTGGGGAATTAAAAAATGCCTTTTTTTAAATTGAATTAAATTACATTATAGGGTTAGTTCGGTATTTTACACTTAAAGCCTTGTTTTAAGATCGGTTAAAGCTACACTGTGTGATTTTTACCTCCATCTAGTGGTGAAAAGGTATATGACCATCCAGTGAATATAAGTTTCTGTTCCTCTAATTCCGATTTCGTTTTAACTCCTACGGTGGCCAATGTAGTCCAAGATTAACATGGCTTCCAGTTCGACCTCGTCCATGAGTGTTAACTCAAACGTAAACGTGAAAGGCGAAGCTTGAATAAACGGGTATGTCCCTCTTTGGCTAATGTACTTTCAAGATTTAGGGGCAACATGGCGACCGACATTAGAACCCCTTACCGATATGTATTTTCAATGGCATATTATACACTCACGAGAATACTTTATTAGAACGAAGTAAATATACATTAATGAGCACATATATTTTTGAAAGAACTAATTGTTTTTAGCTAAGAATAAACTAAAAGAGTTACACAGTAGCTTTAAGATTGAAATTTGGACAAATGCTGCTGTCCCAAGAATTTTAGGTTTCTGTGTTAGCACAGAAAAAATATCATGGTATGTTAAGCAGCACAACAGTTTTCAATATTGATAAGAAGAAATGATTCATGAAAATCACCTCTAGATCAAAATGTTATGAGAAACATTAGTCAAGTGTGTCTACACTTTTGATTGGCACTTTATAGCTCCCTAATCATACAATACAAAGAGTTATAAAATGTATTTTTCAATGTAAAGGTCAGAATATTTGGGTGTTCAAAATCATTTGTAAAAGGGTAGCAGATGGTGGGGGATCCTTGCTGGCAAAGGTTACATGGCTCAAGTGAGCATTGTTGAGTGTGATATCAACTCTGCAGTTTCTGGGTCAGTCTGTCAAAGAGCATCTCTTTCTATTAGTAGCACATGATTGTAACTTCTAAATTGCTTGTGTGCATATTTATTAACATGACCCCACTAAAGTCAGCATTAAACAGAAGTTGCAATGGATTTTTCTGTTCTATGTGGCGTATCTGAGTGAAACGGCTCTTGGACAAAGAAAAAAGTAGGACAGACCTGATTGGTTGCTATTGCAGTCACATGTGATTGACAGGTTGTGCCAGCCCTCGCACCAGTAAACACGTCATCAGAGAAGAGAAGATCCTGCAAAGGGAGGGGAAGTTATTTTGATTGAACATTACGAGGGAACATGAATTAAAAAAAAGATTAATGATGTGCATGATGAAATTATTTATAATAAAAATTCATAATATAATGCAATATTCCATAAAACAATAGGAATTGTCCATTTTGATTGGACTTTTAACCATTAGACTGCAGTGAAATGATAAAGTTTAATAGTGGCCTAAAATGCTTTTCCTTTGTTCAATATGACCCTATACATTTGGTTAAACTATCAAAATATGATATATATATATGTATATATATATATATATATATATATATATATATATATATACACACACACACACACACACACACACACACTACCAGTCAAAAGTTTAGGGTCGGCAAGATTTTTTATGTTTTTAAAAGAAGTCTCTTCTGCTCACCAAGGCTGCAATTTTTTGATAAAAAAGTACACTAAAAACACAGTAATATTGTGAAATATTATGACAATTTAAATGACTTTTTTAATGTTAATATATATTAATAAAATGTAATTTATTCCTCTGAAAAAAAGCTGAATTTTCAGCATCATTACTCCAGTCTTCAGTATCACATGTATCCTTCACAAATCACTCTAATATGATGATTTTATGCTCCAAAAACATGTATGATTATTATCCATGTTGAAAACAGTTTTTTACATTTTTATTTCAGGATTCTTTGATGAATAGAAAGTTCAACACACATGCATGTATATATTTAAGAAAATGTGTTATTCATATATAAAATATTTATATTTATATAATAAAGATTATGTATATATATATATATATATATATATATATATATATAAAAAATTAATTCTTAAATGTATACATGCATGCATAGGTATTTATATATACAAAATAATTATATACAGCACACACAAATATATTATGCAAGCACAGACTTTTATTTTGGATGCGATTAATCGCAATTAACTTTTGCACAGCCCTTATATATTTATATATATATATATATATATATATATATGTATATATATAAGAAATGTTCTCATGTAAATGCATCTCAATAACACGCATCGTGTTTTGTTCGTGTAATTTATTCAGCGAAAATGAGTTTTTACATGCATATGAGACGCATATTTTTCGCGTGTAAATTGATACGCAGTTTATTTGCGTATAATATACATCATCCCACACCACTAATTCTACCCAAACGTATAATACACACGCACCCAACCCCATACCTAAACCTAACCTAACCAACCAATGCATATCATATTCACGTAAAAACTCACTTTAGCGTATTTATTACACGACAATACACATGCGCGCTATAAAGACGCATTTAGTGTGATCGGGTTGCTCCATCACATGCACAAATCAGTGAAGCTCAAAATCAGATCATAGGTCACACAGTCCCCTCAGCTGCTGAATGAGCCATGACTCAGTCCTTCAAGCCAATGTTAAACAGCAAAACTTTATTTTGGGGTGAGCCCGTGGACTGATGAGCTGCTGACAAGTCTTGGCATGAAGACAGTGTCAAGATAAATCACAACCCTAGTGTCAGTAAGACCTAAGCTGACAGTGACGCAAGGAAGTCAAGGCACTGAACATGCTTTTTGTTTGACCTAAAGCAGTGATTTGGTACTATGTTTGGCACTGATATGCTAATTCCTCCAGTAGTCAGCATTACGTTCAACATTTCAGCAGTACAGTTTTAATTAGTCTCCTGTTTAGTCTATAATCGGCTGATTCCCATTTAGCGCCCTAATCAGAGAACAACGCAAACAATAACCACACTTCCCTGCTTTCACGTGGTTTCCTGTAACTAATATTATTGTTGTGTTCTTGAACATGGGAATTTCAGTGCCTTCATCCAGTGCAGATTGCAGCGTCCTTTACAATATGGCAAAAAAACTAAACAGGTCAATTGCAACATACAGCGTTTAACATTATTTTATGCATTAATACTAGCAAGTGATTTCCTATACCTATTTTTGTGTCTCTTGTATACTCTTTTTCTTCTTGCTTAATGATGTTTTTCAATTCATAGCATCATTTTATGTTCACTTTGACATTATCAATAACTGTATGATATGCATATTAATTTGTACCTAAGTTCTACTTAAGTGGGTGAAAAAGCACTCTAATGTTCAGTTAATTGCGTTTAATATAAATATAATTTATAATACATTTTCATTTTAATTGCAATTATCATGCAGTGTCCAGAAACCTTATTTTAAGTGTGCACTTGAAGTTTAAACTATAAAGTACTTTCTCCTTGTAAAAATAGTAAGCACCACTAATAAGGATAATTTGAACAAACGGCCAAATCCTAAGTACCGAACTTTAGTGCATAAGTTGTCATGTACCATTTGTGCTATAAACGATGAGTTACAATGAAGTGCATACTCTTACGATGTCATGACTTAGTATCCTACAAATTTACATGTAGCTGTTCCAAACAAGTATAAAAAAAGCAATGCATGCAAAGCATTGCTCACACTTTCACTGTTTATTGCTTCATATTTTCATTAACTGGACTGTTTATTGCAGGAACAAGAACATTGTGTCATTGAATTACAGGTCACAAGTGATGAGGAAGTGAGAACTGTTAACTAAGCAAACATAGGAAGCATACTGCAGTACTCCACGTTCCATGAGAGGACACTAGAGAAGTTGATTCAGGAGCCGATATGGCCCTGAATGTGAGGAAGCAGGAAAAGGGTGACGCTGAGTCAGTTCTCGGAGTTAGAGGTGCTTTCTGAGAATCAGCAAATAAGCGATTGCTTTAAATAAATCTTTTGTGGTTTGGTCCTTGGATTTACTTGTTTTTGCAAAATGGAAAACAAATTCAAGCAGTTACTGGGGTAATGAAATGATGAAGCACATGACTAACATGTGATCAGAGTCGGAGCAGAGGGGAGGATTTTATAACCGAGAGGTCTTTGCAAAATCACTGGCACAGCACTGTCCTTAAATTTGAGCATCTTTGTGAAAAATATAATTGCTCTTAATAGTTTTGAATTTGCATTCAAATTGTACTTAAAAAACTACTTGCAGATAATACAATATGAATGAAAAAAAGTGCACTTTGTAAAAGTCAAATTAAAAGTTTTACTTTAAATTTCAATTCTGCTCTTTAATAATTAGAACCATCCATCACTGTAAAAAAAATCCTGTAAAAAAATTGGTAAACTACTGGCAGCTGTTGCCAGCATCAGTATCGGTAACTATACGGTGTGTTACTGTTTTTGTGTTAGAGCATATAGCTGTTAAATTCAATGTTTATTACTGTAGCTGACAAAACAGTATTTAGCTGTTAATTTCAAAAACAGTAACACACCGTATTTTTACGGTATGATGCCAGCAACCTCAGCTGCCAGTAGTTTACTGTTTTTTTACAGGATTATTTTTTGCAGTGCAGTTTATTGATGTAAATTCCAGTAAAGTATGTTTTATATCAAGTCAATAATCACGTGTCTCCATTAAAAACCACATCGGTTGAAATCCATGTTTCCTTTGGGTCTTCACAAAGACAGATTTCACTGTTTTATTATTTATAATGAGTAATGACTGTAATGAGAGTGGATGGCAATACTGGTTAATGAACAACATTTGTCGCCTGATGTTAATTTTTGTTAATAAATTGTTCATTTTTCGCTTTGTTAATAAATTTTATGTGTTGAGTATTTTTATACGTCATGTAGAGACTGAAATGACCAGGAAACAAGGTGAAACTCTCAAAGTTTGTTGACCTTCATAAAAGGGGGCAGCAAACACAGAATGTTCCCCTAATGTTCCTGCATGGTTATTTTTTGGGACCAAATAAGAACGTTCTAAGAAAGTTATTTTTAGGTTTAATTTTATAACCTAAGGAAGGAGAATGTTCTGGGAATGTTCCCTGTAGGTTATTTTTAGGTTCTATTTTTATAACCTGAAAATATCGTTTGCATTAAGTTTCCAGAATCGTTCCCAAAACTTAAGGGATTGTTCTATTTACATTAAGAAAACTTTCCTGGGTAACCAAATAGAGGAACATTCTGGGAACCAAAAACTAACATTCCCAGAATGTAAAATTGTTAGCTGGCCAAGGTAATAAAAACATTTTTGTGCCTTTATACACCACTGAACACATAATTATGGATCTTATATTGCATTTCTGTTTCATTTTCATTTCATTTTCCACATTAATATTATATTATCTGCAAATACGGTTTAATAAATGGTTTAAATACGTTGTACATTCACTGTGAGCACATTCAATATTCACAAGGGATGTTAATAATTAAGTATTAATAGTAATAGTATACTATATTAATAGTAATAAATTACGTGTTTGATTTTAAGGGTATTTTTTATTTATGCACGTAAACAATTTTGGTACAGTGTTGTGTCAATGCTTTACGTCCAATGTAAAAAGTTGCTGATGATGCAACAAAATTTAACTTCATGTAAATGAGCAACAGTGTTATGAGTCAACTACCAATGAGAGAGCAGCAGTGTCTGAACCAACACAAATCCTTTGATTATACACACATGATAACTACAAAGAGTTACGTAATAGTGTTACCACCCTGAGAACTCGATTTAAGTTTTGGTGGCAAATTGTCACGTTGAAATGAGTAACGCTGACATAAATTGTGGCTGTAAATTGAACTGGGAGGGTAAAGTGGGCCAAAGAACAAAACAATAGCTTCATTGTTAGCATTAGCATCCAGCTTGATTCTTATCTGGAGAGTATGTTATAATAGTTTATCAATTATTTGCATTCTGCTTGTCATTTCTGATGTTAAAAAAAAAATCAGTCAAAAGTCAAAGTCAGGTCAGTTGTATCATTTGTAAGTGAGCTGGACAAAGCAAAAATGACTTGTTTCAAATGAAGCACGTGTGCATTTGGTCTGTGGGTGTACACTGTGTTCTCGTTGTCTCACCACAAAGGAACGCTGTGTACAGAAAGTGCAGAAGGAAGTAACACGTATATGCACGTACACTTTTACACATGTTGTCAGCATGCAGCTTTACCTATTTATGTAACCAAATGGCCCACAAAGAATCATAAATTACTATGAGTCGTACTAATAAACTCTATAATTCTTGCTTGTCAAAGCCGCCTAGAGTACGTGTTATGGAATATGTTTGTGCAGTGCATGGCATACCGAGACATTTTTGGGATCCTCCACATTAAGCTTGCTGACAGGGTGAAGGGTTGTGAAATATATGGTGCTGCTTTTTACACCGACACACGACCCCTCCACGCAGCCCAAACAATCATCTGTAGACTAGATAGTAGACAAATTTTGGCCTAAAAAGAAGAAAGATAATAAAAAGGTCAGTTGTATGTTCATAAAGCATAAAATGGATAATGCACAACCAACATTTTATGACATAAGAAAAAGCAATCAGATGCAAAGCTTTTGCTATCATATTTAATAAGGTCTCTAAATGAACATGATTGTAAAACCTCCTGAAAAACCTGTTGGCCTCGATACATGCCTTCTGCCATCTGATCTGATTGAAAGTTTATACTTTTTTAGTAAGTGAAAGGCCTTTTAGAATAATTCTATAAGCCGATTCAGGTCATACATGCATTTTGCTGTGAAATCTTTACTGACTTTTCTAAACTAAACATACTGTATATGAGACAAAAGCTTGATGCATCAAAAATGATGCTCAATAAATAACACACATTTTTCCCGCATGACTGTTTAAAATGTTTCTTTTAAATTGGGCACAATCTTCAAGGGGCTTTTGTGGTATTGATATTAAATAAGAAATACTAATATTATATGCCATGTACTACAGTTTTGTTGAATGTGCATTTATCACTATCATGACCGACATTTAATGTTGCAGTAAACAATGCTCCCTGTTTATTCAACAGTCACATGCTGGTCCAAATAGGCTACATTTAATAAGTGAACCAAGTCTTTTCATGTTTCGAGACTTGGCATTTGTTTGTCAGTTGTGCTATAGGTCACAGCAGTTCGTTCAGACAAGTTTGCTTCAGTTTGTTGACTTACATTTCACATCCTTGTCCTTCATAGCACGTTAAAAACATGTTTTTCCTCAGGCCCTGATGGAAAATTCTACATGCAAGTTTTGTAGGTGGATGCATTCAGCTCCTTCTGAGAATTATACTTCAGCACTTTTAAAAAGGGTAGCTAAATACTTAATAGTAGCCAAGTTGTTATACTTACACACTTGTATTGATGTAGCCTAGTTGCAGCACGTGGGTTCTGATTTCAAACCACTGAAAATGAGCAGGTTTGACACTTTGTAAATTAGGTTTAATGTTGGGGGAGCTGATATTTTTTAAGGTTTGTTAGCTTAACTGTTAGCACTGTTGATGAGCCAGAAACAAAACGGCAGAATGAAAGAAAAATATTTAACTCAATTCAAAAATGATGTATACTGTCTCTTGAAATGTATTTTCTTTTTTATAAGAACTCATATTGCTTTTGTGAAATATTTCCTGCACTGTAAACAACATAGGGATGTTAAAGCTCTAATCAGGTGATTTATTAGAAGTACTCGTAATTTTAAGTGTATAGTTTCCACTGACGGGAAATATCGCCATCTGCCGGCTGAATCGTGACGCCTAAAATGTAGCTCTACTCTTAAAGAAATAGCTCACATAAAAACGTCATCATTTACTGACATTCAAGTCATTACAAACCCACATGATTTTCTTTCTTCTGTGGAACACAAAATAATACATTTGTTAAGAATGCGTCCACTCTTAGCCACTTATTTCCATATACTGGTAATGGGAGTGAATAAAAACTGTGAATGTCAAACTCCAGAATAAAACAATAATAATAAAAAAAGTAGTCCCAATGTTTTTTTTTTTTTGTCACACACTCAAAACCACAAAATACAGATGAAGTTTCTCTTAGTTATATTTTTAAATTCAAGGCATTATCAGGTGTAAACATGGAGACTGATCTAATATATGGTCTGTAGTGTCTGCTCCTATTTGACTGAAAGGAATCAGAGCTTTCCAACTACAATAATTAAATAAAACGCATAATTAAAACTTTCTTTCAGTAACATTCCAGCACACTGTTAGAATAGCAGCAGTATCTGAGTCCATCATACCGTATGAACAGCATCTCAATAGCAGCATTGATTCTCAGTATCTTAATGTACATTAGTCATGAAATTAAATTCAGTCCCCTGTATTAACCTGATTCAGGATGTGTCAAGTTTGAAACAAAGAACATGCCTGAATTAAGACACTTCTTAAAATACATATTTTCAGTCTCACTCATAGAAATGATGTGATTAGTACACAGCTTCGTCCATATTGTCATCACTATCTGCTCCAAATTCCTCTCGTTGTCAAAGTAAGACATGATGTAGTCTGTCTCCTGAAAAAAAAGAACTCATATTTGTAAATGACTGCTGGATAAATATTATTAAAAAATGTTTTGTGTCAAATTATGAAGAAAAAAAATTCTTACATCTTCAATCTCCTCTTCAACATAATCTTCATCCTCATCTGGCTCCTCCTCATTATCCTGCGTCTTCTTCTCCTCTTCCTCCTCTCTCCCTCCTGAATGTTGCTCTTGTTCTCTTTTCTCAAGTGTCTGAAATGTTATTTCCATAAAATGAACATTACTAACATGCTGCATACAGATTAAACAGCTGCATTAAAAAATAAAAAAATGTATATATATAAATTAGGGCTGTACAAAGATGAATTGCGATTAATCGCATCCAAAATAAAAGTTTGCGTTTACATAATATATTTGTGTGCTGTGTATAGAATAATTTTGTATATAAATACACACACATGCATGTATATATTTAAGAAAATGTGTTATTAATATATAAAATACTTATATGTATATATAATTTGATTATGTATTTATATATATATATATATATATATATATATATATATATATATATATATACACACACACACATATATACATATATTTGCGTGCAAACTGATTCTTAAATGTATTATGTATTTATATTTACAAAATAATTATATACAGCACACACATATATTATATAAACTTTTATTTTAGATGCGATTAATCACAATTATTTTTTGCACAGCCCTAAAAAAAAATTTAAATAAGGAGAAAGCAAATGGCCTAATTTTTCTTCATTTGTTACAATTTGTCAATATAATTTTTGGTATTTTTCTGTTTTTTCTTTTTTTTCTTAGATTTATTTTAATGTCCAAGCATTAATGCAACAAAGCAAAATATTATGGTATCAGTAAGACTTACCTCTAGTTTTTGGAGAACCTCTTCTTTGCCAGCAGCTACTTTTGGTTTTCGCTGGAGTTTTGGCTTAGCACCTATGACTACAGAAACAAAGGTATTAAAAAGACAAATGGTTTACTCCTGATTTTAACATGTATTGGGTAGCATTTAGTACATTAGACTGTGAACCAACACACATGGTAATAATAATAATCATAATAGAGTTTCTCATGTGTTTTTTGGGGTTTCTGTACTTTAATACAAAGCTCTTTTGGCAGTTGGCTCCAGTCTGAAATGAAATCAAATATTTTTAGAGAGACTTGACTTTTACATTTTCTCTGACTATAAAAAATTAATAAGTCAGTTGGAGTACAATAAATAATGAAGATTTCTATTAAAATTCCTCTTTTTTTAAAGAAATCTCTTATCCTCACTAAGAGCAAAAATACACTAAAAACAGTAATTCTATTAACTAATATTACAAATAATAATGTTTTATTCTTTTATGTATAGAATATTTAAAAGAACAGCATTTATTTGTAATGAAAACCTTTCATAACATTTTAAGATGTCTTTACTGTCACTTTTGATCAGTGGTTTGTGGTGTTCTTTAGATGTCAGATACCAGTCCTTGGCATTCACAGCTTTAAACACTTTTACATTTAAATCACAAGACAAAAAGCATCCTGAGACTCTGAATACAGTGGAGGATTGAATGTTGTGTCTCACCTGGACTCCATTCAATTGTGTCTGTTCTTCGGCTCAACCATTTTGGTATTTATCAGAGTACCGTGCCACATCTAAAAAAGAAGACAATAAATAGAGCCGTCAAAACCTGGTCTTTGACCATCCGTGCCTGATGGGTCGTTGGCTTTGAATATTTCAGTGACTGTCCACAGTTCAAATGCAAATCCAAAGATTGCATGAGCTTATTCTCAATGGCCCTGTTTACACCTGGTTTTGGTCCGATCGGATCACAAGTAGACAAGGGAGACACATACCCGTTTACCTGTTATTTTAATTAGGGTTGCACGACATATTGGCTCAGCAATATCGGTATCGGACAATTTTTAATGTCATAAGAAAAATATATTAAAGCCGATAAATAATGGGATTATTTCCTCCAGTTGAGACACATTCAGATGCGCACTGTTCAACATGATGTTTTTTGTTTGAAATATGATTGGTAAAAAGGGAAAAACAGTCAAGTCTGTCACATAAATGACATACAATTATGAGAACATTATAATCGGTGTTTGGCACATTTATAAACATTTGGATTTAACATTTATTGGCCATATATCGGTTATCGGTTTTCAAAATATAAATTTATCGGTTATCGGTATCAGCCAAAATTTTCATATCGGTGCATCCCTGAATTTTAATCCGTCTCTTTCTGTCCACTTTCATTCACTTCCTTGATTTCTTCTACGGGAGGCTCTATGGTCAGGTAAATGCCTGAATAAGCATGCATAATTCACATATATAGGACAGAAAAATTCAAGAGCAGTAGCTTTCATTTCTCATCTGATATGCGCAAGACCATGTGAGTAGTAGCAAGACGCTGTGAGTTTGAGTTAGAAATCAGGAATGGTGAGAGAACATTGTGCTTTGTACGTTTTCGTCTTCGAACGAAACCCGTCTGGCTAGTATACTTCCCACAACGTTTACGCATTAGGTCAGTAGTCGGAGAATAGGCAGTCTTTTGTGGCTGTTCAAACACGCTTTCAACTTAAGTTGAAAAGTCGAAAGTGGACAAAGCTCAAAAGTTTTAGCCCCTGTTTTTACAACTGTATTTAGTTGGGCTGGGTAATAAATATCGATTTCTCGATATTAATTCGATTCTCATTTTTACGAACCGATATCGATTCTTAAATCTGAAGAATCACTTAGTCATCCTGTTTCATTTGAATGTATCGTGGCTGCGCGCATCCAAAAAAAAAAATTCGCAATAATCTTCGTCATTTGTTACTATTGATATGAAACAAAGTCTCAATTTTCAAATTACGTCCATTTTCTTTAGAAATTCAAAAACATAAATAACGTTTTGGCTGCTGTGGTGTGAGATCGCTTTTTTTGCATTATGCATTATAATCTTAATGTTATTAATAATTAAAATCTAAAATAATTAATGCATATTTGAATAAATCTGGCAAGTTTTTATGACAGCCACCATTTAAATGTTTATATTTCATATAATCTTGTTATTATAAAAATAAATAAAAGTGTAATTTAAGTGTTTGTATAGCTACAAAACAGTTAATTATTACCTTCATATTAGGCTAATGAAGCCTAGTAGGCTACAACTAGACTCCCATAGTTTACAGCATTAGTTAAGAGATTTGATTTCCTTGAGAAAATTTGCCATTTATTGTAACTGATATCCAAAATAATCAATATTGAATCGAAATCGAATTGCAAGCTTGTGAATCGAAATCAAATCCAATTGTGAAATTTAGTGTCGTCCACTCGTGAACCAATTGACCAAAACGCATCTTAATACCAGGTGTGAACAGGGGCTAATCATGTTGGATCTTCCTTCTTTGTGCTAAGAATTGTCCACTCTCAGTGTGCTTTGTATTGCCTTAACCCATCGTACCTGTCTTTGTTTTGGCTGCTCTTATGTAGTACGGCAGATTCTTGCTGGAGGCCCTCAGCTCCTGCTTCAGAGCGAGCATGTAGTCCACCTCTTCTCCTGTAAGCAGAGGCACTGGTCTAAATTGCATAGGCTGAAAGAAAGAGAAAAGAAAGGATTAAACTGAAACAAAAACTTTTTTTTCAGAACAATCAATTCTCACAAATCTGTAATAAGACATTTATAGCATTTCTATGAGTAATAACAACAATTATAGTAAGAAAGACAGTAAAAATTATCGTAATTCAGACTGTTGTAAAAAACTGTTTCTTAGTTAAAAGTAAGATCTCTTGTAATAGCTCTAACCTTACATTTCATGTAATTTTACAGTCAAATGAAATTTATGGAAGTAAAAATAGGGCCCTATAAAATCCGTTTTATTTTTTCCCAAATTCCGTTTTTTCCGTTTTAATTTTTGCAAATTCCATTTTTTCTGTTTTAATTTTTGGGAATTCATTTTTTTACCCTTTACTGTTATTTTAGTTGTAAAAAGAGTGTGCTTTTTATTCCGTGATCGCGGAAATTATAGGGCCCTATAAAAAAAAGTCTATAAAGATTTCATATTCCCAGAATTCCCTGTGTGACATTTCACAATTGATCGTTTTTTATTTTTATTTTAATAATTAATTACGTTTTTTCTAAGTTTGTAATCAGTTATATACAGTAGGGTTTTATGTTGCATCCTATGTTGTTAAATGAGTAATTATTACATTATTTTAGTCTCTTGTGTGTAACCGTGATAGTGTTTTGTCTTCATATTAGTATTTACTTTAAATTGTAGGAAATATGAGAACTTCGTCATGTGTTTTCTCTTTACCACCAGAGTTATTATGGTGGATGTCAGTATATTTTACAGAGGTTTATAACAGATGTTATAAGCTTCACTAACTCAGCAGAAAAGGGCTGTTGGATTTATCTGTTTTAAACTGTAAAATGTACATGTTGTTTAACTCACATCTAACATTTTTAGACCACAGCTGCCAGTTTTATCTTGAATTTAGTAAAGATATTTTTAACAGAGTATATTACATTGTAAATACACTCATATTACCATTAAAACACTTACAGGAAAAAGAGGAGAAGGTGTATGTGTGGATGTTGGTAAAGAATCACCCCTCCCAAAACCCAGTGCGTCCACACTGAAGGTAAACTGGCTTCTTCCACGACCTCTGCCTCTACCTGCCATGACTGGACCTGTACAGTCAACACATACATGAGCATTCAACTAACCAACAATAAAAATCATTCCATGATGAAACTAGTCACTGAACAGCTTACCTCAAAATGTGTTTCAGGCTCGATCCCTAGTAAAGATGTGCACTGATCACCAGCTGCCGGCTGAATGTAAAGCCATGTGTTAGGCACAGTCATTAGGAGCCACTTGAACACGTGGGTAGTTGTGTTTACATCCGGCACATGTACACGTGTGGTCCGTCTCAGTGTACAGTCCAACCAGAAAGACTCCTCGGGCAAAAAGTTCCTAGCGCTAAAAGCAGGCATTACATTGCTACTACAACTGTTACAACTGAGGATATTACAACATATTTGATCTTAATGGTGTTTTAAACTTTTTTTGGAATACACCTTTAAAATATCGCTACCTGACAGATATCACTGAAAGTAGTGTCGTGAGATATCACGTAGAGAGAACCGTTGGAGGGCGGAATTATATATAAATATATTATAAATATATTATAAATAAGGTAGCCTATTTTTATGTCACTTTTTTTTACAATTCTGATGCCCCATCCCTCCCTCCTCAGATTTGCGAGAAAAAATGTCTCAATTGTTTAAATTCCGTGGTGTTTAAAAGATTTCATACACAACAGACGTTTGAGATAACGAAAGATAATATATTTTATTTAACCAATTTACATAGTTTGTGGTCGCAGATTTTTTAAAGCTACACTTATCCTGAAAGATTCAAGTGTCAATAGATTTAAACGATTATAGCGTATGCATTGTGAATAAATGTCAGTGCATTAAGAGTTTTCACAATTGCTAAAACAAACCCAATTCACTGAGCAAATAATGGGATAATTCTTTCTGCAAAAACTTAAACAAGTTCACTTTAGACAGTTAAACAATTTGCAAAACTCATGCACTTTTTTGTTGCAAAATTATATTCTCTAAAAACAAATTCTGGATGCTCTGTTCTAGTATGAGGATATTGTTTGATTTTGTCAGAAGAGTAAGGGGTGAATTTAGTTTTAAGATTTGGTTTTGTGCTTCAAAGTTGTGATAAAATGGGTGAAGGTTTCAAGAAATGTGTCTTAGCCGTTGTGAAGAACTATAAGACAAAAACGTCGTGAAATTTTAAGGAGGCTTTCTGAGTGTCGAGTGCCCCCTGCAGGAGAATAACTGGGCCTAATTAACTAATTACGTCATAGGATTCAGTTCAATATTATGTGTAGGCTATTCCAGCAGGTGGCACAATGGATGTATCTACTTAACTTATTTCACATTATTGAAACTGGCAAAGGGATCTGGCATGACCAGACCAGCAACAGGAAATGTCCATTTGTTATACCTGGATTTGAGCAAATTATTTTGCCTATTAGCCTAAGTCAGATATTAGAGTGGAAACTTGAGTTATAGAAATGTAAGTACATCATTGAACTTTACAATTTTTCACCAATGAACCATAGAATAAAAGCAGACAATTAAATAAGCATTGAAACTTCTTTCCTCAAATCATGTACAGTAGCTATAGTTGTGAATGCAAAGAATTCAATAAATTCAATCAAACACACACTGACGAGGACAAGAGGCCACTAAATAATGAAGGCAGATTACAACTGAGAGGTTGAGTTGTGTTCTTATGATGAAAGCATTTCTCATAAATATCAAGTCAGGGCAAGATTCATATTTTTATATGTTGTTATTTGGTAAACAGTTTCTGTTGGTTTGATATTTTGCTGTTGTTTTGAAGAATGTTCAAAGAAGAATGAAGGATATATTGAAATTTAGTTTTTTTCTTCAAACTATATGTCAAAATTAGAAAAATTTGAAAAGAGTTTTTTTTCTCATTTTATTCATTTTGACATAATGTATGTTTAATGTTTAACAATATGTTACCATGACAACACATCCTGTGCAGCGCACATGTATCCCTCTCCTTAGGGTGCAGCTGACCATTGTCAGCCATTGTCATACGCATTAACCTCTGGTTAAACACAGCCAAGGTATACCGTTTTGACTGCAAGCATGTTTCTCAGTACTGCATGTGTGCAGGTCAAACATAATGGCTTTGACGAAGGTCTATGGATCTCAGTATAGAACAATAAAAAAGAACATGATTCGTCATCAGTTACTAACATAAGGCCCCACAAAGCCACGCCTCCATCCATGATTGATTGACAGCTGGTAATCTCTCTTGATAAAAGCTTTGCAAATAAAAAATTAGACTTCATTTGCCATCAGAAACAACTCTACACAAGACACAGGAATACTTGAATCCAGTTTCTTCAGTATGAGGCACATTGAGTTGCATTACACCGGGGCTATATTGTTCTTCCTGCTGTTTTCTGCTACAGGTTCGTTAAAAAGTTTACATTTAATGAAATATCTTCAGGATATCAGTTTAGAGTTCATGTGAACAAATTGTGATGGTAACTCTTTTCTCATTTTTATTTCATTGACTGACTCCTACTTTCACCTTGTTGTAGTTCTTAGTTTAATTGGGTATTGACATCTGTTCATTATAATAGGTGGGAAACAATAAGCTTTATTGCTTATATAATGAGAAAAGTTTGTGACAAAGTGAATAAAGTGCTAAAGTAATTTTAAAATGCCTGTATTTATAAAAAAGGAAGATTTTCTGTAATAAAAAATATCAAAAAAAATATTATGCTATTTTAAAAAAGTCTGATCTCAATATATTTTTGATACATTTAAAGTAAAACATTAAAAAAAGTAAAAAAAGTAACCTGGTTGCCTTAAAAATGTTGAAAAAAGTGAGTCAATACAATGAAGGACAATGATTTAATCATCAGAAACTCAAAATGATATATTATCTGAACTAAATTATTTAAGTTATTCTACAAAGAAAAAATGTTGTGGTCACTGTGATTTTTTTTTTTTTTCATGATTAGTAATCACAACATTTTTTCTTTTGTCAAATCAACAAATTAATCAACTAATTTATTTAGTTCAGATAACATATTTTTATGATTAATAAATCATTCTTTTTCATTGTATCAACTCACTTTTCTCACTCAAAAAATTCTATTTTTTACAGTG
Source organism: Hybognathus amarus (assembly GCA_030378365.1). NCBI lineage: Eukaryota > Metazoa > Chordata > Actinopteri > Cypriniformes > Leuciscidae > Hybognathus > Hybognathus amarus. Next base: position 239,799 of record JAQIUQ010007478.1, read on the forward strand.
ATAGTGTCAAGTCTTGAGGTTGAGTTTTAATGGAGATTTGTGAATAAACTATTAACATTATCTATCAGAATAGCATTTTGGAATTTAAATTTCCTGACATTGACATGAACTGAATTTCATGAGTAGACCTAAAATTAATTAAATAGATAAATTATATATTATTTTGAGTCTTTCCCCCTAAATAGTCATAACTTAATATACAAATGTATTATATTGTCACCATCTGAATAACAATATCATTAAATTAGATGGTGAGATGGTTGCTAACATGGCAATAAGTAATCATATTGTATTTGTAGGTGCTCAGCCCCCTAGCATTTTAAAGATAATTGAGGGGCTCCAGTCGCAACCAATGACCTACTCTACACCCCTTTACTCATTTTCCCTGTGCATGGAGATCACCAACCGTGTCTTCAACGCCTCCCTCCTCAACACAACTTCACAGCAGTACAAGCGGATGTATACAGAGGTTTCTGGAGTCGTAAGTGTTTCCTATGTAATAGCAATAACATTTTAATTAACAACATGTCAATTGCAGTTGACCCTACAAGAGATCTGTAAACATGATTTTGTCTGACTTTCACAGTTGGACTTGGCCTTTAATTGCTCTGATTGTGACACAAGAGAAACTTACAGAGGGGTAACAAATATACAGTTCAGGTAAACCTCATTTGATTATTTTTCTAAAGGTGTTTGTCAATTGGTCTTAAATGAACTGAGAATTTACGTGCATGCTCTTGTGAAAAGAAGAAGTACTTAAACTGTATAATGTAGGAATATACACTTTCATAACTGTCTTGTTACTTCAATCATTAATAATATATACACATATATATATATATATACGTGCAACATATATGTATATAATACGTACATAATACATATATATATATATATATATATAAGTATAGGGCTACAGTTTAAATCATTTAGTAATCTTTTGTCATGCATTAAAGGCGTACACCGTTTTGATGTGTTGACTAACATAAACTAATGTTATCATTTGAACTGTTATTTGATATTATTAAATGTTAATATATTTTAAATGTACCAAATGTACCAAATTTCAAAGACAATTGGTATTTAAAGTAAGTCAGTTGGTTCCATGTAAAATACAATTAAATTATTATCACTGTAAAAAGATTAAAGAGATTTTAAAGAGATTTTTTCTTTTGTCAAATCAACTTAAATTATTTATTTAGTTCAGATAACATATAATTTTGAGTTTCTGATGATTAATTCATTGTCCTTCATTGTATTAACTAATTTTACATTTTTTCCATTTCAATGAACTTAAAATTTTAAGGCAACCAGGTTACTTACTTTTTTAAGTTAAACCAACATTTGTTTTACAGTGTAATAATACATTATTTAATTGCAATTAACACACAATAGTTAAATATATTCTTTTAAAAAGAGATTTTTATTTCGGTAAGAAATGCTCTTTTTAAAAAAATATGCTAAAGTGTACTTCTTTGACACAAGGGTGATGTTACTGCATTGTATATTACAATCAATTTGGCAAAATGTTGTTTCTTGTTTGATTACAGGAGCGGGCCATTGATCGCGAATTGTACCATTCAGTTTCAGACCCTTTTTATCAACCATGTTGTGATTAAATATTTGTTCCTGAGAGTCCTAGATAGTAATACTCAACCAAACGGTCTTACACTCAACAGACAGTACACTGCTGGTGAGTATTCTTCAGGGTCAGGCAAAGGTCAGAGTTTATGGATTGAATCCCTTTCTCATTTATCATTATCAATATAAATTGATAATGATAATGAATATTGTTGTTGCCAAGCCCTAATATATATATATTAATAATATATATATATATATATATATATATATATATATATATATATATATATTAGGGCTGGGCAATCAATTAATCGCTGATTAATTGCATTCAAAATAAAAGTTTGTGTTTACATAATATATGTGTGTAGTAACACAAACTTTTATTTTGGATGTCGATTAATCAACGATTAATCATTGCCCAGCCCTAATTATAATTGTAATAATTATATATAATTATTATTCTTTTTTAAAATGTAGAAACGGTCACACCTTCCTGGCTTTTTCCAAGATCCACAACTCCTATGGCTCCAGCATCTCCCTTTGCAGGAAGTGCTGCTCACTTTACAGGAAGTGGTTATTATTGGCTTCCTGATTGGGCCATTGTATTGCTAGTGTTAGCATGTGTCATCATACTGCTTCTCCTCATCATCTTACTACTGGTAAAAATCGTAACATTTACACTTCGCTTTATACACGCACAAAGTACCCTTCCGTGACAATGAAGTGCCCTTAATTATTATATAAGAAAAAAATAACACACTTTTATGCTTTTAAAAGATTTACTTTGTAATGTAATGGTTTTAATGTTATATTAAAAGTTTTACTGTAGGCTGACAGCACATCTTAATTAATTTATTATTATATTATTATTAATATGCACTTATTTTGATGTTTTGACTAGCAGACTAAAGCTCATGTGAGCTTTAACTCAATTTTTACTTTTAAATTAATATTTTTAATATAACCTATAAATTGCAACTTCATTCGAACAAATTTGTAATGATGTATATTACATTATATTATAATTTATAATACATGAAATACAAATTTTCAATAGAAATTACATCAAAGTGTATTTTACTTGATCATAAATGCTTGCCAGTACATTTGAAGCTGTGACATTTGAACCATATTTCAAAGATAATAGAAGCAATTATGAAATTGCATAGAAAGATCTACTGAAAGTGTGTAACTTCACCTTAATAGGGTGATAACAGGAGAAAGGTGCTCATGTATAAGTGATGCTCTTGCTGTGATATCTCATCATTTCCATCTCTCCAGAGTATGCTGTTGGTCCTGTAGGAGAAAAGACAAAAAGGAAGAAACAACCAACATAGTAGAACATGCACCTTATCAGAGGACATCTTTCAAAGAACATCTTGCCAATCCCACATATATGCCACACACACCTGAGAGGAGCCCAATGTACCCAGTCTTGGTAAGAGCTAAATGTCATTTCTTATGGCTGAAATATAAAAAACATTTAGTTAACATCAGCATAAGACATTGTGATTGAGTCATGCATGTTTCAAACAAACCATCTTCGTATCTCACCGCAACTTCGGGTCAGTATGGACAAACCCAACGCTGGGTTAAAAATTAAATTAAAAAAATTAACCCAATGGCTGGGTGTCCATATTTGACCCAAAGTTGGGTTAAATCAACCCAACAATTTTTATGATTTGTGCAATTTGGAATTGTTCAGATCATCAGAATATTTGTGCTTATAACAAACTTGTTCCAAACTTAAATAGATCGGTACAATATTTAATAACTTCACTGTTTTCAATTTTATTCAATAAATGAAACGGCTGAATATTCAGAACACAGACAACTTGAATGTTAAGTCATTTCAACCTAAATTACATTAAACTGACTTTAAAAAGATGAGTCGAATCTTGTATAACATAAAAAAGTAACTTATTTTGATGAGTTAAAGCAATGTAAAAAACATATGTCGTCATAACTTATTGAAGGTGTGATATGCTTATGATTCTATTATTATGATCTCTTCTAAGCATGGTATTGTTTCTTCAACAGGGAGAACCGGACTACAGCATGGCGGGATGTATGCAATGAACCCTCAGAGATGATAACCACAACACCACTATAAGAGAGGTATATAAAACAAACTTCTGCAGACATTATAGACATCCATAACTTGTGTATTATATACAAGTTAATGAAAGTGATAAATCAAGTTATATCATATACACTGTAAAAATTAATATGATTTATCTAATCAATAAAATTGTGGTAATATTATTAATTAAATTTAACAAATTAGAATTGAGTAATAATTAATCAAATTAATTCCTTAAAAGTTAACCATTTAAAATTAGTAAAGTTTACACCCAAAAATGTTAACAAAAATATCTGAATAACAGACAGACATCAAAGATTAATTAAGAACTATTAATATTTTATTGGAGATTAACAAGCAGAATCACTGAAGGAGAAAACCGTAATTTTAAAACAATCCTAAAACAAACACCGATTACCATAATGGTGACTTGACGTTTTTTGTTTGTTATTGTAAGTTTTACTCATTTTAAATGGTTAACTTTTAAGGAATTAATTTGATTAATTATTACTCAATTTTAATTTGTTACATTTAATTTATAATATTGCTTGTAATCTGTTGCCACATTTTTTTTTGATTAAATAAAGCATATTCGTTTTTAATAGTGTAGGCAATTTATCAAGAAAAATGCAACAACACAAATTTTCATTTGAAACAATAATAATAATAAAGTTCATTTTCTCAAGCTGCCTCCCTTGGATTCTGTCTCAGAATCCAAGGGTGAGGTTTGGAGTGACTAACAGGTTTGCCTATGATGGAGGAAGGCTTAAAGGGAAATGCGTAGTTGTTGGGAGAGCAGATCTATTCATTATGAACAAAGAGACACTAGCAACACAATGCAGATCAAATACATAAACTTGGTTAGTTAACATGAGGTCAAACCCTCCATTCAATGAACTGTTTACCATTGTGACCATAATGCTTGCACAATATGGTAACTCAAATATGGGCTTTATTGCTAGTAAATATATTTCATAAAGCTAGCATTGAATTAGGATTATACTATGTATGCAGTTCTTTTACATCTGATTAATATGTTGCTGCAGTGTCAAATATTGAATGGCAATGATTTGTAGCGATTCGCTGGAAAAAGACTCATACTGATTGAAGTGAAAGTAATTGTTTGAGGTTACATTAATTATTTGAAATGATTTAGCTTAAATTAAAAATAGTCATAATAATGATTTTTAGTGTCAACTATTTAAAGCTGCTTGTCCTCTTTGGGGTCGTGGGGAAAAATAAATGAAATTATTTTTCTTATTTACACCGGTGCATTCACCAAAAGTCCAGGGAGTGGCTTAAGCTATTAAAACTCACCCTTGTGTCATTTACGTTTCTTTATTTCACACAGTTTACAATATACAACCTAATGCAGTCTGACCTTTGTGATATTGTTAACATTAAACACTGAAAATACGTTAACAGTAAGTTGAAACTGGTTCAAAACATCCACTGATGTAACATTGGTATTTAATAGAACAACTGACAAGTTTATGAGAAATATTTCAGGATACACTTAATAATGTAAATAATGTGGTCTTTGTTTCAGAGCCATGAAATAACTGACGCTACGGAGGTTCAGGACGGTAAAGCGGTTTTCTCGTAGGAGATGCTGGTTTCTTCAAAAAGATTCTAGAAATGTGGACTTGTCATCATTACCATGTTTAATATAAGTATTATACTCAATTTAAATGGAACTTTATTTATTGTCACAGAGATATGGGGTTTGGGGTCTGTGAACTTTTGCTGCTCTCTCTCAGTATAATATACCAGGGTTAGTTGTCACACTTTATATACATTTTTTTTTACAGTTCGGTTAATTCTCGAGAAAGCTTCCCTCCAAAAAATAAATTGAATAAATGTTGTTTCCTACAGTGGTGCATGTTGTCAAACTACGTTTATTATTATTATTATTTAATTTATTTGAGACAAATACATTTTTGAAAGATAAAAGACTATCAGAGTAAAAAAAATGTAAATGTAAAAATGTGTTTTTCATTTATATCTATAGGACAGGGGTTTTCAATCTGGGACCTGGGGACCCACAGGGGGAATATAAGTGTAAAAAGTTCAAATTAATAATTAAAGAATAAAAAAGTAGGGCTGTCAAATGATTAATCCGCGACTTAATCACATTCAAAATAAAAGTTTGTGTTTACATAATATATGTGGGTGCACTTGGTATAATTATTTTGTATGTATATATATATATAAATACACACACATGCATGTATATTTAAGAAAAAATATTATTTATTTATAAAATATTTATATTTATATATAATGTAAATTATATATAAATCTATATACAACATTAAAATATTTCTTATATATATACACAAGAATGTGAGTGTATTTATATATATAAAATAATTATACACAGTGCACCCACATATATTATGTAAACACAAACTTTTATTTTGGATCGATTATTAATCGTTTGAGAGCCCTAAAAGAAAAAAATATATATATATTAAAAATTAGATTAAAATAAGTAAATAAATTCTATAAAAGGACCATACTAACGAGTAGGAAAATATGTAATAATGCAACTTAATAGAAACTAAATATTTTCCCAAACAGAATTTTAGCAATTTATTAAATTAATTTTTCAAAGTATAAATTGGATCTAAAAGATACCTTTTGAATTTTGGCACAAGGGTGATAAGGTCCTTGAAATCTGAATGTTGAAACCCTCTCTGAATATTAACTGGTATTCTGATTAAATGTATTCAAACAGTAAAGGAATTTAAAACAAAATAATATATAAAGCAGCAATTATGTAAAAGGTGACCATTGTTTTGCCAACATGAATTGCAATCACATGTAAAACAACAATCACTTTCCTGTGTGACAACTTGCCCCCGGTCTCTTTGATATCTTAGGCTACAGAAGAAAGAGTAATGGTTTGCTTTTATGTATATCCAGATCACAAGGTTATCAATCCATAAACCTCTTTTCACTTGTAATTTGCAATCATGTTATTTGTATGGACATTTACACTTTCTGTGATAATAAATAATTATAATATTTAATGCAAAATGTCAGAAACTATATTCATATACAAATAAATACAGCATACAGTACATGATTTGTTGTTTCTGTTCTTTTGCAATGATTACACAGCTGTGAAATTATAAATGAACTTCAATGGAACTTCTTCATGATAATAGAACTTCTAGAGTGTGCAACACTTATAGAACGTTATTGAGTTCAATAGTCTGAGAACACATGGACAAATATTCAATATCCAAATTTAAACCTAGAAATATCAAAGCTTTAGGAATTAAAACATAAATAGTTTGAAATGTTTAAGATTTATAATCTATGCCAATAATAAAAGTAAATGTGCATTGATCAGATGCCTTCCACTGCAGCTGCAAGATACTTCTTTGCGATTCTTAAAATCATATATAAAAGTATAGTCCTTAGATAAAAGTAGAATACCCAAGTCACTCAACTTTGGGCTTAAGAAACCATAGGCTGCATGCACAAAAGTTTATGTACCAGAGAGAACTCATAATCATGCTTAATTTACAAAGTACTTAACCTCAGCTTGTAGCAAGGGCAATATCTCTTCAATTAGTGTCAGTTACTTTAGATGAACAGTCTGTTCATTTGCTTAAAGTGGCATTGAGCTCTTAAGCAATTAAGTATATTATATTGTTCAACACAAGACTTATTGTAAGCTTAAATGTTAGAATTAGCAATTATTATGATAAAAAAGCAATACTCTAACTCTAAAATCAATGCTCTAACATCCACTCAGATAGTAAGCACTAAGCAGTGAGGTTGGTTTCAGTGTAATTTGGTGTTCCTCAGGGATCAATGTTGTGTCCTGTACTCTTTAGCATTTACATTTTTCCAAGTGGTCAACTTTTAAGATCACTCAGTCTTAACTTAAATTTTTATGCAGATGACACCCATATCTACAAACATGAAAAACCTGCAAATGATAATAATGTGGCTATGGCCTTTCTTTCTCAATGTATTTCTGAGATTTACAAAAAAATTAAATAAAAAGTCTCAATTTTCTTTTTTGTCTTGGCTCACCACCAGTAGGCAAAGGGTCTTTAACCTTAAAGTCCCCATGAAAAAACATGAAGTTTTTGGGCTTTTAGTATGAATATGTTAGTCTTGCTGTTATTTATAAGCTAGGGTGCAATGCAATATGCACCCTATACAATGACAAAATTCGCATTTAGCAAGATACAAGCCTTCAAAACTTTCAGGGCCCTATCATACACTCAGCACAATGCAGCACCAGGCACTACACAAGTGTTTTTATTGCTAGTTTCAGTCTGACACAGTTTTCATTTTCACGTCCTGGACCGATCTCTTGTTTAAAAAGCAAATGCAATTGCGACCGTTTCTGTGCCCATGGGTGTGCTGGTCTGAAAACGAGGTGTTCAGGCACATTGCTATTTTGAGGCAACTGACTTGCGCCATTGACCAACAAAAGCCTGGTCGGAAAGTCAATGGCACAATATTATTATTTATTTAGTTATTTAAAGAGCGTGTTAGTCGGCCTAACGTGCGCTACAGACGGGCCCACAACGCACGTAAACTCTGCTTACACACACAGGGACGCCCTGACATGCCAAATATTACAAATAAAAGGATTAGAATGTAAAGAATTAATATTGTGTACAAAAAGATCCAGCTTGTCCCATAGATGGTCTGGTTGCACGCTTTAAAGGGATAGTTCACTTTGAAATTAATTTTTGATATGTTTTAGCTTACCTCAAGGGCATCCCAAGATGTAGGTGTCTTTGTTTCCACAGTAGATATTTTTTGGTCAAACCGTTCTTGTCCGTCAGTCATATAATGGAGACATATGGGGTCCACCTCAAAGAGCATGCACAGAGAAGTCCAAATTAAACATGATTTAATGACTCGTAAATGTAAGTACACATTGATGACCTAAGACACGAAACAAGCGGTTTGTGTGAGAAAACAAACAGTAATTAGATCGTTTTTACCTTTTGTAATCAGTCACGTCCAAGTACTCTGAGGGCAAGGGCGCTTCTGTCTGCACAAGAAAAGAGGTAAAAACTATATAAATACTCTTTGTGTGATTACAAAAGGTAAAAATGATATATATTGAAAATGTCTGGCACTTTAGGCACCTTTTAGCATCAGGTTACATGACGCGACCCTAGGGCGTCATCTAACTGACGCTAAAGGGTGACTAAAGAATCAGATATTGAAGCATGGTCAAAATGCTTCCCCAAGGCATGGAAACAATGCTCAGGTAGGCCATGGCATTTAAACGATGCCTAATTGGCACTAAGGGGCCTAAAGTGTGCCAAGAAAACTTCCCCACACCATTACACCACCACCACCAGCCTGCACAGTGGTAACAAGGCATGATGGATCCATGTTCTCATTCTGTTTACGCCAAATTCTGACTCTACCATCTGAAATGTCTCAACAGAAATCTGAGACTCATCAGACCAGGCAACATTTTTCCAGTCTTCAACTGTCCAATTTTGGACAGTTGAGTGTAGATTTATTAAAGGAAATTGGATTGAAATAGTATAATTACAATACACACTTGTGTCAAAATGTATGCAGTTGTCCATAAGGTCGCACCAGGATTAATGTAAGCTGTGCCTGCACTCAAATACACTAAATGTGCTGAGTAATCATTCCAAATAAGAAAAATACAACTGCAATGCCACAGACATCTCTGACGAAAACTCAGACTTTCAATAGAATGTCAATAGATGACTTAAAGTCAGAGGTGCTGCACCTAATTCTATCTTTAGTAACAGTTTTGCGTCACAAGGTAATCAGAAAGTGTAAAGTCATTATTTGTGGATTATTAATCAACAAGGATTACCTTTAAGCAGCTATATTTATAAAGTATATTTATAAAGAATGCATGTCTGTGAATGTGTATTGAGTGTGCACTTAGTGTCCTTCAAATTTGTAACCTATAAAAAAATTAAAAAATGCATTAGCAGATAATTCATTATTAATGAATTAAAAGGCCATTTAAGGAGAGACTTTAGGACATTATGTACTTAAATAAGTACTTTAAAGGGATATTCCACCCAAAAATAATAATAATTTACTCACCCTCAAGTTGTTGAAACCTGTATGATTTTCTTTCTTCTGCTGAACACAAAGGAAGATATTTTGAAGAACGATGCTTAGTTGGGGACATTTAATATTCAACAATATTATTGATTTGCCTTATATTTGACTTGCCTTACTTAAGGTGGACATTGACGCATTTTTCTTCTAGAAACAAACTTGTATTATTTTCATATTATCACTGTGAAGCTGCTTTTGATGTATTGTAAAAAGCGCTATATAAATAAAGGTGACTTGAATTGACTAATGATATAATATAATATACAAATGTGAAACAAGAAATAAAATCACTTTGTTGGTGCAAAAAAAGTGGTTTAATAAGACCATTCAGCACCTAAAATACACTTCAAACACAATGAGAATGTGTTATTACATTGACCAAATTCATAGATCCCCATCTAGTGGAAACTGAAGTAATAGCAGCATGCTTAAGATCACAATTAAACAACATGTGACAGAGTGAACAGAGCAGAAACTATACAGATGTTGTGTAAAAGAGGTATGAAAGTAAATGAAAGTATGCAGTGGATAAACAAAATACTTTGGTTTGTCAGATCTGTAATAAACCGTAGTCCGGATTATAATAACATCTAATTTCATATGATGAATTTAGATACTAGTGAGATAATAAAATTGACATCTGTGGGTTTGGGTAGTGAGTAGCTTACAACAATAACTATTAGCTTTACTATTAAGCCTTTTGAAACAATAATAGCAACCAAACAATCAGCTGACATGGACTGTTCTCAGAACTTTGGCTCAAAGTTATGAACAAATGTTCTATTAGAATGTTGGTTCAAAGTTATCTATAGTCTCTAATAACATTATCAAGAAATAAGCACACTTTTTTTATAGGCTACATAATTTAGCACTTTCAGATGGTTCAGAGATCATTGCATACTGCTATAAGGTTCGTTTTGTACTGAAAATATCAAAATAAGAAGCAATAATCACAGATTGTTAGTGCATAGAATATATAAAATACATAATATATTTTATATATAATATTAGCAGTAATATTTCTCTAAAGCTCAAAAAAACAATACATTTAAAAAAAGAGAAATATTTGTTTTGAACGAGAACATTCATAAATAACTTCATGTTTTCATAACGTTAGCAAAACATTTCTAGAGCACATTTTGTTAGCTGAGAAAGGGCCAAAGATTACACATAAAACCCCTATTCTAACTCTCTTCCGTTTGATCAAGATGAGAACATGATCTCCATCTCCACACAACCTCATCCTGACCTGCACTGAAATGGATTTTGTACTAGCACCAATGGCTTTACATTAGAAAGTATACATCATATCTACAGAGATCTCATCCCACTGTTTGATATTACATTTGGAGAGCACACAAAACATTATTTTCTTTAACAGAATAAAAGATCAAACCCAGCTTGGGTGTATATTATTCTGTAAAGATGTTGTTACTATATTTCATTTTCTTGTGAGCATTTGAGTTCAATAGATGCCATCAATTTACTACTAACACTGAAGAGGCCAAATGAATTGTGTGGAATATTTTACATCATTTATATTAACATCATACAGAGCATTTTTGTGTTTGTTGGTTGATAAGGTATAGGTCCATGTATTTAATATTGCAATCTCAATTAACACAATATTACCTGCAATATAGTTTTTGACAGCTGAAGATGTTTTAAAGCTGATTTACAGTCTATATCTAAAATTTGCATCCTGTTTACAAAACCTGGTAATGATGTCTTGCATTAAGCGAATCCAACTGTGCATGCTTGCATTGCTTAGATACATTTTTCCCTTCCACATTTTTTTAGAGCTGTTGTTACATAAACATAAATCATACTGTGATTTTTCTGCATTAATATTAATGCTATTGTTCAGTCTCTTCTACTTGATTTGGGGAATTTCTATTCATTTATAGAGAACTTGAAAGATCCACATTCACTAAGAGCATTGACTTTTCCAGGATTGGAAATCACAATGTTCAAATTCCCTGATATTTCCAAGTTTTCAATGTCCCTGGAAACCCTAAATAGAGTTGTGTTTTACTTGGTCTCTGTAAAATGTAATTCACACACGTCTAAATTATAAATATATTTAGTTTAGTGTAAATTAAATGCCACATTACAGCTGATTTGCAATTGAAATAATAAACATACACTGCAGTGTAAATGCTCTGAATGTTTAAAGGGAGAACCCAAGCATGCACCAATCACAAAGCAGTATGCAAACATTTTGATGCTAACTTTGCTGCTGGGAATGGGAGATTTTTAAACTTGTATCTTAAAATTAGGTAACAAGCGGTGAATTTAGTGGTTCGGGCTAAATTAACTATAGATGTTTATAGGCACAGTCTGTAATATTGACAGCTAGTGGTTGAAATGGGTATTGCAGCCCAAATCTCCTCATACTCAAATTTCTGAAACTGGGTTGCCAGTTTGAGGACACACAACATGTGCAATTGACAGTGGTAAGCAACAATTTTTTTAATATGCCTCTAGTCATAGACCTTTTAAGATGGATGCCAGGTTTTTAGTTTGGACAGAATCTGTAATCTCAGACCCAGTTTGTTTGCTCCTCTCCATGGCTGCAATACGCTTTGTTTTCCTCCAACTGGCAACTTGGGGTATTGAAATACTATTGGGTGAATTCACAATGAGCAGGACAAACATAGCATAGTTTCCTTAGTCTCTGCAAACATACTGTGATATTTTTATGCTTTAGTATAGTAATAAAAAAAATTAAAAAGGACATACAGCACGTTTAATATTTAGGGTAAGGAGTTGACCCTGAATATTTGAGAAATATCCAACTCAATCTAACGGCAATCGTACTTATGTTATGAGGTGGCTAATTCGGTACGACCACACTTTTGCTAAATCGTGCATATTTTACGAGGTGCCCAATTTGTATAATCGCACAAATGACCAAACCCTTACCCCGCCCCTAAACATACCAATCACTTAGACAAATCGTACGAATTTGTACGAATTAGCCACCTCGTAAAACGTATGAATATCAGCAGTTCATCGGCTGACAGAACTTTTTAGAACATATAATGCAATGCTAAAGCGATAGTTCACCCCAAAATGAACATTCACCGTCATGTGTTTTGAAACCCAGACATTCTTTGTTCTGTCAAATGCAAAAGGACAAAATCATAGAATGTTACACTTTTACTAACAATTAACGTGAACGGTGACCACAGATGATTTTTAACGAAGAACTCTGTCAAAACTAGGCTATTATATGACTCAATACGCCCATCCACACTTTCACTGGACGAAAGTGTTATAAGCTCGGAAAGATGAAGATTTTTCATTTTTGGCTGAACCATCCCTTAATGACATATCATGTCAATTTCATAAACCATTAAAATTTAAAAACCTTTGCTGCTAAAACCTCACTGATCACCAAAGCCCCTACAATATACATCGAGATCACATGAGCATGACGTGTCAAACGTCTGCTAAAGAGTCAATGGGGGCCACTTGAGGTTCAGTGGGAGGGCTGGGGATTTCTTCTATTGGCTCAGATTGAGGTTCGGGGACGAGCTTTGGCATTGGCTCCACCTCTGAGACAAACACCTGCACCTGTACCGTTTGCATGGAATTGGGAAGAAACAGAAGTTTGATTGGTTGAAAAGTAACTAAAAAATGAGTAAGGCCCCTTCACACAAATTCCCTATTGTTAAAGAACAATTACTAAAACTTTATTGTTTTTATTATAGTTATCTTTGTCGGTGTGAACATGCTTTTAAAGCTCTAGTTATACATTAGGTCCATTTCGAACTCAATGAAGGTATAATTGTAAATGAAATCTCAATGTAGGTGAACTTGGTGTACCTGAGGTTGGCTAGGGGTGACCGCCTCAGGCTGAGATGGAGCTGCGTGCTGTCTAAAACCAGGAAACTGTGGGAAACACAGAGTTCATCAATGTTTTATATTCATTTATCACGGCTCAGACAATTTTGAAGAGCATATTGTAAATCACATTAATACCAAAAGTCTACCTAATTTACAATACTACTTGCATTAAATGGGTAGTTCACAAAAATGATTTGTTCCAAACCAATGAGATTTTTGTTCATCTTCGAAACACAAATGGATAATTTTAATAAAATCCCACTGAAAGACTATTCACCAAAAACTCTAATTTTAGGCTTTTGTTGACCTAAACATTGATCAGCAAATATACAGAGCCCTCAGATATGGTGAACTGTATTTGCTTGATGCTTGAGAACAAACCTCATTGGTTCTTGTGAAACCTAATCATGCTGAAGAATGAATCTCATTGGTTTCTTATTTGTTTTTAAAATTTGAGTGATCTATGTGTTAGCAGATCAATTTTTATAAATAAAAGACTAAATTAAATCAATTCATCATATAAAGTGATCATGTCTTTTCAGAAGACTTGATTTAACCCTTTACCTGCCACCCCCTTTTTTGATAATTGACATTAAAATGCACTATACAAACTTAAATGGTTGTAATTCAAGAATGCTTTGGAATATAGACCCACAAGTTTGGTCTTGTTTTAAAGAAAATAACCAAGTTGTGTTCCAAATTTAAAGTTGATATCACAAAAATTGACGTTTTTTTTAGGCGTTATACCAAAAATAGCCACCGGGTGCCATTGAATTCCATTGAATTTAATTGTATGCATTCTGCCATAACAAATTAATAAATGTCTATCTAAATATCACTTCTGTTACTAAATATGGAACCTTGAGACTCAGACCTTTCTGACAATATGTGTTTTGTCAAGATTAGAAAAGGTGTTCATAATAAATTATGAAAGAAGATGCCCAAAAGGGAAGGGGCCTAGTTAAAAAAATGCCGTTTCTATGGTAACGCAACCTCCAATTTCAAAACGGTTTTCACAGGATGAATTCTGACTTCGTAAGCTTTCAAATGATCCCTAATTTATGATAACTACTAAAATATGTGATATAATAATAATAAAAAAATTATATATATATATATATATATATATATATATATATATATATGTGTATATATATATATATGTGTGTGAGGACTTCTTACATTACTTTTTAAAATATAATTTTATCTTTTTTTATTTACAATTACTAATTATGTTTTATTATAAACTTTTAGCACTAAAAACCAAAGTTTCAATTATTAAAAGTGTGTGCGTCGACTTTTTGTGACAAAGGTCAGAAACTCCTGTAATGACGTCGAATTTTTTGAGGCGCACTCACCATAAATTCATATATTACTCATAATTTGATTCATTCATAATTTGTAAGAAAAAAACAGCACTAAAATATCTATTTAGGAGTTTTAGACCTTTCCAACGATATATAGTTTGTCTTGACCAGATTAACTGACCTTTACGCCAGCTTTAGCAAGAGCGCTGAGTCCAAACAAAATAGTCACAATGCAGATCACCAACTCTCACCACAAGAAACAGAACCAAGGTGGCCAAGAAGCCATCAATCAAGAGCTGACAGCACCCAAAAGAGACAGAAAAACAAGACAGTGGTTATAACATCTGTCAATTTACCTAATAGCACAAAACAGCTATCAAAACTGATGTGCTTGTCCACGTTTGGAAGTTTCCAAAGAGATCAACTCTTAAAAAATGCATTGAAGGTAGGCATTGTTGTAATATAAAAATAAAAATAAAAAATGGACAATTAGCAAGGGTGACCTTTGTTGTTTTCATAGCACATCTGCAAATAATTGAAGGTCTCTTTCATTCTGAAGCATTTTCAGTCAACTGTCCCAAAGTGCAAAACTGACTAAATGACCCACACCCTGCTTCCGCATGCATTCACTCTCCTAACACAAATATACACACAGCTACTGATCATTTTTTGAGAAAAACAAGCAGATCCTTAATGGGTGAATTCAGGCATTTTGGGCTGTCACAATGGTGGCTTAATGTACCTGAATTAACATTGTTTTGTGCTTGAATGTCTGCAAAATGTTTGTCATCACCTTTTATTTTTTTATGTACCTGTTTTCTTTCTCTCGCATTATCAGCAATTATTTAAGCACATTCATGTACACAAAGAAAAACATAAAGGTAAAAATTACTTACTTTACATTTTCCCTCGACAGTATAAGTGCACCTCTTGTAACAATTTTGTTGCTTTGGAAAAGCAGACACAAAAAACATAATCATGTTGAATTTTGCCAAAGACCTGGCTCACTTTACAAATATAGCTATAAATCTATTATTCTTATACAAATGTTGCTGCAAGCAACCCCAATTGGTCAATTTAGAAAAACTGTTACAGTTTTTTGGCTTCCTTGACAAACTACAGTGCCCTCAGAAAGGTTTTGGACTTCTGAGATTGGAAAAAATCCCATTAACTACAGACTTAATTGGACAGCTATTATAAAAAAAGATGTTTCTTTTGAAAAACTATTCGCTTCTTTTCAGTTATTACACAGAGTATGGACTTTATATAAACATAGACTATAAACATGAGCAGCCTCAAAGTTAAATGTACAGTATCACCCCACCAGCCAAAAAAAAATAAAAAAAAAAAATTAAAAAAAAAAAAAAAATAAATAATATATATATATATATATATATATATATATATATATATATATTTTTTTTTATTTTTTATTTTTTTATTTAATATTTATTAATTAACTTTTTTTTTTTTTGCATTTATGGCCATTGTGCTCACTTTTTGGATGTTTTATATCATATCTACAATATTTGGTGTAAATTTAGTGTCCAAATACCTTGAAAGGGCACTGTTTTTATGAATTTCTCCAGCATCAGAAAAAGTCTGTACCAAGTGCAAAGGATCAATATCCATAACTCTATTCTGTTATATAAAAGACAAAATATAAATTACAAAGGAGAACAAATGAATAGGAGCGATGTTAACATATTTGGTTACATCTTATGTCAGCAATTCATTTCTTTCTATATTTCTCAACAATTGATAAACCACTTAATATTCTACCTAAACATTTTTATTTCCAAGTAAACTGCTTAAATCACTTTCCTATTCAAAGCAATTTAATAAAGTATGTTGTGTGAACCCTCATCAAAAATGTCACTACCCCAAATAACATTATATTTCATTCAGAAACTTTATATTAATTTCAACAACATAATCCTTCACTTCATCAAGCATGTATATGGTAAAAAAAATGTTAATTTTAAATGAAGTTTTAAGCAAATAAAAATGATACTAAAACTTCAGCTTCCAATTTTGAAAGGACTTCTTTTTTTTCTCCACTACACTGCCCATTTTTAAAAATTCTTTAACCATCTGAACCACTTGGCCTTTTGACAGACAGAAGCAGAACATCATTATGCTTGTTATTGAAAGTCTGTTTTGCACTTCGGTACAGTCCTTTGAAAAGGCATCAAGGAAATGTCTTACAGAAAAAACTGTAACAAGAAAGTTGATGTGGCCAGTTCAACACATCGTACCCACTTTACAGTGTTTCATCCATCCCACTGCACCCAAAACACACCCACATGCATTCATTAATGTAATGTATGCATACATCCAGAGATCTATATCTGCAGGTCTATGTATCTATGTTTTAATAATGCAAGAGCTCAACAGTGCAGAACGAGAGTAGCAGATCTGAGCTCACCACAGAGTAGAATCTCCAGTCTCCTGCAGTGCTCACAGTGGTAAGTGTCCTGACGGTAGGGCAGGTGACGGGACAGCAGCCCAAGAACAGCAGTGGAAAACGCTGCACTGACCAGGTGAGCAACCAGGGTGGCTTTCACCTTCACATCGATGGGACAGAAGTTACTGTACAGTGTGATTCGTCAAAACATTGAAAAGGTAAAAAATGACTGAAATAAAATGCTGTCAAAAGTTTGGACATATACTTTCTTTACACTCTAAAAATTGCTGGGTTGTTTTAACCCAACTTTGGGTCAAATATGGACAGACACAGCCATTGTGTTACATTTTTTAATTACATTTTAACCCTGAACGTTTGGGTTTGTCCATATTTGACCCAAAGATGGGTTAAAACAACCCAGCATTATTTAGAGTGTATTATGATTATTTCCACATTTGAATAGTCATCAGATCAAACTATGAATGGAAGTATGTGAATTATAGGGACCAAAAATAATTAAACAGATCAAAACTTGCTTGTATTTCAAGCTTATTTTTTTGTAGCTTGCTTGAAATTGTTATTGTTAGCGGCCTATCCTTTCCTATCAGCTCCAAAAAAAAAAAAAAAAAAAACAACATAAGAAAATCCTAAACCAGGGTTGCCAGATTTGCATAACAAAACATGCCCATTTGCTTTTCCTAAATCGCCCAATCACGGACAAAAAAACATAACTTGGTCGCTTCGACAAGCGTCAAAAGTGTAAAAGTAGCTCAATTCTACAGACTTGACAACACTGTCCACGATTTCTATTTTTCTACAAATCTAATTTCAGTCATTTAAACATTAGCATTCACTATCTGCTCAAAACAAAAAAAATGCAAAACTAATAATCATTTGTGTATGAGCATTAAAAAATGAAGAGGGAAAAAACGAGTCAATTGCATCCAAACATTTGTCTGGTCTGTTCAGGGTTGGTAAATATAGATATTTTCATTGCTTCTGCAATCTTTTGTACTTTTGTACTCACCCAAAACAGTGTTGGAAACCTTCCAGTATGGATTAAAATGGATCCAGACACGAGCAACTGATAAAAACAGGTTAAAAAATTATTGTTTGCTACATACATGGCAACAATTTGATTCAATATATTAAACCAAGATTAAAACAAATGAAATAAACATTACATTCAGCTTACCTGAGCAACAATCACTACCACAACGATGACATCAGGAGAAAAGTGGACCTCTTCATAGAGCTGAAGAATGGTGACGCTCAGACACAAGCACAATACAGCAATAATGATCTGAATGGACTGAAACAACACAACAAGAAGGCCATTAGATTTAACTCAGTTTTTCATATTGTAAAAAATGTGCAAGAAAGAGGCTTATATGAAATAACTGGTTTTAAAAGTTACTCCTGTGCTCTTTTTCCTGCATTCAGCATCATATTTGTTGTGTTGTTGAATGTGTCACTCACCCCCAGCGCCTTCGGCTCCACGTTCTGAAATGCCTTGACCTGCTTTGGCGTCAGTATTCCTGCAGGGCGCTGTGGGACCCTCACTGTCAATGCCCATGCTGATGTCAGACAGTTTGAGATGTGGCTACGCTAAGATCAAGAAATACACTTTGAGATCTCTTGATTTGGATGGAGGAACCTAAAGTGAATGGGGAAACAGACAGAAATGAGAACAAAGACCGATGGAGGACAGAATGTAAAGGGGTGATATGGATGCCTGAGCATTTGACCCGAAAATAGGTTGTGCTCATGGTGCTATTTGTGCCTGAAATCATATCTTTTCTCAGGCCCAATTTAGATCCACCAGAGGAACACAATAATCAGAATTCGAACCAATTTCAATGGACTATTCTAAATTTCTAAAAAAAATTACACAGACTTATAATACAGGCTTAATAGGCTTTAGTTTATAGAATTATATATACTTTTTATTGTAGTGTACGTTGCCATTATTCCATTATGAAAACCCTTTGACTTGAACTTGACTGGGGCAAAATAAGCTTCAATTTATTGAATTAAAATGGTTGACTTCAAGACAGCTTGTAGGCTGTTGGGGCATTTGAGATGCAACACAAGACAAGATGATTCTATTTACACTAACCATCCAAAATGATGCATGAGATAAAACATAAAAAAGAAACTAATCTGACATGCAGACAGTATTTTGTGCAAAACCCCAAACAATATACACCGTCTGAACCCTCATAACTGTGGAGAGCATCTACAGACACCAATTTAAAAAGCCTCTGAGGAACAGACACTATTTTACACACTATTTTTAAGGTTTCATTGTCGTTTAATCCTGAATACCAGCATAAGTGAAATTTAAACAGTTTTGAGGGTAATTTATCAAATTTGGTGAATATATGGTGATATCTGACATTCTATTAAGGAGTTATTTGTGGACACATTACATTTTTAGACTTTTATTTTGAAGTAAATTGAACAAATTAGACCTTTGGGGTAAGATGACCTCCCACCCACCTAACAATTTTTAAACATAATAATTAATTATTCAGCATTTCCTGTACATTTTAGGCACCTTTGCTTTCATTAAAACCAACAGGTCAGCGAAGTAAAATCATTCGGGCAAAATATGGGTAAAGTTAATTAAATGTAAATATTAATATGCCTGAGTAGAAGTCATAAAATAATTTTGCCTTCCAGATTAATCTATTTTACTGGTATTCTCCTTTGTCATCAGCTGTTCAATTATTATCAAAATAAAAATAAATAGGCTACAATAATTTTAGTTTTTTACATTAATGACACGTTCTTTGGTTTTGTTTGTTTAAATATTTATGATGCGGAGAGTAGACTATTAGAGATTTCATATTAAACATTCACAAAGTGCACATCTTTACATATTACATATCTAGTGCGAAAGTGTGCATCATATAACCATCGTATTCCTCATTTTGAAGTGATGAAATATTATATTTTAAGTGGTTTCTTGGCCTCGGAGGCCAGAGGAGCATCCAAAAATAGACAGAGCAAAACGTGCATCTTCATCACTCTCCTCATCCGCAGTGCCCCGCACTATGACTGAACATGCAACTTTATTACGAGCATAATACCCGAGCTATGAATAACGCCAGACTCGATGCGACTCACCACCAGTGCTTTATTCTGGTTTCCAAATCCTAAACGCGTGTAACCTTCAGCGCTGTCAAAGGTGGGGCCACACACACATGTCGAACACGTCCTGTCCCAAATCAAGATTCGTTAAAACACGTGCGTGATGATGTCACTTACCTCTGCAGCTCAAGTAAAACGCGTTGCTTTGTGGTTCGTTTTCTCATTAAAGGCTTAAAGTGCAGCATTCAGTTATTCCATCCGCGACGAGGTTGAAGGGAAACAACTAGTTAATTGTAAGGGTGTGTGTGAGGCATGCGGCTTACGTGCAGTACCGCAGTGAGGAGGAGGAGGAGGAGGCTCAGGATGGTGCTCTGCATCTCTATGATGGAGACAGACTCAAAGTGATGCGAAGCAATGGCAACTTCCAGAAAACTCGCGACACAATAGACCAGGGGTTTGTTACATTGTTTTTTTCTACTCACCAATATAGTGCTGTATTGTAGCTAGTAGATTAATTTTTTTTAATCAATTTTCATTAATTTTAGTTAGTTTAATCACATTTTGTATTATTTATTTTTACATTTTTATACAATTTATCTTTCTTTTAAAAGGTATAGTTCACTCCAAAAATGACAATTGTGTCATCACTCACCCTCAAGTTGTTCGAAATCTGTTGTTTCTTCCTTCTGTTGGAAGATATGTAGCCCTCAATCGGGTCATGGGAAAAAAAAAAGGTTAATAAAAAAAATAAAAAAGATTCACTTTATCTCAGTGGAATACGATTTTGTGCCTTTTCATACAATATCTATCTATACACACAAAAACTGGGCTTGATTCGGTTGTTCTGAAGGTATGTAAAAAAAATGTACACTTCTGGTCTTTAGGGTCAATATGACCCCACATTGAAATGAATCGGAAATGTGAAAAAAAAAAAAAAAAAACTAAATATATTTTCATGTCAAAAAAAAAAAAAAAAAAAAAAATCCGGCATAAATTTTACACAGAAATGAAGTCCTAGTACTAGAGCATAAATGCAATGTATCATAAAAAAAAAATATTTTGTACAATTACTCAATCAATTTTTGGGGTCGTATAGACTCCGAAGCCCAGAAGTGTAAACAGGAAACGAAGACCATTTGAAGGTAAAAACAATTTAGTGGCCAGACAGTTGATGGTACCCATTGACTTCCATAGTTTTTATTTCCTACCATGTTAGTCAATGGGTGCCGTCAACTGAGGGTGAGTAATGACAAAATTTAAAATGTTTTTCAGGTGAAATGTACCTTTAAAGGAACATCTAAGCAATCATGCTGTTTAAAAACCCACCATGGCTGCTGGTAAACTGATATTCAAAAGGTCTACTGTATGGCAAATGTGATATTGCTTTTATAACAGGAGTTAAAGTATTATAAACAATATCTATTAACTTATGTTTCAGGCAAAACGATCAGTTAGTTTATTTCTTTCCCACAAGTCCAGTTATAGTCTATAATGCCCAGAATGGAATTTCACTGCTAAAAACGAATATTTCAGTGCATAATGTTGATTCTCATAAAAAGTAAATTCTTTAAAAATCGGTCACAGTGCATTTACATTAGAAATATGGAAAGTGGCTTGAAATATCACGTTGAAGAGCACACCTAGACTTTACTATAGACTTCACTTTTTGCCTTCTGATGCCACCTAGTGGCCATAAAATCATTTTTAAAGGAAAGCTGTAGTAAACACTTAAAATCAATATCTTTTATTTTCAAATCAGCCTGCTTTTGTAGGCTATAAAAAAATAAACAGAATCTTTCAGTAACAGTGGCATGCAGGGGAATGCATATAGTCCCGTGACAGACTTCACATTTTGGGCTTCGATTGGGACTCGGTTATCCAGCTAAAGACAAACAGAAAATGAACTTGTTCTTGGAACTACTGAGAAAGAACATATTCTTCATTCTCTGATTGTAAAACACAGATTTGGCAATATCACAATTTACAAGGGATGAAGACTTCAAATTCGTACCGTTCAGTGACAAATCACAGGCTGGGAAAGAAAACAACAAAGAAAAGATTGGTTTAGGTCACTCCCACATAGAAGTAGCAATCAGGCCTAATATACTGATGTGCAAAGGCAAAACACAGCCAATTAAAAAATTAATAAAAATAATCATAATTAAGACCAAAATCGGGTTTCTTTGTCTACAATTTGTTCTGTAAAGAATTTGCCTCAACTATGCTCCGATGCTGAAAATCAGCGTTCCAGTGTTGACGGTTACTGTGAATTGCCATTGGGTTATAGTGAAGTGGTCAATAATGAACGAGGTCCTGACATAACACTTTTGAGTATAATTTAACATTGAGTTAATCTTATGTTGAAATATAAACTATCCGTACTTACACATAAATGATCAGCACAACTTTATGCATTACATAAAATACTTAAAAATAAACCACTTGAAAAGCATCTTTGAAAGCTTAATTTTTGCATTGGTGCAAAGTTAAAAGTATAGTCCATCCAAAAATGAAAATTCTGTCAGCATTTACAAACCCTCGTGTTGTTTCAACCTTTTTGAGCTTTAAAGATATTTTGAAGAAAGTCGGTAGCCAAACAGTTCCGGTTCCCATTGACTTCCATTATAAGTGAAAGTCAAAGAAGTAAAACTCTTTGGTTCTCAACATTCTACAAAGTAACTTCTTTTGTGTTCCATAGAAAGTCATAAAGGTTTAGAAAGAGAGGAGGATGAGTAAATTATGACATACATTTCTTTTTTGGGTGTCCCTTTAAAACTATAAAAATGCAAACATACCTCGTTGTGACATTTAAAATGTGAAATCAGACAAGAATAAGGAACAAAGGCAAAGACCAAAAAAGATGTGCGATATAGAACAAGGTAGACAGTACTGGAAACTGAATATTTTAAGCGAATGAAAAAATATGAATGTTGTTTTTGAATTAAATATTTATAAGCCTCTCTTAGGAAATGTTAGTAATTAAAATTAATGTCCATTAAAATTTTCATTTTAACTGAGCTGAATTAACTTTCTAATATCAATTAAAAAGGTTGAAGAGATCAATGAAAATCTTAAAGGGATACTCCACTTTTTTTGGAAATAGGCTCATTTTACAACTCCCTTGAGTTTTACCGTTTTCGAATCCATTCAGACAATTTTCTGATATTTAGAAGAATATCAGTAACCAGACAGTTTCTAGTCTCATTGACTTCCATAGTATATTTTTTTCCTACTATGGAAGTCAATGAGACCAGAAACAATCTGGTTACTGATATTTCTCTAAATATCAGAAAATTAGCTGAATGGATTTGAAAACGGTAAAACTCAACTGTTTAACTCTGAGGGAGTTGTAAAATGAGCCTATTTCCAAAAAAAGTGGAGTATCCTTTAAACAGTCCATCTACATATTTCACTTATGTTTGCCTGAACGTGATTTAAATTGATACTCCACTTTTTTTGGAAATAGACTCATTTTATCACTCCCCAGAGTTAAACAATTGGATTTTACCGTTTTCGAATGCATTCAGCCGTTTTATATATATATATATATATATATATATATATTTAGAAGAATATCAATAACCAGTTTTTTTCCTACTATGGAAGTCAATGAGACCAGAAACTGTCTGGTTACTGATATTCTTCTAAATATCAGAAAATCAGCTGAATGCATTTGAAAACAGTAAAACTCAACTGTTTAACTTCTGGGGAGTCTGTAAAATGAGCCTATTTCCCAAAAAAGGAGTATCCCTTTAAGAGAGGCATAAAATCGTATACACTTTAGACTGAAACAAACAGTTGTCACATAAATTACAGCTTAAATATTAACAAACTGAAAATGCACTATACCCTAGAGTCCGAGTCTTTACAGTTCCAAAAAGTTTGTAAAAGGATCAATGTGCCATTTGTACCGTTTTTTGTACCATTTTTTGACCAAATCCTGCACGAGTGGTTCAACGATACAGCTCAGTTTGGCTCAGTAAAGAGGTTTACCATCACAGCGTCCGCCCTCAGATGGGTGTGTTGGGTAGGAGACCGTTGGAGGCGTTCAGCATACTGTTGCTCAGCGTGATGGGAGATTTGCCATTATGTGCCTGACCGTTTGTGGGACTGTCCGTTCGGAGTTTGTCCGTTCCGCTTCTCCAAACGTGGCGAGTGCCCTCTGAGAGACTCTCTTCCTGGGCGTCGCACTTCCGCCCTTTTCGGCGTCCCTGCGAGGAGTCTGTGGGACCGTCCTGCTGTGACAGAGATGCCTGAACCTGTTTACCGCGATGGTTCAGCAAGGCACTGACGCACAGAGCTAACAGAACGGACACCACCACGAGCTCCTGCAAGTAGGTGGGTTGGTTCACATGCTGGAAGTTTCCGCCAGCCTCGATCATTCGCGAGTTTTCCTCGTTCGTCGCGGACAAGCGGGTGAAATTTCTACTTTCTACTTTCTCCAGCGAATCGTTGTGCGTGACCGTAGGATCCACATCCTCCGGCTCAGGCCTCGGCTCCGTCTGCTTGGGTGTCGTCCACCTGGGAGTGGACACGGAGGTTTTGATTCCCGTTTCGGCAGGCGGGGTGCTCTGCGGGCGGCTCGGGGAAGCTGATAGGATGGTGGGGTTGCTCTTCTGTTTAACATGGTAGACGCTCAGCGTTTGGGTGTAGCCGTTCTCCACAGCCTGACACAGGTAGTGTCCCAGGGTGGACGGGGTCGCCACAGAGCTGAGGCTGCCGGCGTCTTGCTGAATGTAGATTCTGGGCGAGAGTTGGCTGTTGAGACGCTCCCAGTGGCGTTTGGCGAGGTGTGACGCTTCCGGGCACTGCAGGTGCACTACCTCGTTTAGACACACAGATATCACTTCACCTGGATGACACACAGGGGTCAAGGGTCAGCATACACACAACACAGGCATTATACAGTACTCTGTATGCCACTTTTACACAAGAGCTTGAAAAGAAGGTGCAATCGTCAGAAAAGTTTAATGTCAAAAGGTCAAATTAAATATACAAATAAATATCTATAATTGAATTAAATTTTGATTTGCTTTATATTTAACTTTACATTTTTGCAACCCTGTTAGCTACATGTGGTACATAGCTAAATTTTAATAGTGTATATTTTTTAGAATTTATAACACAAAAATTTAAATTCAATTTAAATGCATTTACATTTGAATTTAAAACAAAAATTTGAACATTTATTTAAAGATGATGTTATGCTAAATAAGGTTAAACATGTATTATTAACAGTGGAAATACTACTATTAATACTACAATTTGTGAAAAAATGAAGGGAATGGAATGAAAGCTTTCACGCCAAATGATGTAACTTCCTGGATGTCACACATTTACAATTTTCTTTTCTTAATAGAGGAAAAATCATGTGGTAACAGGGTTGTATGTAAAATGCGTGACGGCTAAATATTACATTTTTGGTAATTTTTTTCCCCTTAAAATAAATAAATATTTCAAAATTGTGCCAAGATTTTGAAATTGTTGTATGATATTATTGTTAATTTTTGAATGCATACATTTCATGGAAAATGCCATAAATAGATTATTTTTACAATTATTTTTTAGAATTTATAATGCAAAAACAGAAAAATTTTAATTCAATTTAAACACATTTACATTTAAATTTAAAACAAAAGGTTGAACATTTATTTAAGATTATGTTATGCTAAATTAGGTTAAACATGTATTATTAACAAATACTACAATTAATACTACAATTTGTGAGAAAATGAAGGGCATGTATTGAAATAGCTTTCATGGCAAATGATGTAACTTCCTGGATGTCAGCACGTTTAATATGGTTGTAACAGGGTTGTATGTAAAATATGTGATAGCTAAATATTATTATAAATATATAAAGATATAATATTGTAATAATAATAATAATATATCAAAAAGTTTTTGGTTACGTTTTTTCCCTTAAAATAAATAAATATTTCAATATTGTGTCAAGATTTTGACATTGTTGCATGATATTGTTAATTTTTGAATGCATACATTTCATGAAAAATTCCATAAATAGTAAAGAATAAACTCCAAGATCTAAGTAAAAATGAGACAAACAAAAATATTTCAGGGACTTCACTTGAGTTACCCAAGTACCACATTTGCAACTGCAAAAAATAAAATTGAGATTAAATTATGAGTAAATAAATGGTACACATTTAAAAAGGATAGAATTTGAGACTCTCCAGCATTTATACACTGATATCTAAACATTATAAAGATGTACACATAAACTGCACTCACTTGAAGGGGTTCGGGGCTGGCCAGAGCGTGACCTGGGGTCACATTTTTACACTGCTCTGACACATTACCCTCATCTACATCCTGGACACTGTGAAAAACAATGAAACGAGATTAAAAACAAAGGACAGGGGACCCAAATCTGCAATAAAAGCACATTAAACCAACCGTATATTTAATTAGGAAGTATTTGTTGGGTCTGAACACACTTTGCTGTAATGATACTTACAGATTGTCCTGACTAGTTATGTCTGTGCAGACTTTCATCACAGGGTCCCAGCCACAGAAGGGGTCTCTGGCTAGAATACACTCAGCACAGCTCCAGTAGTAAGAACAGTTGGACACGGGTACCCGACACCACTCCTTCTGAAGAGCCAATCAGCACTGCACCCTGGGAACACACACCAATACAATAGATTTATATTCAGTAAATTTGCAGTTCCATGATTAAATAAATCCTATGAAAGAATGAAGCTGTGACTATGCACACTTTTGACATTTCCTTTTTATTTGCAGATACCGAATGATGTCTGTTCCCGGAGTAAAGCTAATAAATGACTCTTGAAGTGATGGGTACCTTGGAGACTGAAAGCAGGATGTTTTTGACCAGCTGCGGTCGATGAAACACTTGGATCTCTTCAATGATGTGAGCTCCGTTCTCCAAGATTACGGCTTTGTGCAGGTAGCCAGACTCTACAGGGAATATTAAGATCATTTTAAAATGACTCCAAAGGGGAAAACAATTATAAGAAACAGTAATAGTCACAAAAAAAAAACTAAAAAAAAACTATATATGCATTTCTTTGATGTCTAATATGAAATCCAACCAATGCATTGAATTTTTAGGAGTATTGCAATACTCGTACTACAACTATCATTAGTTCCTTTTACTCTCGTTAAAGGGATACTCCACTTTTTTGGAGTTAAACAGTTGAGTTTTATCATTTTAAAAATCCATTCAGCTGATTTTCTGATATTTAGAAGAATATCAGTAACCAGACAGTTTCTGGTCTCATTGATTTCCATAGTATATATTTTTTCCTACTATGGAAGTCAATGAGACCAGAAACTGTCTGGTTACTGATATTCTTCTAAATATATATATATATATAATATATATATAAAAAAAACTGAATGCATTCGAAAACGATAAAACCCAACTGTTTAACTCTAGGGGAGTTGTAAAATGAGCCTATTTCCAAAAAAAGTGGAGTATCCCTTTAAATTAGCTTATTTTATTCTTGTGGTATTTAGGAATATAATTTTTCTACATGGAATAATATCTCCAAAACAGCATTTTTTATTATTAATTATTTATATACTGTTATAGCATTCATGCATTTTTTTTTAATTACAGTAGCTTTTACTTTTATTTTTCAGTTTTCATTTAAATTTTACTTAAAATTTTAGTAATTTTTAATTTTAGAAAAGAAATTAAAGGCTGCTTCAGCTTTTATTTATCTTAATACTTTTTTTAAAAAATTGCATTATGATACTTAGAATAATTTAAGCAATCAATAAAACTACTGACAAAGAAAAATGTCTCCACTATCAGTCTAATTGTGATTTTTGAAGGCACTGATATTGACCAATATTTACCCGTGAGCAAGAAGAGCACAGTGTAATCTCTGCCGCGTGCTCCACGAACTCTCTGAGCGGCGATGTTGCTGTAGCTCTCATCAGGTGACACCATTGTAAGGCCCTGATTGACCGGTGCAACACTTTTATCAGCCAGGAAGTTGTCCTTAACAAAGCGTAGAGTGTTGTCTGAGGCATTATGAAGGCCACACTGCAGAGATAAACAGCAGAAATTTGAATAATTTGATTTATGGGCATATGAAAACAGAAGAAAAGAATTTGGTTAGTAAAATAAAATAAAATAAAATATAGTTTGAGCTCAGTAAGATTTGTATTGTTTTTGAAAGAGGTCTCTTATGCTCACCAAGGCTGCATTTATTTGATGAAAAATACAGTAAAGAACATAATATTGTGAAATACTATTACGATTTAAAATAACTGAATGTATTTAAAATTATAAATTATAATTAATTTATTCCTGTGATGGCAAAGCTGAATTTTTAGCATAATTTTCAGTATCACATGATCCTTCAGAAATCATTCTAGTATGCTGATTTACTGCTCAAGATACATTTCATCAGTGGCGGCTTGTCAATAGAGGGCGCTGGGCGCCGCCCATCAAGAAATAGACATACAAAAAATTACATAAAAATACAAAAATAAAATATTTATTTTCAAGTCGGAAACATGCTTTTTGGTACTTTATTGGTATGAAATGTAAATAAAGATCATACATTTATATTTAGGTCAACATGGTTTTCGGTACTGCTTTGTATTTATTTGCCCTCCTCAATAAAAAATAAAAATAAAAAATGCGCCCCCAAAAATAAATATCACCAGCCGCCACTGCATTTCAAATTATTATCAATGTTCAAAACAGCTGTGCTGCATAATATTTTGAGGAAACTGGAAATTTGAGGAAATTCTTTCCCAGATTTTTTTGATTGAACGACATTTTTGTGAAATAGAAATCTTTTTGTAACATAAATGTTGTTACGTCACTTTTTCTCTAATGCATCTGTGCATTAATGCATTCTTACTGACCCCAAACTTCTGACCAGTGTAAACTAAATCAGAATAATAAAATAAAGGGGCACTCTTATGACACTAACCTCTCCAGGGTTTGCCATTTGCTCCTGTACTCGTGTGCTCCATTTCAAAGTGTCCCGATTCAGAACCTTGTAACGTCCTGTAAACACATTTTTAACGTCTTTGAGGCTGAATGCACACACGGCTGAGCGACCCAGGTTTACTTGCCTAAAAAACAACAACACAAAAACTGAGGTAAGTATTTTAAGCAAAATTATAAAATAATTCCAAAAAAAACCAAAACAACTCAGAATAATAAAGCATGTTTCCTCACCACTGAGAACTGAAGATCCCATAGAATAGGGTTTCGTCCTCAGACGCGCCCTCCGGTGGTGGAAGGCTAACAATGTCCTGTAGGATGTTGTATGGCAGCTCTTGGGCAGCTTGACACAGTAGCTGAGCCTTGGCAAAGGTGGTCCAGCGTTTCTGAAGAGTACGCTGCCCACCCACATCACTCTAAAGAGAAATGAACACCAACTGAGAATGGCATTTTTAATAAAACCAAGCTCAAATTAAATTAGTTTTTCATTTATGTTTGATGAATATGTAAATGTGCTAGCTAAAAAAAAAACTGTTATAAACATGCTCACATACACAGGATATACACTACCGGTCAGAACGTTTTAGTAATATTTTTACAATTTAAAACAGCTGTTTTCTTTGTGAATATATATAGTAAAGTGTAATTTATTCCTTTGATCAGAGCTGAATTTTCATCATCATTACTCCAGTCTTCAGTGTCACATGATCCTTCACAAATCATTCTAATATGATGATTTTATGCTCCAAAAACATGTATGATTATTATCCATGTTGAAAACAGTTTTTTAAATTTTTATTTCAGGATTC
Organism: Hybognathus amarus; assembly: GCA_030378365.1. Taxonomy (NCBI): domain Eukaryota; kingdom Metazoa; phylum Chordata; class Actinopteri; order Cypriniformes; family Leuciscidae; genus Hybognathus; species Hybognathus amarus. The sequence continues at coordinate 269,995 of JAQIUQ010007478.1, forward strand.
TTTGATGAATAGAAAGTTCAAAAGAACAGCTTTTATCTGAAATGGAAAGCTTTTGTTACATTAAACACTAACCTTTAAAAAGTTTGGGGTCAGTAAGAATTTGTATTTTATTTTTGGGAGAAATAAATCAGAAATCAATACTTCTATTCATCAAGGATGAGTTACATTGATCAAAAGTTACAGTAAAGACATTTATAATGTTAGAAAAGATTCTATTTTGAATAAATGCTGTTCTTTGAACTTTCTATTCATCAAAGAATTTTGAAAAAAAAATGTGCACCACTGTTTAACATTGAAAGTAACAATTAATGTTTTTTGAGCATAAAATCATCATATTAGATTGGTTTCTGAAGGATCATGTGACACTAAAGACTGGAGTAATGATGCTAAAAATTCAGCTTTTTCAGAGGAATACATTACATTTTAATATATATTAACAGAGAAAACAATCATTTTAAATAGTCATAATATTTCACAATATTACTGTTTTTTTATTTTTTGTGTTTTTTTTTTTTTAATATAAAATAAATGCATCCTTGGTGAGCAAAAGAGACTTCTAATAAAAGTAGTGTATATCAATTATCAACACTTACTGTGCAAACTTGGGCAATGCGAGACACTGTAAACTTCTCAATGAAGTCGATACTCTTTTCCAGTCTCACTAAAGAAGAAATAAACCTTCTCCTCACTGGGAACATACGTGGAGCTGATGAAAGTAGGATCTGGGAATTGTGTAGTGAAAAAGAAAGCAGTTTAGTGATAAAGCGAAGCAAATCGGAGTCCGTAAAGCCTCTCCTTCTCTTTGTTATCTTACCTTCTAACCAGCCAAGCGTATCATCCAGTTTCAGATCTACATGGCTGCCCTCGCTCAAGTGGCGTGAAATGACAGGTCGAGTTCCCCTGTAGTCTGCCACTGTTCCGGTGTACAGTTCTCCATCTGAAACATACACAACCATTATATTGTGCTAAACCATAGACAAAAACCTTCGGCCTCACATTTACAAATAGAAACGCTGGATGGTGCCTTGCATGGCTGACACCACCGTCGGTGTATGAATGGGTGAATGTGAGGCAAAAAGCGCTATATAAATGCAGCCCATTTACCATAAAGAAGCTTTATTTTTAACAGTATGTGTCTGCCAATTGGGGTTCATGCATGGCTTTAAACAGGCTGTAGGCCTTTCCGATTGTGAAGTGAACATTCTCAGGCCTCATGTCTGAAGTCACATGTCAGCCACCCAAAATAAGTAGATCAGGACTAGGATTTAAGAGCAAGAGGATTAACAATGTCAGTTCACGAGAGAAATCGGCCTCTCTCTTGGTCAATCTATTCATCATTACAACAAGGCTAATTACACACCACACACATAAGAAACATGAGCATCAGCTATAACTATTGTTTTTGCAACATGACAGAGTTGATGCTCTATTTTTACAAAGATAAATCAATAAATTATGTTTACTTAATTATTCAGTAAAACAATGTTATTGTGAATATTATTGCTACTTGTTCATCATTGTGTCAGTGTTTTATTCACTGCCTTTTGCTAGCTTCTTTGCACGGATAAAAACAGTGACGAAACGCTCTGTAAAGCAGTTTTTCAGTTTAAGGCTACTGTAGAAACATGTCTGGCAAAAAAAGGCGACTTAATGTGTAAGAGGACCCGGTGTTTATAGAAATGCCTCATTCTAAGGTAATAAAAACAATATATGTCTATATTCACCACTGAAAACATAGTTATGAATATTATAATGCAATTCTGTCAACGGATCATCCTAAATATTACAAAATGCACCTTTTAGTATTTCCTTTAAAAACATCCATAAAATATCAAACTATTATCATGCATTTTAAATAATTAAAATAATTTATGTATTAACCCTTTAGGTGCCACAGGTTTTTTTTCTAAAATGTTCGAATTTTGACATGTTAATTTCAAAAGACTTTTAAGATATCCATAAAACATCCATAAAATATCAAACTATTATCATGCATTTTAAATAATTAAAATAATTTATGTATTAAACCTTTAGGCGCCAGAGTTTTTTTCCTAAAATGTTCGATTTTGACATGTTAATTTTAAAAGACTATATGTTAAAAGTGAAACAAAATAGATACTTTCTGTAAATTAGAGAAATATAAAGGATGACCCAAAGTTTATGTAGGGATTAAATTTCCCATCTAATTAGCATATTATGACATCATATGGTGGCAGCAATCTTGGATTATAGAATTTTCATGAAAAGTCACATGTTTAAATGATAAATTGCAGCACTTCTTGGAGGGGATGTTGAACGAAATTTGACACCCAATATGACAAAATCGTCCTTTTTATTCAGTGACGCATCTTGTTGAGTAAACTCGACCGTGGCGCCTAGACGGTTAACACACAAAGTGTCAGACCAAACAAGTCAAGTATGGAGTGCCACAGGGCTCAGTATTTGGTCCTTTACTTTTCTCCTTTTTTATATTTCCTTTAAACCTGAGCCAAGCAGAATGTATTTATTATATCAAAGACTGGATGATTTCCTTTTACTCAATTCTGATAAAATAGGGGTGTTAGCTATTGGACCAAAAACCTCAGAATAAGACGATAGAATATAATCGAGTTTGCCGACTATCTATTGTAAAACTGCAAATATCTGTTTAGTCATGAAACTCTAGATCACATCATTTTCTACACGGCACAAGCTTATTGGCTTCTGCTGATTATGCATTCACTGAGCTTGTTCGCTCAACATTTAAATAGTCTCTTAGGAATACTGTGTGAAACAAGCCATATAACCTATGCAAGCTCTTCATGGCAATGGATGAATACTTACCCACAGTTATGGCAGTGTTCTTCTGGTACGGGTCGTAAGGGCAACGACCTCTGCCTTCTTCAGGCTTACCACTGGGGATTGTAGCCATGGAGAATGTCTTCAAATCCTGTGGAGGTGAACACATAAATCATGTGTGTTTTAATACACTCATGAACTTGAGAGGAATTAGATTAGGACAATTTGTACACCACAATTTTGCCTTGTAGATTTTGTTTAAATTTGATATGAAAAGACATTGACAACAGTAATAATTCACAGGCTGTGGTTCTTTCATGCTATTTGCTACATGCAAATCTCCCCTGATACACGCACACACACAGATCTTCTTCCTCTCACACTCATGAAAACACAGAGTGAGGAAGAAGCACTGAGACCATTGTGTTCACATGACAGGATTGAATAATGCTCAATGGTCTGTGAAGGACAGTCACGCAAGGTTTAATCTTAAAGGTTTATAATACCATTAGGGCCCTATAAAATCCGTTTTATTTTTTCTCAAATTCCGTTGTTATTCTTTTTAAATTTTAAAATTCTACTTTTTGTTTAATTTTTGGGAATTCTTTTTTTTTACCCTTTACTGTTATTTTGGTTGTAAAAAGAGTGTGCTTTTAATGTTAATTAATAAAAAATGTACACAAATAAAATAGGCATTTACTATTAAAATGACAAATACTGCATGATGCAACATAACACTGCAAAATCCAGCGAATTTCCGCGTTAACACTACGATTCCACGTTAACTGGCCAATTCCGCGATTCCGTGATCGCGGAAATTATAAGGCCCTATACCATAAAAGATGCTGCAAACTGAATTAAATCTTTAACTATAAAGCAAGGATTAATTTAACAATCACAGTGACAGCAGGGTTCTGCAATATCCTAATATGTCATGTGACTGATGCTGAGGCTAAGGCTGTAGATTGACGCTTAACTCAATAGAGGTCAGTGCACAGACATAGATGTGACTCATATGAATGGATACTACATAATCATTCATGGCTCTTCAGACAGTAAAACTTGTCACAAGCACATACGATTGTTGCAATTTTGGCCCAGTCACACAGAGCTTTCAAATAGTTGGGAAGTAGTTACCATGGTAAAATAAATAAATAATGTATCATTATATTCACACAAAACAGATTATAAAACGATTATTCTACATAATTATTTACATTTATTAGCCCTAGAAAGCCTTTTTTTCTTTGGTTTTGTGTTTACATTATGCTTACAAAAAGTAAACGGGACAGAATAAACTGTTAAAAGACGTATGCGGTCTGACTTACGATGTAGATGCAGCGGGGGCTGAAGGCAAACGTCCCACAGGCGTACATGTGGGTGGAGTTCAGCTCTTGCAAAACCCTTACAAAGTTATGACAATCCATCTGAGGGTGAATAGGGGAGTTAAGTTAAAGGCCAGCTTATAAAGACACATATTTGCCCAGTTTAACATAAGTGTTAAAGAGGTTGGAGTGTTTAGCTCTTAAAGTTGGTTTCCCAAACCTTCATTTTGCCTTTCATGGAACAATCACCGAGGTCTTTTTCTGTGGGAGACCAGTCCAGCTGAAACGTGAGTGTAAAAACAAGATCAGATTCATCACATGCATATACCACGAGCTCAAAGAGAGCTGATTTTTTTTAATAAACTGTTAAACAAGAAAACAAAAATCAACAATCCAAAACATGCAAAAAAAAAACCAATAAATAATTTATCTTAAACACATACTATACAGTTATATACCTAAATCCATAATACAATTTTTAACTTCATAAAATAAATACATTTAAATTAAATAAAATTATATTTGCTTAGAAGCACATTGGTTACCAGTACCTAAACATTAATTTATACTTGCACATAAATGTTAGATCATTTATTTAATAAATCATTTCTTTTGTTATATTGTATATATATATTTTACTCATATTTATATTGTGATCAGCTATAAGCAATAAGGCAAGAGAGGTCCTGCTAAATTTTTGATATAGTCACGGCTAAAGTGCTTTATTGTTTTTATAAAACGTATAAAATATTAGGGCTGTCAAACGATTAATCGCATCCAAAATAAAAGTTTGTGTTTACATAATATATGTGGATGCACTGTGTATAATTATATATATATATATATATATATATATATATATATATATATTTATTTATTTATTTATTTATTTATTTATACACACACATATATATGTATATATATAAATAATAAATAATATACAGAAATATGTATATACTGTATATAGATTTATATACAATTTATATTACATATAAATATAAATATTTTATATAAATATTATTTTTTTCCTTAAATATACATGCATGTGTGTGTGTATGTATATATATATATTTGTTATATATATATATATATATATATATATATATATACACAAAATAATTATACACAGTGCACCCACATATATTATGGAAACACAAACTTTTATTTTGGATGCGATTAATCACGATTAATCGTTTGACAGCCCTATAAAATATTATATAAAATAAAAATCAAGGACAAACATTTTAATTAAATCACTGAAGCCCCTGACATAACAAAAGGTTGCTATGCAACAAAAATAATCATCAGCTATGGCAGCTGTTCCTTATCTTGAAATATAAGTGAGATGGAATGCTGTATATTGACCAATCAGCATCCAGGGACGATCAATTTATGATATATTTATAATATATATAAATGTATAATATATATTTTTACGTTTCCTTTAGTGCTGCTGACATAGTGATCCTTCAATTCTTCAGCTAGTCATGTGAAAATCACACTGACCTTCTCCTTTACGATCATATTATCAGTCTGACTGACATCAATTGAGAGAATGGCATCACGTGCTCCGACGAATAAAGTGCCCTCGTCGTTGCTAAGCAACAGTGTGGTGGTGTTATAAACATCAGGGTTCGTGAAGACAGTGAGAGAACGACCTGGACTTCCTGTGACACAACAGAAAAGACAAAGACGAATGACAAAGCAGAAACATAAATGGAAAAATAATGAATCACAGTTTACAGTTTTACTGTAGAGTTCCAAATAATAACCACTATTTATTTCAATTGATGGATGAATGAAAGGGTTGTATTTCCCAGAACCACAGAAGAAAAATATATGAAATTATATTGAGCAATTATAAAAATAAAAAAAAAACAAGTTTATCCTAGTTAACTGTTGTGGAATAAAAATAAAATAAAATCACTGACAGCAGGGGGCAGCCAAACCTCCAAAATATTAAGGAAATCTAAAATTGTGGCAAAAGGAAATAAACAGCTCTCACAACATGTTTTGGTGAGAATTTGACTGCATTATTAGTTTTATAAATCAAAAAAATAACATGATAATGTATCAAGGGGGATCAGATACATGGTAGGGTTTAAATTTGCTCAGCAACAGTAATAGTGATTGCCTACAAAATATTGAAAAGTTACAAAATATGAAAGACAAAATTAAAGAAATCTTGATTATTGTTTTGTTTCAGAAACACCTGAGTCTGACACTAAAAAGAGTGTCTTTAAATTCCATGTTAAAATTCAACATTTTGGAGTATTTCACACTGAAGCATGAAGTCTATCTACACAGAGGAAAGACGACTGTAATTTCCAAGAAGCAGAATATTGAAGCGTGAAGACAACAGCAACTTCCTGTGCTTTTTATGCAATACAGCCTCTGAGGTAAAAGCCTGCCGTCTTCTTGACTTTTATTAGACTTACACTGTTGCAGTGGTTTCCTCCCCCCAAATAGATGGTTCGCCTCAAGTTTGACGTATGTGTGCAATTCTGAGAGTAAATTTAAATGTGGTTGACATGGTATCAGAGCAAAAAGCTGCTACAGTAGCCGGTTTCTGTACCGTGATCTCCCCCAAAATAAAACCCACAATAGATTCCAGTCTAGACTGAACCTGTTGAGCTGAGATATGAGAAGATGTGTCTGTTATCATTCAGCCTTACGTGACTTTATGTAACTGATCTCTAAAACACACACAGAAACACTATAAACATGATAAAGCACAATACACACCCTTTGTGTGAGAAATGAAAGCTGTATGAATTATTTATTGTTTTAGTTTGGATGCCATAACAAACACACACCACAATGTGTGCCATGGTGATATCTGCTTTGATCTACATGCAAAAACAAGCATGGAAGCATTAATGTTGTGCATGGGGTGAGCACGTGAACATTTTGTATAGGAATACAGTACACTACCATTCACAAGTTATGCATTTATTTAATTGAAAATACATATGTCTTCCTGTGATGGCATACTGTCATTACTCCTGTCCTCAGTGACTCATGATCCTTCAGAAATCATTCTTATATGCTGATATTTCAATAATTATATCAATGACCAACAGCTGTGCTCGTGCTGCCTAATATTTGAGTTAAGGATGATGAACATATACATAAGTATTGATTCATTTTAATTTCTTAAAAAAGAACATTAGTGAATCCTCATTTACCTGACGTACAGTCTCCATTTAAGGTTTCATGCTAATTTTACAACTGTGCACAGTTTAATTATTACAAATATTTCTTGTTTGACAAGTTTATGCAAAACAGCAATGGTGGCTCTAAATTTGGTTTTATTTTTAAATTTATTTAAATCAAGAGAAACTGTTATGTTGATGACGAGCCGAAACAAACACAGTGGCTTGTGAGAAAATACAGGCCTCGGAATAAAAAGCAATGCGTAAGCAGTAAGTGGAAAACTGTACGTGGTTTAGTAAACAACGAGTTCTGTGTCTAAAAATGTCTCAAAAGCCAATCTTATCTTATTGTGAGAGCATATCTATAGTATTGTCTAGTCTACATCTACAAAAACAGCCACGAAATGATAGCATCTCTGTTTGCAACTGGCACCATGTCAGCTCTTACAGGAAACTAGCTCAGGTCAAATAGAAAACACGACAATACCTGAACTGAGAACTTCAAACCACACACTTGAAAAAACAGAAACCACTACAGAAACTGTTTTTATTCCAACTCATTAACATCAATGCATTACATAAATTAAAACAGTAAGTCACTAAATTTAAAGCTACACTGTGTGATTTTTACCCCCATCTAGTGGTGAAAAGGTATATGACCATATTAGTTTCTGTTCCTCTCAATTCCGAATCTCGTTTTAACTCCTACGGTGGCCAATGTAGTCCAAGATTAACACAGCTTCCAGTTCGACCTCGTCCATGAGTGTTAACGCAAACGTAAACGCGAAAGGCGAAGCTTGAATTAACGGGTATGTCCCTCTCTGGCTAATGTACTTTCAAGATGGAGGGGCAACATGGCGACTGACATTAGAACCCCTTACCCGTATGTGTTTTCAATGGCATATTATACACTCATGAGAATACTTTATTACTCGAACGAAGTAAATATACATTAATGAGCACATATATTTTTGAAAGAACTAAGTCTTTTTAGCTGAGAATAAACTAAGAGTTACACAGTGTAGCTTTAAGACAATAATAATGCAATAATAAAAAATACTCTGTTCTAAAACTACACTCTCCACTTTCCATCATATATACACTACCGGTCAAAAGTTTAGGGTCGGTAAGATTTTTTATGTTTTTAAAAGAAGTCTCTTCTGCTCACCAAGGCTGCAATTTTTTGATAAAAAATACACAAAAAACACAGTAATATTGTGAAATATTATGACAATTTAAAATGACTTTTTTATGTTAATAGATATTAAAATGTAATTTATTTCTCTGAAAAAAGCTGAATTTTCAGCATTATTACTCCAGTCTTCAGTGTCACAAGATCCTTCACAAATCACTCTAATATGATGATTTTATGCTCCAAAAACATGTATGATTATTATCCATGTTGAAAACAGGTTTTTTTACTGTAACTTTTGATCAATGTAACTCATCCTTGATGAATAGAAGTATTGATTTCTTATTTATTTCCCCCCAAAATAAAATTCAAATTCTTACTGACCCCAAAATTTTTAAAGGGTAGTGTTTAATGTAACAAAAGCTTTCCATTTCAGATAAAAGCTGTTCTTTTCAACTTTCTATTCATCAAAGAATCCTGAAATAAAAATGTAAAAAACTGTTTTCAACATGGATAATAATCATACATGTTTTTGGAGCATAAAATCATCATATTAGAGTGATTTGTGAAGGATCATGTGACACTAAAGACTGGAGTAATGATGCTGAAAATTCAGCTTTTTTCAGAGGAATAAATTACATTTTAATATATATTAACATAAAAAAAGTCATTTTAAATTGTCATAATATTTCACAATACTGTGTGTTTTTGTGCATTTTTAATAAAAAAATTGCAGCCTTGGTGAGCAGAAGAGACTTCTTTTAAAAACATAAAAAATCGCACCGAATCTTAAACTTTTGACTGGTAGTGTATATTAGGGCTGTCAAACGATTTTGGAAAAAAAGATACATTTTGTATCTTTAAGAGCTAAATTTAAGAAAATAATAGATGTGGAATGGATCCAATAAACTCCTTTCATTCACATTCTTCCTTACATAAAGGAGGAGTGAAGTGGTGTTATGCAACTATTTCAGATCTGAAAAACTTTGGCCAGTGCTGGCAGAAACACACCGCTATCTGGGCCTTCGCTGAGTGTTTGGAAAGCGACGACAGATAGTGATGTCATAATGGAAGCTCTAAGTTTAAAGTCACATTAACACATTTAAATCAACACATTTTTGCCCTAGGCACAGTTTTCTGCTGAGAGCACGTGAACAACTTCTCTGTTCACTGTCATGAGCCTGGGAAGAAAACACTGGGCTCTGTGGGGAGGCTAATCCTAAAGCTGAGCCGCAGCATACCAGCTGTCTTCTCCCAGCAGCCCTCGGAGCGAGAAGAACGTCAGCACTACTTTCCACCTCCTCCACCCTTTTCCACTATATATCATTCACATGACAACTACTGTGTAACACTCGCTTTTCTCAAGAATAAACAGCCCAATCTGCAGACTTACACAGAATTCACACCTGACCCGGGTGTCAAATATTTTTTTTCATGTGATAAAGACATATTTTAAATCTACAGATCTCAGATAGAGTTTCACCAAAATTAGTCAGAAAAATGTCTGAAAATCTGTTTAAAGACAAATAAGACGATGAACAAACAAGGTCATAAAACAGACATAATGCTGTTTTAGCAAAAAGGAGGAATTTCCAAGATAATCTTGGATTATTAGCAGCACTTATTGGTGATTTTGGTCCATTTCACTGAACTAAACTCCTATAATTCCTCATGTGAGCTGCTCTCGTCTGTAAGGCCTGTAAAGAATGTGGATCTGACGGTCAGCACGCGGCTGTGAAATTATGCAACCCCAGGGTACACACTCTCAGTGCAGGCCGGAGAAACCAAAACACTTCAGTTCACTTGTAAAGATCCAAAAGCTATCTCCTTGACTTAGTTTGACATAGAAATATGTGTAAAAATACACTCTTAGAAGAAAAGGTTCTATATAGAACCTTAAAAGGTTCTATCAGCGTTACATATTTGGAACCCCTAAAAGGTTCTATACACTCTTAAAAAAAGGGTTCCTCTGGGCTCTATATAGAACCCTGGGGTTCCATACTTGGCCAGAACCTTTTACCAAAAAAAAAAAAATGGAACTCCATTTTGGAGTTCCATTTATGAAGCGGGGGATGGAACCATATCTGGTTCTAAATACCATTTTAGGGCCCTATAATTTCTGCGATCACGGAATAAAAGCACACTCTTTTACAACTAAAATAACAGTAAAGGGTAAAAAAAATTAATTCCCAAAAATTAAAACGGAAAAAACGGAATTTGCAAAAATTGAAACGGAAAAAACGGAATTTGGGAAAAAATAAAATGGAATTTGGGAAAAAATAAAACGGATTTTATAGGGCCCTACCATTTCATCTAAGAGTGTAATGTCTTGTAAACAGAACATTTTCCCCAGGAACTAAAAAGAAAACACAAATGTGACAAAAACGAGACTGCTGAGGAAGTTTGCTCATGCTTCCTGATTCATGATTATGTACAGTTAAAATACAGACACTTTATCTGGTTTTATCAAATCCATGAGTAACTCCTATTGGTGTCTGTTGCCGTTGGTCTGTGCATGTCACCAACAGAATATTATTGATTTGCCTGCCTGCTTTGACAACATTGCATGAGAACTGAACTGAGCTAATGGGCATCAATGTTTTCTCAAGAGCTGCTGTATAGATAGATAAACTAAGGGTACGTTTACATGACACTGATGTACTGAAAACTGAAACTTTTTCCACCCTCTGTACAGATCAAAATAATTATTATTGCCGCTTCCATAGACATAAGTGTGTATTTGACAAACTCTAAATGTATTGCTTTTTTGGTAACTTATGTGAATTTAAATAAAATAAACATTATGTGCTTGAAAACACTGAATAGTTGTGATGTCAAGACAGTGAGCGCTCTCCGTCTCTGGCTCAGAAAATATGTGTATGTGTTATTATAAAAATTCCACTGCTTCGTTTTCAGCCAGGAAAAACCCTGAGATTATTCTTTTTCAATTTTGTTTGTTCTTTTTGCATGCACTTTGCGAAGTGACCAAATAAAGCAAAGCACTAGTCCACTTTTATTTTGTCCGTTTCTGAATTTTATATTATCAGAGGCAAAATACAAACACAATTGCATTATTATTTTTATATACTGTCATGTTTTTGTTTTTAAAATATGTCATGTTGATAAAATATATTTTAACTTAAAGCCTAGTTTATTACATTTTTTTGGTGGCCGATTGCAAGTTACATCGTACACATATGCATGCAGTCATTGCTTTCACAGATTCACGTTTTTGTAGTTTACAAAGTTGTCTGTAAAAAACCTGTACTTTGAAACCTTTATCAAAGTTTGCGTTCTCAAGCCACAAAAAAGACATTAACAGCAATTAAAAGTTTGCAGATGTGTTTGACCAGGCTCTGGCATCGGCTGTAATTGGCACTGCTGAGAAACAGGGACTCACAGTCTGAATTAAGCCCTGTAATCTTCACAAACTCATGTCTAGTCATTTTCAGGGTCAAATGACTGATCCTGAATCAGCAAAAGTGATGTATCTGCATGTCTAAGCATCTGTAGCACAGTCTATCTATTGTTCTGATGAACATGGAGTATCTGCTTTTAACTGATTATCGACTTCATAGAAAGCCATTTGCCAGGTCAGCCTGATTCTGCCCTGCTTTGCCAACTCACAGACTGACCTCCTCTTAACAAACAACTGTTGTTCAGAGAACAAGGGCCTCCATTCATTAAAAAATAAAAACAAAGCCACTTTCAATTACATCAGCGGATTTATCTGCTTACTTTTTTGTTTCTCAAAAGTAGACCATTTTAACTTCCTTGTCTGTGACCTAAATGTATAACTCTAAAATCACTTCTTATTTTTTAAACAAAAAATATTTGACCAAGACATTTGTACAAAAAAAACTAAAATCAATATAGTATATTTATAATGCTATCTATTTATTACACATATAATACAAATATTTTTGAAAGAAATTAATTCAGCAAGGATGCTTTTTTTTGCCTTAAATCTTAAGCTGATATTGTCACAATGTTGTATGTTCCATAAAATCCAATAAAGAATTTGACATTTAAAATGCGAAACAGTAATGTGTGGCAATGCAAAAAAAAAAAAAAAAATATTCCTCAAATGTGTCATGTCAATGACAGCTTTACAAGGCAATAAAGTGTGCCACAAGTTCCTAGATTTTAGGAACCTGAGAGAAGAACTTTGTTTGTGAGAGGTCAAAGGAGAAATGAAACCTAACCCAGACGTTTCAGAAACATTTTAAGAAGTCATTATAAGAGGTTTGCATCAAAGCTCCCAGTAAGATAAATGACAGATGCTTCCTCTTAGAGAATCCTGGCAGGATCTTTCATTCCTCTTGCATCCAATGTTTCCTAATCAGGGCAATAAACTTGGAAACATATGGAACGGTATTTCTTGTAATGAAATCTCTCTTATGCTTCCTGCTTGTTATCTTTTCTTGTTAGTAAAATGAAATGTGTAGCCCTGCTGGTATTTTAACATACACAAATGATTAAAAGTAGACAAACATTCTGTACAAACTGATTGTACTCCAAAACTCGCTTAAAAAAAGTGTCTCATGTCTACAAAATATTAGTATTCTTAATAATATAAGCATTTTGTATCTAATCAAATAATAATTGCTCAACTGGAACTATTAAGACGATGATTATGACGATGTTATGATAGTTCACTTCACATAATGATTATACCAGTATATTAAATATGTAATGTATAATAGTAAATTAACACTGATTTGAGGGACATTCATATATTCATGCTATTAGAAGATATTTAACAATTATTTACAATGCTGATATGCAGATATCAACATTACAGTACAATTTTTCAAGTATGTTTAAAGGGATACTCCACTTTTTTTGTAAATAGGCTCATTTCACAACTCCCTCAGAGTTAAACAGTTCAGTTTTACCGTTTTCGAAATCCATTCAGCACGATTTTCAGATATTTAGAAGAATATCAGTAACCAGACAGTTTCTGGTCTCATTGACTCCATAGTAGGAAAAAATATATACTGTCAATGAGTCAATGAGACCAGAAACTGTCTGGTTACTGATATTCTTCTAAATATCTAAATATTAACTCTGAGGGAGTTGTAAAATTAGCCTATTTCCAAAAAAAAAGTGGAGTATCCCTTTAACTCAAGTGGCTCAGAACTAAATCTCACTAGATTTGATTATGTAATTCAACTTTATTCACCTTCTGGTTTTCCATTTACCCTAAAAACCACTGCAGGGCAAAGGTAAAGAGGACAACACCAGCTCACAAGCTATTCATTATCTAATGGCATTTGAAAAACAACCTGTTGCTCTAAAGTCAGTTCATAAATCTCGAAAAGTTTAAAAATAAGACTTACCAATGGGAAAAGAGAGACGGGGAGGACATGAGAATGACAGCTGAGGACAGTCAGAAGAGACAGACAGGCACAAAGTGACGTTGAATGCATCATCCTGTTGGAAAACCAAGAGGACGTCGAGCACAACGGATGAGCTAAAGACTGGTACATCTGTTCGCCTGTCCTTTCAGCACCGAGTAGCCCACAAGGACACCACTTCAAACAGCCGAAAGAGTCTGCCGTCATCTCATCTGCGCAGAAAAATCAAGAATGAGTTAGAAAACTGTAGGCGAAGTTCTTAAAGACATCACTTCCTCTGAAGTCCCTCTTCCTCTTTTTTAATTTTTGTGTTGCTTAAGAAACAAGGGATGACATACATCACATGACATGACTTCATCTGTGATTGGTTGGAGGGGGATTTAAGTTACTTTTTTACATTATAAGACAAGAGACTGACCATCATCCAGAGAAACTCTGTGAGCAAAGACATGTAATCTAAAAAAAGCCTATCAGCAGTGAAACAGAGCAATATGCTTTTCGCCAAGTACTGTTCATTTTTTCTTTTAAATGGCCTAATCATTCAAAATATGTTTAACTGGATGCAAATTTAGCTTTGGATCAAACATGGAGTTTGTTTCATCAGTGAGTATGGAGCAGGAAATGGAAAACTCAATGAGATGGAGTGGATTCTAATGAATATATGATGGAAATCCCTGTGACCCAAAAACAGAAACGTGGGGACTAGTGTCTTGTGCTTGTGCTACCTTCACTTGTAGTTTTGTTTTTACAATGGGGCGAATTTGTTGCACAATATCTTACACATTTCACGAGTTTGATTTCAAGCTTTTACTCAAAAAAAAAAAAAGATTTTTGCTGCTTGTCGAAATTGCTTAATTAAAATGAGCTTAAGCAATACAATTGCTAAACTTAATTTGAATGTGTTCAATCTACTTAAATATGTAAAAGTTGGATTACATGAATGATTTGTGTTGCATTAACTAAAACTGGGCTGTGCTTGTTAGGTCCCAGCATGCTTTGCATAGTTGAATGAGAATAAATGTCTAAATTAAATGTTATTTTATGTGTTTTTGAGAAAATGGGAAGACTTTATAGTGCATAATTGTGTTTAATGTTCAATTACATTGCAATTATTAGTACCCTTTAATTTACAGTTACCATTGTGGAGAAGAGTGGAGCATTTGGTTAGGCTGAAAACCAATTCAGCAATACTTTCAGCAAACCTTTGGTTAAAACACATGTGAATCTGTTAATTTAAAATGCTACCAAGTACTATTTGTAGCTAATACTTGGTTTAGAAATGTTTTAGTGTGACACTAAAATAAATTTTATTGTATTAGATGAATGAATATTATGAATTTGATTACTTGAATAATATCAGGGAGCCTTTTTGAAATTCCCTGACAATATGAAGCTGTGCCCAACCATAGTAAATTAATATATTAAGTTGACCCAACGTAAGTACATTATATTGGAATAACAGAATTGCATAATGAAATAAAGCAAGTTAATCATGTGGAAAACCTTTCCATATATTTTTTTATGTTCATTCAAAAGAGTTATTGTTGAATTGTATTTATAAAAAGCAAAAAAAATAAAATAAAATCAGTAATAAAATATGAACAAATTAACAAATAAGTAGCAGATCACAAATAAATGCACTAATAAAAGGCACAAATGAAAAGCCTTTTTCAGTTCGATTTACGTAAAAACGCCTCGCATTAATCTCACAGGGTAACAGTTTTGTAAAAAAGAAACTTTTTTATTTACCAAAGCAAAACTCACCAAAATGTTGCGAGGAAGTTTACCTTAATGTTGTTGTTTTAGCATGTTATGCTCTCTATAATATTTAGTAATTTAATTTTTACATAAAAGCTTATGTACATCCTATTTTTATCTTCCATTTAATCATCTGCCTGAAGAAAATTACAAGTCTGTACATGTGACATACAAGAAGTCACTTACAAACTTCTTCAAAACCAGCTCCATGAACTGAGGTATTATTCATCACAAACGTTGAGTTAACACGAGCCATTGCAGTTATGCTGGTCTTACCAAGTGTCCTTCACTAGTTGAGTCAGAACTAAACTGTAAATTGGTTTACAATATACACAGAACTAACCCTGTACAAGCAACAAGCCATTAGGGATGCTTGTTTCACCTGAACAACACAACACACAGGTCCTTATTTCCTACACACTACTGCGCAGGTCATCAATACACAAACCCAAATTTCTCATTCATAATTTCACAAGTTCGCACTTTCATAAAACCAGATCAGGGGCCTTCTATAAAACATACAATCCAAGCCAAAATCTATCCTCTTTAAGTTAATAGTCAATTGAAACCCTGACGCTGTAAACCAGATCGTCAATGCAATACGTTTCAACTGGGATGGAAGTAGTGTAATTTGACAGTAATAAGACGTGTTGGATATGCCAGTGTTGATCCAGCACATATGACACTCAGCTGTCTGACAAAGCAGTGGAATTTCAACTGAGTCATATCTCGACATCCATCATGTGACAGCAAACGCTACAATATTACAACAGAGCCATTCACATCTGATTAAGCATAGTGGTATATCAAAACAGATTGTAATTCGTGTGTGAACACAGCAGGTCAGATGAGGGTTTCACAATCTACTGATGAGTGTGAAATTGTAGTAAGAGCTCCAGAAGTTAATAATAGCTAGAGAGTGCTATCTAGGGCCCTAAAATTTCTGCAATCATGGAATAAAAAGCACACTCTTTTTACAACCAAAATAACAGTAAAGGGCAAAAAAAATGAATTCCCAAAAATTTAAACGGAAAAAAATGGAATTTGCACAAATTAAAACGGAAAAAATGGAATTTGGAAAAAAAAAATAAAACGGATTTTATAGGGCCCTAGCTATATGCTAGCTTTTTCATTCATAATGACATAACATTATGTTAATAGCCATAGGTTAACATAATTCAAAAAGGGTACTATGGAAGACAATTTTTACGCTGTAAAATTTTACCTAATGAGGTTGTTAATTTTTTCAACAACTTTCACTCAGGAGCAAAAATCTGCCTTTAAACATGAAACAAATGCAGATTTGCTAATACTCAGTTAATATATGATTAACTGCCCTGATATCAGTTCATTTCATGATAATTATCGACTCATATGAACATTTTTATCATGATAAATTATCTTTTTTGGCCATACTCACACTTTTTCTAGGGCTGTCAACTTGAGTCGTTTAGTCGACTAATCGGTTCAATGCCGTCTTGGTTCAACTGACATTCTTATTGGTCGACCAGTTGCATTTTTTTTATACCAATAGAAAGAAATTTTTTACTGATTTACTCCTTGATATTTATTCCTTTATAAACAGTTATACGTTACTGTATTCTAAATATAATTAGCCTATGTTTTATCCCCAACTTTAAATGCTTTAATTTAGGCTATTTTGTAACAGCGCCACAGTTTAGCGCACACACATAGAACACTCGGTTCGCACCTGTGTCTGTCTGCGCGGCTGCTTCACACTCTATTCCGTTAGAACGCTACTTGTTTTGGTTGTTTTTATACACTATATGTTTATCTTGATGCGGCGTGGACGCACATGAAAAAAAGCGTTGCACCGTGTTGCTTCCATTATGAGCGCGCGCCTACATTTGAAATCGAACTTGAGCGCGCAAAAGACGTGATTAGTCCCTTTAACGGCTTTATCATGCTCACTCAATAGATTGCGTTTTCTTGATATATTTTTGTTTGTGCACTTAAAGGCATTTTAAAATAGCCTAAATAATGTAACAAAACTAAAATAAACCTATATGCGGTCCTACAGCCTATTGATTTGTTTTAGGCTATTTGGGTTTTTTATGTGTGTTTGTTTTAAAACGCCTAGAGTCGACTGGACGAAAGTTAACCCATAGCTCTGAAAGTAAAGAATATACAGCCTGTATAAACGAGAGCTTTTGTAAGGATTTTTCATTATGTGGCAGATAGCGGTTATATTTTTTTGTAGCGTGTGTTGTGGTCAGGTGCGCGATTGTAATTGTCACTACAGACCTACAGAGCTCCTCACTTTGCAGTTTAAAAAAAATCACTTCATTTGCCAATAATTGTATTATTATTATAGTTTTATGCATTTTGATGTTTTTTCGCTGTTGTTTTATAAATGCTCTATGACAATTGTTAAAAAAATGTTCAATCAAAACATCCCGTCTTTTTGTCGACTAATCGTTGCGCAGGCTTGACTTTGGTCGACTAAGGATTTCTTTGGTTGACTACAGCCCTAATTTTTTCACAGATTTACACAACTATTTATTTTTTAATGACCAGCGCTAAAACAGGGAGTTTTCATGACACTTTAAGACAGATTGTTAGTTGAGCCAAAGGCAGGATCAAACTGGTACAAAAATATCCAGAACACAGTCAAATTAGGGACAGTTGTGTGTGTGAATGTTTTCTTTTCTGAGTAAAAACATAGTAGTAATGTCCTTACAACAATACATTTTTCAATTTGAGCTATTATGGTCGCACAAGTTCTTTACTTGCTAATTTTAACACCTAAATTTGCCAATAGTTTATTTGCCCACTATAAGCACACCGGGCCTCATATTTTCAAAGACTTGCATTAAACAAAGGTAGTCATCTTAATATAACACGCATATTCATTTGAGAATTGAAGCCAGCTGCCAATGACAAAAAATGCCCTCAGCTACTTGATAAATAATACACAACCTCTGTGTCAAAATGTTTGTCAGGACTGCCTGAAAGACGACACCTCTAGTGTAGGAAGTCACGCAAGCCTGACATAAACACAACAAACATTACATCCCAACCTGTCAGCTCTTTCCATACCTATACATAAACATTCAGAGACGTGTCTGTCATACTATACAGATTCTAAATTACAAGCTTCAGGTGCAGAAACACACACACGTGAACCAGTGAAACTGCAGTGGCCCTGTGCACAACTTGAGTCAGACTGAACTGAGACAAAGACACACAAGATAACAGTTCTTTTAACTGACAGTGTTCCTCCTATTGTTTACCGTAAGATCATTTGCCTCTTTTCATATCCGTATTAAAAATAAAAAAGGAGATGTAGACTGTAACGCCTCTCACCCATCAGACCGTAAAAGAAAATTGTGGCAACAGATTACAAGCAATATTATTAATTCAATTTAACAAATTAAAATTGAGCAATAATTAATTAAATTAATTATTTTAAGTTAGGTTAACCATTTAAAGTGAGTAAAACATACATTTAAGTCACCATTATGATGATCGGTGTTTGTTTTAGGTTTTTAAAAATTACGGTTTTCTTCAGGTGTCTTCAATGTTGGCAATATAAAATAAAGAGTTTTTAATTAATCTTTGACGTCTGTCTGTTATTCAGATATTTTTGTTAAATTTTTGGTGTAAACATTACTCATTTTAAATGGTTAACTTTTAAGGAATAATTTGATTAATTATTACTCAATTCTAATTGTTCAATTTAATTAATAATATTGCTTGTAATCTGTTGCCACAATTTTATTGATTAGATAAAGCGTATTCATTTTTACAGTGAACTTGAAGATTTTATTTCACATTTTGTAAACTTATTTCCCACACAGGTCCCTTTAAAAAAACAGTTTTGAAATCTACTGAATGATATTTATAAATCAACATAATTGCCAATCTACTGTGATATTTCTCAGTAATTACATTTAATTCTGCCACAAAAACAAACAGCCTTTTAATATATATATATATATATATATATATATATATATATATATATATATATATATATATATATATATATATATATATATTAGGGCCGGGCAACGATTATTCGCATCCAAAATAAAAGTTTTTGTTTACATAATATATGTGTGTGCACTGTGTATAATTATTTTGTAAATATTTCACACACATGCATGTATATATTTAAGAAAAATGTGTTTGTGCATTAATATATAAAATATTTATATTTAATATAAATTTTGTTATATATATATATATATATATATATATATATATATATATATATATATACACATACAGTATATTCATGTAAAGATTTCTTAAATACATACATGCATGTGTGCGTATTTATATATGCAAAATAATTATATATATATATGAAAATTGTGAATGGACTAATTATTTACATTCTTTGTTGAGGCTTACACTTTACAATAGGTCTCAATTGTAAACATTAGTTCATTATTTAGACTTATTGCATTAGGAATCCTTGCAATATTTAAAATGGAAAATTTAAATGTGTCTGAGGTAATTTTTCATTGGAAAGGGTAAAAACCTTTTTAAAATATGAGATGCGTACAGATCAGGTCCTGACTGTTTAGGGAGAATCAGACCTTTTGAAGATGAGCAACGACTGTGGAGACTAAAGTCTGTGAAAACACGAGGAAGCAGTCTTCTGAAGCTGCCCATGCAGGTTCCCTTTTCCCCTAAATCTCAGTCGCACGCATGCAAAAGATAGAACGGTGATAGAGAAAAAGAGAACTGAAGGGAGGGTGGGTCGTAACTAATGGGGTGAAAGACAAAATCATCTCTCCATTTCACACAAATGCATGAAGCTTAAAGGGGTAAAAGTTCCCGTAATTATCAGATCTGCGGAAATGAAAACGCTGTATTATGCTTGGGTTGGGTATCGTTTGGGGTTTTCACAACGGTGCCAAATGCATAAAACTGTACCTTGTTCCTGTTTTACACTTTGTGCATGTGTCTAGAATGTTAATTAAGTTAATAATGATAAGAAGATGGCTCCGTGGATTTGCACTTAAACTCTAGGCAGTGAATGAGAGAGAGATCGACTTAGCGCGTGCGATTACATGCGTCTGTCCTTCAGGTCAAGTACTGTTGACAAACAGGTCAACTGTTTGTTAAGGCCTAATTTGCCACATCAAAGGAATGTGAAATATTTGTCATATCATCCTTTTAACGTTTAAGGATTTTTCCAGTTGTCGGCGCTGGTCAATGCATTAAATTAATGCCATTGGTCTCTATGAAGTGAAGCATCAGTTTAAGTGTTGCTGCTCAGCAGAGCTTTGTAAAGTGGCATTCAAAGTTAAAATAATTTCAACACCTTGTTTCATTATATCTAGCTTTGAATAAATAAATATATTCTAAAATTGAAATTGAACAGCTCAGGCCCTTAAGTGGTTCTGATTCGGTCCTGTATACCGGTCATGTAGATGGCACCAGGTTTCGGTACCCAACCCTAATTATGCTACCCTGCCAGAAGGTGGCGATGTCACTTTGTAAAGAAACACTATGGACTGAACAAGTAGATACGCATGACGTCAACTTGCACTTGATTTCAAAAGCTTGCATTTTTCAGGCCGCCAAAACGCTGTTTTAATAAATCAAGGCCAAAACGCATAAAAGTTTTCCGTTTTGTGTTGAAAACCGTGTCATGTAAACAAAAAGACCCTGATATTTAAAGCGAAGTTCAACCATTTGACCACGTATTCACATTTCCATGGTTCTCTGGTGTGTTAAATGGTGTGTACATATGCAATTATTTTATTCAGGTAAATATAAAATTGTATATTTTTAAATATAATAAATACATTTATAATAATAAAATATATCATATTTTTTGTTTAAATAATTAATTTATTATTAACTTTTAAATCAACTCTCAAACCCAAATTTGGGAAAAACTGATCTACCCAAAGTCTAGCAGGGATCACATGAAATCAAAAAGAAAATACATTTTACATAAAAAAAGTGAAACCTATTTTTCTCAGATTATTGTTTGCACTTTTGACATTTTTAGGACAATTTATTCCCAATTATTATCATTATTAACATAACACATATTATTTTATTATTCCCATTATTATCACTGATTATTCATTACTCTAATACAGAGTAAAAAGATAATGTTATAATATATTATTTCTATTATATAATCATGTTAAAATAGTATAGCATAATATAAAAGCACGAACAAATAAAACCATGATGTATTACATATTAAAAAAACATTTTTAATTTGAAAAATAAACAAAGATAATATGAAATTTGGAATTGTTTTTCATTACAATAATGAGAATTTAAGGTTAAATGTGCTTAACTAATAAATTGCAAAAACTATTAATCACACACAAAAAATAAGAAAAACAGTTATGAAGGGGAAAACAACTAGCAAAGCCTTGCGTGAAGGGGAAGAATATATATATATATATATATAAAAAAAATCTCCCTCCGGAAGAACATTACGTATTTAGGAAAACCGGTGGTGGCATTTGCGTGCAAGCAGGTTACATCTCGGTCCATGGAGGAAAAGCAATGAGTCAGTGAAGGAGAAGAAAATTGCTCTCCAAGTAAAAGCTTTAATTCCCATGTGCAGTTGCCATGACTACAGATGATGTGATTACAGTGGAGTTATGAGGTTTGTGTCAGCCAGTGTGCTGATGCACTATAGTATAACACTAGCTGTCATGTGAAGGAACAGTGTGAGAATGCCACATAGCCTATTACTTTAAGTGTACAAATCCCATCACAATCTGAACAGTACAGGTGATTTGAGTCTCTGGATAATGTTTTGAGAACAGAATAATCTGGAAACGCTCTGATTGATTTCATTGCACTATAGCAAAATACACAGCTGGAGCTTCCTCAGACACAACAACACTTTCCTGAACCATTTTTGCAACTGATCCCAAGGTAGTGGATGCATGAAGTCAGTTCTCCTCAGGTTCTACAGTGTCTTAAAGGGATAGTCCACCCAAAAATAAAAGTTTTAATGGGAAAAATACACATTAAAAGTCAATGTATCAACTGTTTGTTAACCACATTCTTCAAACTATTTTCTTTTGTGTTCAGCAGAATAATTAAATTCACAAGTTTTGAACAATGCGAGGGTGAGTAAATGAAGAATACTCAAAAATGGGTGAACTATACATTTAAGATGTATAGATTTAACATCACCACAGGTGTAGTTAATCACATAATTACAACGACAACAATACAAATACTAATGAAAAATAATTATTATTATAGAATAATGTTTTTATATTAAAATAACGTATTCTGCATTAAAAAATATCAGAACTGTCTTTCAATGACTGGTTTTCATAATTCAACACTGAAGGGTTAGATTCTATTGTGCAGTAAACTGCATATTGAACTGAATTTCAATACAAGTGTGCATGCAATTTTTATACAAACTTTAAACCAGACTTTGCAATCAGAAATGTTCAACGTTACAACATTAAACCAAATTACACTGGCGAGAGTGAAAAACACGTCCTGCTTACCACAGGGTAACTTAAGCACGTGTTTCTCTCTCTCTCGTTGCAAAGTTTCTACACTGTAAACATAGCCAACCACATTCAACCCATCGCAACATAATAATGTTTCACGCAAAAGTTTTCACTGTAGCCTACAACTCAAATCTGCATTTGCATGATTTAAATGCATGCTCAGCACAAACACAACAGTTATCGCCCATAGTTTTGGGATTTTCCCATGTCCTTTCCAGTCTATCAGTCAAAAACACTGAACATTTACTTCACTTCATAAAGCGACACAACGGTTGTACTCACATCAAAATGTGCTTCTCCGTGATCTGCTCTGCTGCGCTCCGGTCTCGATATGATAGTCATGAATCCGTGTATATTACCGTTTCTAAATTAAGAACAACCCCGAACTGACGTTACTACTCGAACTAATCGAAAAACTGAAGCACTGTCTGTGTTTACAGGCAGAATTCTCTCAAATAAAATTTAAAGTAGCTCGTTCTCACGTAAACGGTCGTCTCTCCCTATCTATTGTGTCCACACTGTGCTGTTGATAAGTAAACGCTGTTTGCCTAGGGGAAGATCAGGGAAGATACAGGTTAACGACATTACACTTTACAACAGCGCCATCTAGCCCGTAAGACACGGAACAACATAACACTTAAAACAATCAAGCTTACGCATTAATGTCATTTAAGAACCATTTTCGAAGTTTTCTTATTGTGAAAAACGTTTTAAAAATGAAATAAATTGTTTTTACACTTATTCTTAAAAATACAATTTGGAGAGAAAATGGAACCATCGCGAATGGGTTTTTGTTATAATTCCAAAGAAAGAAGAACTATTTTGGGTTCTCCAAAGAACCTTTCAGTGAACTGTTCTTTAAATAAGCTTTTTTTCACTCTTAATGTTTTTATATCTATGCTTTACGTTACTTCACTATAGCCTAGATTTTAATCATCTAAATAACCCTTTTCACTATAAAGAACTATCTGTGCTATGGAAAGTTATCAAAGATGTATCAGGGATGCCAATAATATTTTTAAGAGTGAAGGACTAAACTGTGTTCATTCATTCATTCATTCATTCATTCATTCAAGAAAAAACATAGACCATCTTATAAGACAGTTAACTGGTTCCTTCATAAACAGCATCTTTCAATGCCAGATTATTCACTATCAATGCCAGATTATGCCCACTACAACGCAGCAATATTCGTCCCTGGGAACGGAACTGTGAGAGTTGTCCTGTCATCGCACCTGTCCAGTCTGTGCAATCAGTGTGGATTTAAGCAGCCTAAATGTAGATCTCATTATTCACTTGAGAACCAAGTGATTACTTTTGCAGCTCTCTGACATAATGTCCCGACTGGTATCCTTTTAAACATTTGCAAAGCTATGTATTCAAGTAAATAACCACCAAGACTCGTCCCAGGCGTTGTGATATAGGCTAATATCCTGTAGGTCAGGATCGAGCACGACAGGGAGCGGGTAGTAGACTAAGATTAGTAATATGAGCAAAGAAGATTTGAGGCTTAGCGCCGACCTCAAAACTGGCTTTTGCGCGCAAATGGTTGCTTGCGCTTTTCAACGCTGACAACGCAAACGTTTTGTGTTGTGTAGTTTATTAATGGCTGTAATAAATGTACTCGAATAAAATCCGTTTATTTTGGCTACTTTATTTAAATGTTTCTGTGTCTGGTGATGTTAACTCAGATGTTCAATATAGACTACTCGAACAGAGCGCAGTTGGCTAGTGTGATAAAGACATAGGCTACGGTGGCGTATTGCATTCACTTGAAGAAAAAAATCTACTCTGTTTTTCTGAATTAACGAGTTAATTTTTCAGTGAGAAATTTTTTTTTGCTCTGTTTTTCTGAATTAACGAGTTAATTTTTCATGAGAAAATTTTTTTTTGCTCTGTTTTTCTGAATTAACGAGTTAATTTTTCATGAGAAAAAAGTTTTTGCTCAGTTTTTCTGAATTAAGGACTTAATTTTTTTAATTTTCCACCGTAGTTCTTCCTAAATTCCTTGGAGCTTTTTTTCCATGAGTTTATTTATTTATTTATTTATTTATTTTATTGAATGTAAAAGACAGTACAATCAAAGTAGCAAAAGTAAAATAAATAATACAGAAATACCAAAAGGAATCAACAGTACAATCAAAGTAGTACAAAAAAAAGTAAATAAAATAAAAAATAAATAAATGAAAACACACAAGATATTAAATCACATAAACACCTTAAGGGTAGAACAAATAGTCACAGTTTTAACGGCTTTTTTGTTTTGCATAGAAGAGATAGTAGAGACATTCTTCCTAAATTCCTTGGAGTTGTAGGCTAATATAGGCTCATCCCAAGGCGTCATAGGTATGGGGTAGGGTTAGACCACTAGGAGGCACCTTCTGCCCCATGTAGGCCTGTATCTGCCTCTCATTTGACACGAAGGTGCCATGTGCGTTGGATGTCTACGCTTTGGTAAAAGCGTAGAACGGGCTCATATAGCCTAGTGTGATGTATAAATAAATTATTAAAGGTATTTTTACTTATTCATAGACTTAAATTACTTTTACAAGCTGGTTTGTAAAAATCAGTAGCCTACATTTTCGGTGATTCGCAATCTTTGGGAAAATCAACATTCAGAAAGTTGATCCCTGACAAACGTTTTTTTTTTTCATATCACAAAACTCTTAATACTCTATACAGGCATAATACAATTTTTTTGTTTTAGTATAATTTATTTTTTATGTAAAGAAATATATTTGAGTTTTTTTATATATTTCACAAAACTCGTAATACTTAATACAGGCATAATAAAAATCATTTGTTTTAGTATAATATTTTCTTTATGTAAAGAAATATATTTGATATTTATAGAATGGAATTTTACCATGACGTTGCACATATCACATATAGGTATTTGAAGTGCAGGGTGGGGAAATGTTTCAGACTCAGTTTGCGAGCGAAGGTGTGGGCGTTCAGCATACTGCTCACCATACTGCTCTTTTCATCTCAAACCCGTGAGGTTAGATCAAAACAAGAAACAGCATCCAGAATACCAGCAAGACTGTCAGACACAGCAGAGTCAACCGACAAAAAGAACACCTGCTCATTCTGTTGACCTTTCAGGATAAAAATCTGTACATTTGAGCAATACAGACCAAGCCACACCAATATGCAATAGTGATATAAACCTGAGAAATCCAACCTGATCTCTTGTTTTAGCAATACCACATCAGCACAACGTCCTTTTCGGCCTCATGCATGAACGAATAGTGACAGGCCTCTGCGGACTGAGACATTGAGATTATTTCCAAGTTAGTAACTGAAAACTGCATAAGCTGTCATTAAGACAGTCTTAAACCTGACCCGAGGACCCCCACCACTCCATATTTTGTATGTCCATCTCATTACACACCTGATTTAACTCATCAGCTTTAATTGGGTGTGTCTGATGCTAGACTTTCCAAAATGTGCAATGGTCCCCAACAGGTTTGAGAAGCTCTGTCTCTAGGAGTCCTAAAAGTGAAATGGCATGGCCCTGTTTCCTGAAACACCTATTTTATTTTGGCAACATGTTGACTAATTATTTAACACATTTGAGGGCTGCAGACCACTGGAAAAACTGTACAATGAAAACGTGTTTTCATCTACAATCTTGGTGTATCTTTTGCACAAGTGATTTAAATGGTCTAGGCAAAAAGGTCCACCCACTGAGTACTTCTTAAGGGATGCAGGCCATGTTCTGTTAAACTGGGTGGCGTTTCAGATTGCCGTATTTAGGCTATAGTTAAAAGTGGCATACATCTAACTTCTTTTAGATCTTTCGGAACCTCAGACATGAGCACCTCGACGCATTGTTGGATACAGTTATGTGTTTGCATTTTTGCTTCACGCTGTAAGTTGTTGTTTTTGTCTGCATTTTCCAGTTGAGAATATTCTGTCTCAAGAATCTCACCTCATTCATTTTAAAGAGTAATTTAATCTGATATTCTAGTCATAATGTCAGACATATTAAAAAAAAAATCATTTTCTTGTTTTCAGCTTCTTGCTCATTCCTCCTGTCTCAGTCACCGAGAGCTCACACACGTCTCAGTTGGTGACACTGTAAAATTGAAATGTACATTTGAGCAGAAAGTTCGTTACTGCTATTCTGCTGTAGTATGGCATAAGCTTGAACCTACGGACTGGTAAACTCACACTAGGGGAGGTCTGGCTCACGTCAACATGATGATAAAACTTGCAGTTCTTACTTTTAACAAATGTAAGACAGAATGATTCAGGGTTTGTACTACTGCATTGGCCATTTTAACTCAATGGCTATGGCTGTTGTCGGCAGTGGAAGCAGGGTGATCGTAACAGGTAAATCTGGGGTTAAATCTTATCAGCTTTTCTATGGGTCACGGTCACTATATCAGATAATATTTTGCTGTGATATGTGTTGTAGATCACTTTGTTGTGGAACCAGAACTGTCCATCTTATACTCAGTATCAGACACCGGCTCATCATCGGGTAACACTGCAGTGTCTGGTGACAGGAGTTGTCCCGTCTCAAGTGCAGGTGTTCTGGAGGATTGGAGAGAAAACACATGTTGGATGGACCGAATACGGCTGGACAAACTCAGACACAGCATTCATGCGTGCTCATCTCTCTATCTCTGCAGATGAGTGGACAGAAGCCGATGACATCCAATGCTTTGCTGAATATGATGGCAAGAACACGTCCAAAACTCTGAAGCGATACGGTGAGATGTAAATGATAAAAGTCCCAGAGAAACATATCAGGAAAAATAACTGACAATGTGGCGTATTGCATTCACTTGAAGAAAAACAAATTTTTAGTTAATATTTCATGAGAAATTTTTTTTTTGCTCTGTTTTTCTGAATTAACGAGTTAATTTTTCATGAGAATTTTTTTTGCTCTGTTTTTCTGAATTAATGAGTTAATTTTTCATGAGAAAAAAAGTTTTTGCTCTGTTTTTCTGAATTAACGAGTTAATTTTTCATGAGAAATTTTTTTTGCTCTGTTTTTCTGAATTAATGAGTTAATTTTTCATGAGAAAAAGTTTTGCTCTGTTTCTGAATTAACGACTTAATTTTTTCATGAGAAAATTTTGCTCTGTTTTTCTGAATTAATGACTTCATTTTCATAAGAAAAATTTTTCATTCAGAAAAACAGAGCAAAAAAAAATTTCTCATGAAAAATGAACTTGTTAATTCAGAAAAACAGAGCAAAAACTTTTTTCTCATGAAAAATGAACTCATTAATTCAGAAAAACAGAGCAAAAAAATTTTCTCATGAAACATTAACTTGTTAATTCAGAAAAACGAGAGCAAAAAAATATTTTCTAATGAAAAATGTTGATTAACTCAGAAAAACAGACTACATTTTTTTCTTCAAGTGAATGCAATACGCCACCAGTAAATAACACCTATTCTACACCTATTAAGTTTAAAAATGTCAAACGACTAAATTGATTTTATTCAACCTACTGTTGAAGAAAGTTGCATTGAAAAACTAATGAAGTTGGAGTAAAAGTGACAAACTGATTGTAAACAAATGATGATAACCGTTTACAGTAGAATACACTGCCCACTGCATTTTGCTTTTAGTTATTAATTAACTTAAGCATATCTATTAATTACTCTGCTCATTGCTATATTTCAGTAGCCCCACCAATCTTCTCCTGGCTTCTGTACACCGGCTGCGTGGCAGCGCTCCTTACCATACTTATATCAGTCATTATGTCTGTAGGATTGTACCGAGGTGAGAATTTAGTGCTTCTGACTTTGAGGATGTTTAAATATACATATATGCCCTAAATAGTTGGGACTTGCACTGAATAAGGTTTGGATTTGCAAAACAAATACCTAAAAATTAGTTTTGTTTTGCTGGCTGGGCCTTTTTCAAGTTTTATTGGACAAACAATCCAACATAACCCTGTGTTCACAATGTTGATTCATTTATGTTGATAAATACAGTACGAACAATCTTCTTGAAATAAGCCTGAATTGCAGAAATTCAATATTAGAAGCTTTTTACTTACTAGAAAATTCATGTAGTTACATATTTTGGAGGAAATATATAAATGTGCAAAATTCATAAACAAATGCAGAGCTAAAATTATTAGGATATATGTTTTAAAACTATAGTTACATCAATCAATTCTTCATGAATTAAAAGGCACATGCTTTGGTAAAATTGTTCAGCGGATATATGATGCATTGCGGCATATTTTTTACATATTAGGCCTACATATATATAACATATACAATTTTTTCATTATATTCGCAGATATGTCGGCGAACAAAAAACAGAGGGTCAGTATTTCAACTTCTACCATATAAACTTCAAAAAGTGTATTTTATGAATGTAATTGAAGCAACTTTTTTTTCAGTCTTACAAGAAAAGATGCCCACCGCAAAATTTCATATGGTAATATTTCCTTTCAATCTGTTGTATGTTGTATTCTAATATATAATATGCAATAATAGCTGTAAAGTAATAAGTAAGAGTAAAAAAAAACTGTAAACACTAAATGAAAGTGTCTATATACCGTTTAACAGGCAAACAGAACACACTGAGAGAAGAGATTTCATCTGTTATGGTAAGAGGCACAAAATTGTGGAGAACTAAACTTTTTATGCATGTCTTCTGAAAATGACTTTTTGCTGTTTAAAACAACTATTTTATAATTCAAGTAAGATGAATAATTAACTAATAAGAAAACTCTAAATATGTATTATACAATTTGAACAAGGCTTGCAATAATATTAAATAGAAAAAATATGCATAAGTATGTGGTTATTGAAATTTGATCAAAACATTGTTTTGCCTGTTTCGCCATTTTTGTTATATTGGCATACGGTTTCTTGGAGCTTGGCACTATAAATGTATTGGAATGGAAAATAGCTGTTTTTTTTATTAATTTTTTTATGTATAATGACTCTCTTTCGTTTGATTTCGACTGATCAATTGGGATTGAACAGTTAAAAATATGTTTAATGACCAATTAAGAGAAAGGTTGTGATGGACCTTTTAGTCTTGTTAGTGTATTCTCCTTCTTGTACATTTTGTGTTTTTTGACCAGTAAACAACAGATTCGATTAGACAAAATATTTTACATGCAAAAGTGCTTTTGCAAACCTTTTTACGAACAAAATTTGTACTAACTTTAAATAAATATATTTTATGATCTTAAATTTTGTCCAGTGTTTCTCTGGGGATCTCATCAGTCAGGGACAGGATACGAGTTCCATCAAAAGAATAAAGGTAAAGCAAAGCAGAATTTTGTATGAATTATGTGCAACAGCAAATAATAACCCATGCAATGATCAATCTCACATGACCTTGAGATTTTCATTTTTTCTTTTTTAGGGTGCTATAGTGGGAGAAGCACATGTTGGACATTTTTTATTTAAGTTATATTTGTCCTATTGGAAAATAGGCTAGATTCAAAATACAACCTTAATGGCATCCTGCTATTAAAAATGAGGGCATAAAAAATGAAGAGCGGCACCAATTCTATAGTCTTTTGTAATTCAATAGCTTTTTTGTAAAGTAAAACATGAGCTCGTGAAATTGCTCATATGCATATTTTCCTGTGATGGGTTGAAAAACCACAGTGCATGTAAAAAGACAATGTGTGGCCTCTTGTTGTAGCCTTCATACTCTTAGCAGTGCTTGTGGTTAAGACATAAACTGCATAACAGGATGTTAGATGAGATAAAGTGCATGCACACCTGCTTTTGCTGTCCATTTTTGCAGAAACTCCACTGACATTGAGCCTTGATTTAAAACTATTTATGCTGGACCTTACACCTTTGTATTGATACATAATATAATCATTTGTCACCCTAACATGACCTAAATTACATCTGAACTTGGTCTAAGGTTAAATAAAAAGACTGCAAATTGATTGATTGATTGATTGTATTATCCCCTTAGGGAAATATTTGTTGCTTGTGTTTCAACATGCGTACATAAGACCAACAATACACATAACAAATAAACATATGTAAAATAAATAAATAGAAAGAGTTAAAAATACAGTTCAAGTGTAAAAATAAATACCTAAATATAACAGTGTATACTTATAGTTAACTGTATTATTTTTGCACTTTAAGTATGATGTTAAGTTAAACCTATAAATCTGTAATAAATAACTTGAATGTATTTTGGAATATAATAAAACTTATATTTAATGATAACAGATTGAAGAGCAAAGTTGTGAATATTACATCAGCTACATTTGTTTTCCTCTTTTATTTTATGCAGATTTACAGATCTTATAATGCGAGCTCTGAATTAAGAAAAAAATATCATTTTTGAATTTCTGATTGCACACTATTAAGGGAGTATACTTTTATTTTGTCCATTTTACTTGGTAGAATGTCAAGCATAGTGCACCCTTACAAAAATAAGTATACTTCAAGTTCATAAAATATATTTTAAATTTAATTAAGCATACTTCATGTAATATGTAATAGTATACTTGTGAGTGTACTATTTTAACACTAAATAGAACTAAATTGACCCACTTTTTAGTGTATAAAATTATACTTTAAGTGTAACAGTAAACCTTACTAGTTTACAAATAGTTTTTTGTTTAGACTGCAACCATGCAATAAGTGAACTTATAGGTTTAACTTAACATCCTACTTAAAGTGCAAAAAAAGGTTATTTTTTAAGTTAACTATAAGTATACTACTGTTATATTTAGGTATTAATTTAACTGTATTGTATTGTATTTTTAACTCATTTCTAACCAGCATTTTTTTTTTTGCTAGCCAGTGCCAGTATTTCTTTCTTTTACAAAAATGTCATGTCCCCAGAATATTTTGTTGTATGAATATCTATACATGCAGATTGAGTTGAGTTCAAGAATAGGTCTAATAGCACACTTGAATAAAAGTTTTTTTTTTTGTAAGGGCACTCAAACATCGTTTACTCGTCTCATGCCATTCCTTAGAAGAAGCGGTATTGTCAGCTTGTGAGTGAAGGTGTGGGCGTTTAGCATTGGCCGTTCTCACACCACACTGCTCTTTTCATCTCACACACCATAGTTAGATAAAAACTTGTGTCAGCAGACTGGTGGTTATAAAAAGAGTAGTTAACAACCTCTCAGCTTGCATAGATTGCTACAAAGAGAAACAAATACTAACTAATCCAATAATTGTAGATGTTGAAATAGACTGATTGTTTTTCAGCAAGTACACACAGACACAATCTAATTGCTACTTTGCAGATTATTTGATTAAAGCATTATTACCTGCATAATAAGTTAGCTTAGCAACATAAAGAGGTGTAGTATATCAGTGCAGGGATTTCTAAATGCGAAGGTCCACCCACTGGTGAGAGGTTATTTGTGCAAGTAAATGAAACTCGTGTAGTGGCATCTTTTGGCATTACCATTGTGACCATTAAAGGTGCATCAGAGCCTTAAAACCGTTAACATGAGTACCTGGATGTGCTGTTGGATTTTATGTTTTTGCGTTTTAGGTTTACAAAGTAAGTATTTTACGCAAGTTAAGAATGTCATTATCTCAGTTTATTAATATTTCACCATATTGAATATTCGTTTTAAACTTTTATTCTTGTTTTCAGCTTCTTGCTCATTCCAGCTATCTCAGTCACCGGAGCTCACACACGTCTCAGTTGGTGAAACTGTAGACCTGAAATGTACATTTGAGCAGAAAGTTCGTTACTGCTATTCTGCTGTAGTATGGCAAAAGCTGAACCTACGGACTGGTAAACTCACACTGACGAGGTTTGGCTCTCAGTCCGATTCACTTCAACATGATGATAAAACTTGCGTTCTTACTTTAACAAATGTAAGACAGAATGATTCAGGGTTGTACTACTGCATTGGCCATCATAACTCAATGGCTGTTGTCGGCAGTGGAAGCAGGGTGATCGTAACAGGTAAATCTGGGGTTAAATCTCATCAGCTTTTCTATGGGTCACGGTCACTATATCAGATTACATTTTGCTGTGATGTGTGTTGTAGATCACTCTGTTGTGGAACCAGAACTGTCCATCTTATACTCAGTATCAGACACCGGCTCATCATCGGTAACACTGCAGTGTCTGGTGACAGGAGTTGTCCCGTCTCAAGTGCAGGTGTTCTGGAGGATTGGAGAGAAAACACATGTTGGATGGACCGAATCCGGCTGGACAAACTCAGACACAGAATTCATGCGTGCTCATCTCTCTATCTCTGCAGATGAGTGGACAGAAGCCGATGACATCCAATGCTTTGCTGAATATGATGGCAAGAACACGTCCAAAACTCTGAAGCGATACGGTGAGTGTAAATGATAAAAGTCTCAGAGAAAAAAGAAATCATAATTTTTAAAGAAATCAGATTAGATTAATTGTCACACTAAAAGGTTGTAATAGTAACTAAAACTTTTTGATTCAAAAGGCCATTTATGCAATTTAAAAAAATATAAAAATTGGCAGTGGTTTTGTGTGTTACAGACACCTATCAAAATCTTAAGTGTTTCAAAATGATTAGAAAAGGCCTAAGAAGAATAAGTTTAATAACCGAATCACTGTTGTGTGAACAAAATGATGCATTTGTGTACATTTAGGCAAGATTTATAGGTCTATAAAGAATACCAAAGGACTGAACCTCGATATCCACTATAGAACGGTGTAATATTAATTATTAATCTTATTGTGATGGTTAATCTTTCAGGATGGAATCAAAGGAGTTTCTTGCCTCTTTACTGTTGCTTTGGGGCAGCAATCCTCATGGCTGTGGTCTTCTCTATTTGTTTATGCCGAGGTAAATATTTAAATCAATCTGAAAACTTTTTTTGTTAAATTTTATGTAAATATTATATTATTAAAACGAGGCTAAAAGCACATCTGGGGAAATTATTATAATTTTTTATTTTTATATTATAATTTGTCATTATTTATGAGTTTGGTAATCAGCATTAAAAGTGCATATTCACAGGGAAAAAGCGTATTAAACAAAACTTGAATAATTGCAGGAAAAAAGTGGGTTACTTACAAAACATTGGCAATACAATAATGTTTTTGTATTTGTAAAATGTTTTTCTGAAGAAAACAAAAATAGTGATTAAAGCCAAAATATTAAATAGTAATTTTGTAGAGAATGAAACATTTTTGGAGCCAAATTACAGGGGGGTAAAAATTGACTTTAGAAAGATTTTATTTTTACAGCGACCATAGGTCTATAAGTGAAATCTGTTGACTTTAGCAATCGCTGTTACTGTACATTATATGATTACAGTGAGAGTTCAAAAATGGGAAAACGCACGTCTTTCCAAGTTTGCATGACTGCAAGTCAAGAAGTATTAAAAATATTGTAATATCCTTTTAGATTTTGTTTTTTTTTAACAAATATTTCTTTTGGTATCTTCATTCTAAAGGCCCTATATGGTTTGATGAAGATTTTAATGCATCTCCATGAGTAAATTGGTGAACTGTGCACATTTTAAGATCAAAAAATGGGTCACTTTGCATACAGCGGATACTTTTTTCTTTTAAAGAGGAATTGAAACTGAAATGTATTTAATTTTTTTGTCTATATCAACACAATTGCATAATATAAAAGTCTCAGTGCCATAAACACATTTTTTCTATTCTTCTGTAAACTATGCTATGCTGCGCATATAAACATGTAGTCTGCCAGTAGCTTCATCATAACACACAATTGCATTGAATGTATCTTTTTATTAAATATATTATATTATTTTCCCTTTAACAGGTAAACAGAGTGCAGCGACTGCAGAAATGTCATCTGTAATGGTAAGAAATCTTGACAAAATTATTTTTTATAAAGTCAATAATAGTTTTGGTGTGGATATTAAACTTTTTAATTTTTTGTCTAGTTTTATCCTGTGGATCCCATTAATTTAGGACAGAATTTGAGTTCAACAAGAAAAAAATAAAGGTAAAAAGAAAAGGTATTCTTTTTGACTGTGAATTATGTGAAATAGTATACAGTAGTCAATCCTTGCAGCCTGGTCTCATTGTAATACATAGGTATTAATACGTATTTTTCAAAGACACAAAACTTAAGTTTTTGTACTTCTCGATAGATGCTGAAACATACAGTATGGACGTATCTGCAACATTTCATGCAACATTTGTAGTGTTATTACAGCTACAAAATCTTTCATATCATAAAAATTTTATAATTTCCCTTTTACCATTTTATAGAAAAATGTAAGATCTCATCAGATAATCTGTTCTCTTTTTCAGGGCGTCAATGGAGATCAGTGTTATTGGAAGAAATGTAGGAGTATGCTACACAATCATTGAAATTAAAGTTAATTCTATTTAAATGTACATCCTTTCAAAGTTATTGTTAAACCAAAATGATAAGAATAATCTGTATTATTGTTTGATTATGTCTCCTCTTGGTTCCAAATAAAGATGATTTTACTTTTTAAAACTGGAATTACAGCAGAAATTGCTTTCTGTCTTTGAATCTTTTGTTAGGAAGCCAAGTTTATTATGCAAAGATTCTTGAAGCACCTCTTTTGAATATGCATGTGCACAAATTATATTTGAAAAGATTTCAGGGAATAACAACGCATATTTCACGCTGTTTAAAGATTTAAATGGTTTAGGAAAACTTGTTTTGTATTTTGCATTTACAACAAGTGCCAAAGCTTAAAGGAACTACACTTCATTGAACAACGTGAATCATGACTTGACCTGATTTACTCAAAAATCTCAAATTAATTCCCATTCCCATACTCAATATGACTCTTCAGTAGCGAACATCAACTCTTGTGCCACTTCCCTCATCAGGAAAAAGTAAATCATTTGCATTGCTTTGGCCTACGGTATTTCTCTCTCACACGGTTGCGAACAAATTCAATGTTGTCTGTTGATATATCGAAATCGTTTTCCATTGCAATTTCCTGTACATCTAGAATATGTTTAGATCTTCACAGTGAAAGGTAACGCTTCCGAAATCTCTGTGTAAACAATGAGTGATGTACACGCGTGAGAGATCATTTCCAACGCATGCGCAGACCGAAGCGCTGGCGCCCTTACATCACTTGGACGTTGCTGTGCTTACAAGAGGTAAAAGCGATATAAATACTGTTCGTTTTCTCACACAAACTGCTCGTTTTGTGTCTTAGGCCATCAATGTACATTTACGAGTTATTAAATCATGTTTAATTTGAGGTGGTGACCATAGACCTCCATTATATGACTGATAGACAACAACGGTTTGACCTAAAAATATCAAAATTGAAAATACTGTGGAAACAAAGACATCTACATCTTGGATGCCCTTGAGGTAAGCTAAAACATATCAAAAATTAATTTCACAGTGAACTATCCCTTTAAATGTCATTTATCTTCAGTTTATCTAAGGCTGTGTTTAGATAAAGCTAGAGTTTGTTTTCTTGTTGCTCTTTAGCAAATATGTTAGTATTTTTTTCAGGAACATCACACTAACCTTCAAATAACATTCTAGTAACATTAAAAAAAGGATATTTTGGTGTTCTTGGAATGTTAGAAATCAACGTTCCTATAATGTTGAATTTTAAATCAAAATGAAGTTGAAAGAACGTTGAAGGAACATTAGCCTATTCAAACTACTGGTCAATCTTTACATGTACCAGCAGCGACCATGCACTTGCTCCCAGCTAACAGACTTTTGTTACAAGAATGTTCTCCAAATATTCAGTGTTAATTCTGGGAACGTAAAAAAATGTCCAGTTTTCCTGACGTTAGAGGAACGTGTTTTAAAAGGTATAGGCTAATGTTTAATGTTAAAAACAGAGAACGTCACCTCATGTTTGTAGTTGTTCCAGATGGCCATGATTCGGTCTTTCTGGGAGACAAGGCATGTGAAGTCCTGGGTCTAGTATGAAGAATATACGCCATAAATAAAGGAAAAACCACAGAATAGTGTGGAAAATATAGTGAAACAGTTTCCAGAAACATTCGAAGGGTTTGGAGTATTAGGCCTACCATTCACTGTTGAAAAAAGATGCGCAGCCAGTAGTTCACGCACCAAGATGGGCTCCAGCACCCCTTCGTGATAAGCTGAGGCAAGAGCTGGAAAGAATGACATGTAAAACCCTGGTAAAAACTTGTTGTTTACCTCTAATGGAAAGGGAACGTAGTGATAGTACCATTGATAAGTACAGACACAAACCACTAGGTGTCAGTAGCATTACACTTACCGGTAGAGTATGCAGACCGAGAGTCAGTAAAGTGGAGTTGTACTTCGTGACAGTGAATAAAAGATCATTTCTGTTAAAAACCGGTTTCTTTAATGAAATAAGAAACATTACAATCACCAAATCCGAATTACCAGTGCTCTAAATGGGACAGCAAATTACAATGTGGGCATTAATGTGAGCTACCAGCTATGTAAACACACAGTGACCCCATATATATATATTAGCTTCATTGGTAGACTATGTCTACTTTATATATTTTATCACTATTACAACGGTTACACAAGTCAAGTGCAAAAAATAAATACAAGTTTATACACTAAATGATACAAATGTATTATTTGACCAATTTTAAATTTTTTAAATTTTCATTACCTTATCCTGTTTTTTTTTATTTATTTATTTTTTTTACAATTTTTGAACAACACAAACTGAAGGTTCAGATCCAGATTAAAACTAGCATTGGATTCCATGATATAATCTGATTTCAGATTAATTTTTTCCCTTTTGAACAACCCATTTTCAAGATTTGATCCAATCCGATAACCAATGTATTATTTATTTATTTTTAATGCGATGTATCTGAACATAACTGCATTTTTTATTTCTTTACTTTCTGGCTTGTTGCATTTCCTTGTTTCCCTATTTTTCCCCTATATTTTTCACTTTATTGACATTGCATTACTTAAATGGGATGGCAGAAACTGGATGACACATTAGAATGTCCGTTATTATCATTTGTAGTAAGCCTTTATTTAAATGTAATCTTGCTCTCCCATTAACTAATTTTACATCTCACATTTGCATAAAATGTAATACACAAGCAATAATTAACCTAAAAGTTGTGTCGTGTCATGTATCCCTGCCAATGTAAAAATAAGACCTATGCAAACTAAGCAAAGTTGATTCAAGCTTTATGCATAAATATTTGTAACATATTGTATTTATTTATTTGATGTTTTCAGGTCATAGAAACAAATACAAAATGTCTGTGGTTTAGAAGCGTCCTGCTAATATTAATGAGGTAAAGAAAAAGAGAAGAGCAGTGACAAGTGCAAAAAATCTAGTTACACTGATGAGAGGATAACAAGAGTCCTGAATATCTGAGGAAAAGAAGAAAACGAAAAGTGTTGAGAAAGAAATCAAAAAACCTTTAATTTGCTAACTTAGTGAATATATGGATTATGAAAAGTTATTTACCATAATGATGAAGAGTTGTGTTGAACATCCATCCACCAAACTTCACCACACAGGTGCTCTGTCCTTCAGTCCTCCACTCCTCAGCTGATAACACGACATTATTCTGAGTTTTCACCGAGTTCTCTTCGCCTTCTTCCCAAACAACCAACGTCTGTCCATTTTCTTTTCTACTGCCTATGAGCCAGTGCACAGAGACCTGTGATGGAGCAGATCCCCTGACTGTACACTGAAGAGTGACTGTAGAGAGGTTGTTGCTGCTGGCTAATGCCACGATATCAACAGACGGCATAACAGTGCTGTCCGCTGCAAGAAGAGGAGAGATGCAATTTTAATGAGATAAAATAAAAGGATTGATACATAATTGTATAATAAAAACCTGAGCTTTCTTATAAACACAAACCTTGAGTACCACCATGTTCGAGTACAGTGACAGCTGTGCCATTCCCAAGGTACATATGCTCACGGTCTGTAGCGATGCAGTAATATGTCCCAGAATCCTGTACCGTTGTGTTGTAGATGGAAGCCTGACACACTGGGTTTTCCACCTCATCTTTAGTCTGATGAGGGATGTTTGCATCCTGCAGAATGTCAATGATTCCAGTCACTGGATTTACTCGGACCCAGGCCACGGTGTGACAGAAGGACTGCACCTCATTGAGTTGGCAGTGCATGGTCACTGTATCCCCTGATCTCACCTTCACTGACGGGGGAAACTGATAAACTGTTCCCGCCATCGCTGCAAAGGGATTCAGACCACAAAATGTGAAAAATGAATATCATAAATGCTACTTTGATACATAAATGTACTAAAATGCATAAATGAAGAGAAAAATACTGTTGTAGCTTACCGTGTGGAGAAATTAACCAGGACAAGACAAGAAAAAGGAGGTCATGCATGCTGTCTGAAGACTTTACAGGCCAAAGCAACTGAGAAATGTGCCGAGTATGACATATCACACACCTTTTTCTGTCTGTCCACGTCGTTTCATCAGCTTGTTGATAAAAAACTGATACATTTAAGCTCGGTTAGATTCTGAGGTGGACTTGGAAATGAATTTCTTGTCTTTACTTTTATTTATGATTCAACTCTCTACCCATTACAATATTGCATACACTTAAAAAAATCCCATATTTTTTACATAATACTTTGGTTGCCAGCTAGGTTGCCAAAAAAAAAACTAAAAAAAAATCACCTTTACAGTAATCAACTGTATATTATTTTCTGAATCTGTTGATATACAAATCTTTTGAAGAACTAATTTCTGTTTTGTACTATTGTAATACACAGACAACCATCAATCATCACAGTAGTGAACAGAATTAAATGAGCATTAGAGATCATCAGAAGTTAATACTTATATAAAGAAGCTGCACCGAGTCATTCACACAAACATTAAACACCATCGTGGTAACACACATGAAATAAAAAAAATGCAATAAACATTAATTGAACAACATTAAATGTAACATAAAACCCTAATGTAAATAAGAAAATAAACAAGCAAATTATGAGGAAACAGTTATTTCAACAAAAATACATCAAATGTGAAGTGTGACGCAGGGAATTGTGGGAATGTCAATTTATGTTTTTTTTTCACTGTAAATTATACAAGGAGTTGTTCTTTTTCACTTTCAAAACTGTAAATTTAACAGTATTTTACTGTAAAATTATATCACAGTTATTTACCGTATATAGTTCGGAAACTTTATGTTAACCAATTAACAGTTTTGCACTGTACGGTCTTTTACCGTTAAACTTGCGGTTATTTTTTACAGTGAGATTGAACCGTTTACTAAGGCAGAATCTAGAGATTAACCTGTAACACCAAAACCCCCAAAAGCGAAAGGAATTAAAACATCAGTTAAACTCTTATCGCTATGGTTTTTTAACAGTAACTATGTAATATAACAAAAAATGCATTGCAACTCTTCAATTGGCATGTTAAAATGGCACATCAAAAGTAGTATTCACATTAATCTGAAACTTGAGCTTGTTTTGATGAACGCAAAAAAAGATATCTTGGCTGGAATTGACGACAGACACATTGAGGTGAGCTGCTAAATCCATTCCCTTTTTCCATTGCAGATTAGAAATGTGTCTTACAATGGCTTTGGATTAAGTTGAAGGAAAATAAAAGAGATATTTTCTTTTCAAGGGGGTTTTTATGCTAGAAATGACCACACATAATTCTGCAGTCCTGTCTGAATAGGGGGAAACATTTATAGAGTGGCTCTTTCCATGCGTCATCGCCAAATAACAAGCTTTGATCTGAATCCAGACTATATCTGTGCTAGCAAATCTCATTTTTCTTTGCATTCGTATGTTCAGTTGCAAAGATGTCTGCCATTGTATTCCAGCCTTGCAAACCATTCCTCATCTATCAACTGCAACATGTACTGTGATTTTTCTGCGGTTAGAAATGTTTTCCATTCACATACACATTACAATATAATTCTATGGGAAACAACTGGCAATAAATGTCCGTTACTCAATATTGAACCATTGCATACAGTAGAAATTTTACAATCTTAGATATTTAAACTTACAATACTTAGACCTGGAATGACAGCAGTCTGCAATATTGCTAAAATAAATAATGTGATAATGACTGTAACTATATTATATTTGAAAGAAACTGAACATCATGGTTTTCAAGTTATACTTTAAACCTGAAAGAATTTCACATGAGGGCAGAACGAATTCTGGGTGGATAAAGTGGAAAACCATGCAATCATGATGCATTACACAAAAACTGGGATCTGTTTAACACAATAAGATCATAATTACCAAATACATGAATGCAATCTGTAGACTAAAGCAATGTGGCACATACTTGTGCCCTACTTCATTTTAACAAAATCAGCAATTCTGTACTTCCGCCACATACTTCAGGGTTGGAATCAAGCATCTCTGAGGTTTCATTTGCCGTACTTTTGAGACTGAAGTTTTTCCGCTGACAAAGCAAGGTGTGGACATTAACCAATATGATATGTGGTCCACATCACCATTTGCTCATGTGGTGCATGCAACCACAAAAAAAGAGGGCACAGAAAAACAAAACACTGAAGGAAAGAAAAAATCACTTCCTGTCTGTGACCCTGCCACACATAACCAAAGTCACATCTTTAATGCTGGTACTTTGCTCCTAATAATTACACTTGCCATTCAGTGAGGCATGACTGTCGACCGATCTCTAAAATGCCTTTTATCTCTAAGCTTTTAGAGAAAGTATTTTGCAGCTCCGGTTTTATTTGAATTATTTTTATATTTTGGACACGTTCCAATCTAGCTTTAGATCATTACATAGCACTGGGTCAGCTCTGTTGAGGGTTACAAATTATATCTTGCTTGCTCTGGATTCAGGCTCTTGTGTAGTTCTGGTTTTGTTAGACCTGAGCGCTGCATTTGATACCATTGACCACAACATTCTTCTTGAACGGCTAGAATATATTATGTCAAGGGCACTGTATTACAATGGTTTCCTTCCTACCTCAAAATGAGGACTTTTTCTGTAAATTTAGGAAATTGTTCCTCGTAATCTGCGCCTGTTTTGATGGTGTATACCCCAGGGATCTATTTTGGGACCTTTATTGTTTTCCCTTGTTTTCATTGGCCCTCATTTTTCAGAAGTACAATATTTCATATCACCATTGATATTGATACAAGATTCATATCTTGTACCAATATAGAGATTACCATTGATATTGGTACAAGATTCATATCACTGTTTTGTTTGGTGTACCCCAGGGATCTATTTTGGGACCTTTATTGTTTTCCCTGTTATTGTTGAAGCTTGTATGTTTAAGATCAGTAATTTCACTTAAATGACAATTAATAGGTAATCTTCATTGCCATTTAAGTGAAATTACTGAACTTAAATATACAAGCTTGATAAAAATGATCATTTTAGAAGAAAATTTCAAATGGCACTTAGATGCTTTTGCATCTGAACTCTTCATACATATATATATATATATATATATATATATATATATATATATACATATATAGTGATATATATATATATATATATGTGATATATATATATAGTGATATATATTTCCTTTTAAAAATATTATGCTGTGGAATGAAGTTCAGCCCTGGTTGAAAGTCTAAATTTATACTTTAAATTAACTGACATTTCACAAAATATCACACTATTCAAAACATCAAATAAACATCAATAAAAATCTGAAGCAAATATATTAAAAATACTGCAAATAGATATGCCAATTTATTTCAAATATTAGTATGTTAGTAACTATTGCCATATTTTTTAATCTGATGTACAGCAATGCCAAACACCAAATTAGGTTTGACGAATAAAAGCAAAATATACATAAACCATAAACTCTTTGAATATCTGCTTGTTAAGTCATGATTAAGGAATGTTGTTTCCAGGTCCAAGCCTCTACTCGTTTCACTTGAGAATATTATTTAGAATTTATTATTAACAGCCGTTCATGAGAAATAATTATTCATACAGCCTACACATATATGCACACATATAAAATGTTGTACACTAGGCCTACTTTTCTCATGGCATCCCAAAACTCAACTTCATAACAGATTATTTACTGTCTGGTCATTTGGGATTTTGATATGGAGATGAAGATTAAGACTAAAGTTCTTTTTTTTAATTATAGATTAAGACTATAATTTTTCATATTACATCCCATCATGAGTGTATATTAGCACCATTTGTAGTTTTTTGGGGGCATCAGAGCATTTGGACCTGGAAACAGTGATGCAAAATGTCAGACTGAACAAGAGGAGAGGTTTTTGCATAGACACATATTCACAAAAGTTTTCGTCCCAGTTTATAAATATAAACAATCAGTGTAATCAGAAACAGAAAACCAAAAATGAAGCAGAGAGACAGATATATGTGTTTTACAGCATAGCACACATTTGATGCATCTGCAGAGAGAGAGGAAAATGGAAAAGTATA
Organism: Hybognathus amarus; assembly: GCA_030378365.1. Taxonomy (NCBI): domain Eukaryota; kingdom Metazoa; phylum Chordata; class Actinopteri; order Cypriniformes; family Leuciscidae; genus Hybognathus; species Hybognathus amarus. The sequence continues at coordinate 313,305 of JAQIUQ010007478.1, forward strand.
TTAGAAAAAATAAAACAGAATATTAAATATAAAGATGTTCTTTAAAACTAATGAGTCAAATAAATAATAAATAAATAAATAAATTAGGAACTAATTAAACCGTTCAAAGGTTTGGCACTTTGGGGGTCATTTTTAAATGTTTTTGACATAAGTCATGCTCACAAAGAATGGATTTATTTGATCAAAAAATCGAGTGAAAACCCAGTAAAATCCTTTTTTTAAGATTATTACAATTAAAATAACTATTTTGTACTTATATACAGAAATATACATGGATTACTTGGGAACGTCATCACTGCTTGCGCACGCGACCGGGAGGCACAAAAAAAAGACGTTTGTGGTTTTGTGTACAAACAGACCGACATGACCGAACCCTGACAAAAACAATCATATGAAACTATTATGTCAAATATTTTGCAGCATTGTGTCTTTACTGTCACTTTTCATCAATTTAATGTATCCTTGATAATTAAAAGTATTCATTTAAAAAAAAAAATTCCCCAAAGTCTTAAGTAGTATATTTTAGAGATATTGTACTGTACCATGATGTCGCTGAAGGGTCTTGGTATAGATCTGTCCTCTAAACTTCACCACACACACACACTTCATCTTCCTATCCCACTCCTCAGCTGTGATCAGAATCTGGTTCCTGGTGATCTGGATTCCACCATCATTCCCATGTGTCAAAACTGCCTGTCCTTTCTCTTTTCTCCAGTCTACAACCCAGGACATATGAATCTGCGAAGCCTCAACGCTGGTCACAACACAATGAAGAGGGATTAAAAGACCATTTGGGATCAAGTGGTGTCAGAATATCAATAACAGGAGGAAGCACAGTGTGTTCTGGAAAGAGATTAAGAGAAACATTTGGTTATAATGGAGAGAAATACTCACCATCAATAAAAGACTTTATAGAATGTGATATTGCTATTCAATACTGTAAATCAGTTGTATTAAAAGTATGAGGCACATACACTCCTAAAAATAAAGGTTATTTATTGGCATTGATGGTTCCATCAAAACCTTTAATATAAATGGAATTATTCCACTGGAAAAAAGCTCTTTTGCTTATTATCAAGAAAATAAAAATATATATTTTTTTTTTCAGAAATGTTGACTGAAAGGTTATTTAGCGAAGCCAAAATGCTGTTTCTATTGCACCACTACAAAAAAAAAAAATTAAAAAAATACAGTTTTATTTTTAAGAGTGAATGTATAAATGGGAGTCATGGTTAAATCAGCATGTAAAAACTGAAAAGAATGATACGGTGGCATATTTGCATTCACTTGAAGAAAAAAAATCTACTCTGTTTTTCTGAATTAACGAGTTAATTTTTCATGAGAACATTTTTTTTGCTCTGTTTTTCTGAATTAACGAGTTAATTTTTCATGAGAAAAAATTTTTTGCTCTGTTTTTCTGAATTAACGAGTTAATTTTTCATGAGAAACATTTTTTTTGCTCTGTTTTTCTGAATTAATGAGTTAATTTTTCATGAGAATAAAAGTTTTTGCTCTGTTTTTCTGAATTAACGACTTAATTTTTCATTAGAAAAAAGTTTTTGCTCTGTTTTTCTGAATTAACGACTTAATTTTTCATGAGAAAAAAAGTTTTTGTTCTGTTTTTTCTGAATTAACGACTTAATTTTTCATGAGAAAAAAGTTTTTTGTTCTGTTTTTTCTGAATTAACGACTTAATTTTTCATAAGAAAAATTTTTAATTTAGAAAAACAGAGCAAAAAAAAAATTTCCATGGAAAATTCTCTCATTAATTCAGAAAAACAGAGCAAAAAAAATTCTCATGAAAAATTAACTTGTTAATTCAGAAAAACAGAGCAAAAACTTTTTTCTCATGAAAAATTAACTCGTTAATTCAGAAAAACAGAGCAAAAAAAATTTTTCTCATGAAAAATTAACTCGATTAATTCAGAAAAACAGAGCAAAAAAAATTTTTGCTCAAGAAAAATTAACTCGATTAATTCAGAAAAACAGAGCAAAAAAAATTTTTCTCATGAAAAATGAACTAAATTCAGAAAAACAGAGTAGATTTTTTTTTCTTCAAGTGAATGCAATACGCCACCGTAGAATGAAATGTAAAATTATATTTAAAAAATGAAAAATGATTGATTCTAGGTAAATAAGCAATCCTGGATATAAATGCTATTATTAAATCTCGCTATTAAGTTCATGTACACACATTCACTCATTCATTTCTTTTCTTAAAGTCCTTTTGTAAAGTTGAGCTGATGGTGCCACCAATAATTACATTTTTGTCTATTTAATTAGACTCACCTTTCACAATAACCCTGGATCCATTGCCGATGTGAGCAAAGCGGCTTTGCACAGCTGCACAATAGTACATACTGGAGTCATGCACTGTTGAATTGGTGATAACAGCAGTGCAGATGCTGGTCCACTGGTTGGACGAGTGATGAGGATCGATCTGAAGTCTGTCAGTGAGGCTGATTGTTGCATTTTCAGGAATGACTCTCAGCCAAACCACCGTGGAGCACGGCAGTACAACTCCACAATGTTGCACTTTAAAATCACATCCTCTCCAGCCATCACCTCAGCAACTGTCGGCCACTGTGTCACAATGAACGGCTTTGACGCTAGATGAGAAATATTGTAATGTCTATGTTAATACTTCTGACTCTTTCCTATTGGGGCTTTTATACAGATTTTTGAATGTACACTCTTAGAAAAAGGGTTCATTGGGGTTCTATATATGAAGCATAGGGTTCTTTACTCAACTCTAAAGAACCTTTTATGCTAAAAAAAGGTTCTATAATGAAAAGAAAGAACCTTTTTGGCATGAAGGTTCTTTATAGGCTGTTAATCATTCATATATTACATTATTTTGCAACATTTTGTAGTTGTAATTAAATTATTGTTTATTATTCTAATTTTTGGAGGAGAAAAACTGAAATGGCACTCTTCGATATGATATTGATTAACTACATAAAATGATATAAATATATACATTTTCTAACCCAAAAGGTTCCATATAGAACCTTTTTCAGTGGTTACAAAGAACCCTAAAGGGACCCCTACAATTGAACCCATTGAAAGGGTTCTATAGAACCTTTTAGGGGTTCCAAATATGTAGCGCTGATAGAACCTTTTAAGGTTCTATATAGAACCTTTTCTTCTAAGAGCGTAAAGAAGCATTTCAGTTTTAATAACTTCAAAATGACAATGCCTACCAATGTTAAAATCAAACTTTGAACCATTTTAGAACCTTTAAATAAACTTGATGGTTGCACTTAGACATTCTACTAACTATGAGTAACTTTGTAACTTTTGCACATGCCAACCAACTTATTAATTTGCAACTACATGTCAACAAACTTTCATTTTAGTAGTTTTAGTGTACGGTTAGTAGAATAAGTTGACATGTACTTGCAAAGTTATAGTCTGTATGTTGGGAGACCATCAGATATAAAGTGTTAGCAAATATTAAGCAGATAGTCTATTAATACTTAATGACTGGTATAGGTAGATGACAAGTTACTTATAGTTAGTAGACTGTCGAAAGTGGACTGTCGAAATAAAGTGTTACCAACTTGATTTTGTATGAATTTAGAAGTAAATTTCTAGAGATTAAAATTCTCATTTAACAAACTGCTTCATTACAATATGAGTAAAATCTCTTTACCTGCTACCACATGTGAGAGATACCCAGATCGTCATCAGCCAGGGTCTCATCTTTTATGCTGACTATCACACAACTGAATCTAGCCTGTCGTCTTGATCAGCAAAAAAATTGGTCTTCCTTTCAGCCGTCTGTGATTGGTCTTCTCTCAGAAGTGACTACAGAAAACACAGGATACTTAAAACTTAGGAAAGTCTAGTTAGGATTAAAATGCAGTGAGATTGGTATCATAAACAGTTTAAAATGCAGGACCTCAGTATATTCCATTGCACTTTTTTAAAACTTCGGTTAATATATGTTGAAGTTAAAAAAACAGTGTTAAATGTTAGTTAGTTGTCTAAATATTCACAGCGAAATCCTCAACATGGCTTTCAATGTTAACCAAAATTTTCTTGAGAATTGAGAACTTTCGCGTTTTACCCTTTACACGGGAACGCCGGGTGGAGCATTTTTAAGATTTCCACTCTGGAAATATAATTTTGCATAACTAAAATATAATGTATAATGGCAATGCAAATGTCAAGTCAATTCACCTTCATTTATATAGTGCTTTTAACAATATAGCTTTACAGTGATGATTAGAAATTAAAGTAACAGATTGTTTGGATTTACAGCAGCTCTACAATAAAGTTATTGTCCAGCTAAAGTTAGTTTTGATTGATTCACTTCCATCGCAATGATCATTATTTATTAACTCAGGGGCCGCTTACATGACACCGATCTAACAGAAAACCCTTAATGCGATCCGGCCGCTCATTCGCACGAAACAGTGTTTGGTGGCTCGAGAACGCAAACCATGAAATGTTTCAAGGTACAAGCCTTGAAAAATATATAATTCAGATTATTTTATCACTTCCGTGTAGCCACGTGAACTGGAATTATCCCGATAATGTTTTATCTGACTGTAAAGGAAGGAAAGGAGGCCTTCACAGGGGAGAGACTATAGGGAGAGATTTATTTTATAATGTATAAAATGTTTGTTTGGTCTTCTAATGATGAAAGGATAGAAACGGCCCTGGTTAAAGCGATGGAAGGAGTCATGGCTCTGTGATTTATGAGATATTAAGGCAGGGCAGAAGTAGATTTAGTTTAGCACAGGTTTGAACAGGATAGGGAATTGTGACATTGGCATCAGATTAGGCAGAGTAAATTCGTAATCAGTCATGTTATGTTTCAACCCTTGTTGTGATGACAGGGAACTACTGTGCTCTTGGTTTCCTGCTTCTCTGGAAACTTTTATATGTACAAACTAAACAGGTTGGAAGGCACCCTGATATCACTAGGAGATTGCTGTTAGTAGTAGATTTGGGGGGAAAAGGAAGAAATGTTAACCATAAGCTCTAGAAATTAAATAAAGTCCTCATCAAAGAGCAAAAAAAAAAAAAAAAAAAACAAAAACAATAGAGAAAATTGTTCAAATTCAGAATTTCCAATTCAATTCAAATTTCAAATTGAGAAAATTGGCTCTAAAGTCTACCAGTCAGTGGATTTAATGCTGTGTCTGAACAATGCATATTCTATTGTCTGTTTAGTTGCCATGAGAGTAGAGCATCTATGGGAGCAGATGATGATGACACACTCATGAGCAAATACTTGACTCTGGACTCTGAAGCATGCATAATCTATGCATCACACTCATACAAGTATGAACATGAGTTTGTACATACAAAGTGCATTTGTTCTCTTTGTGAGTATGTTACATTTGAGGTGGACTTGCCTTTGCAAACTGCCTGTTTTACCTGCAGTTTGCCATAAAAAATGTGGAATGTGAAGAATGTAGACTTGCACTGAGTTGAAACTAACATCTGCAGTGAGAAACACTGCTGTTTGTGCTCACACAAGTATACAAATGTGACAATATATAGCAGAAAAATTGTGACCATTTACAATTTACTTGAATATGGGGCTAAACCCTGATATTTTTTAATGGACATTGTCCAGTAGCAAACCAGAGACAACTTACAAAATAAAATTAAAAAAAAAAAATAAAAATAAAAAAACACTTCACAAGACAGAAACAAATGGCCTTTGTATTCCATTGTAAAAAAAGTATTGTGCTTAATTGAACTGAATGTGCACTTATTGTGTACTTATAATCTTGTACTTGCAAATAATTATTAATTTATAATGAATTAAAGATATACTTTTCATTAAAGTCCATTTTAAATCATGTCTTATTGTCATGCTTTAAAGAAATTCACTTATGTCAATGTATTGACTAAAGCGCATGTATGCATGTATGTATGTATGTATGTATGTATGCATGTATATATATATATATATGTATATATATATATATATATATATATATATATATATATATATATATATATATATATATATATATATATATATATATGTATGTATATATATATATATATATATATATATATATATATATATATATATATATATATATATATATATATATATATATATATATATATATATACATACATACATACACATATATACATACACATACAGTATATATACATATATATACATACATATATATACACATACATACACATATATACATACATACATACATACATACAAACATACATACATACATATATATATCCATCCATCCATCCATCTTCATGAGAGTCTGTGTATGGGTAAAAAGGTCCCTGAACACCTGAAATATATACATGATAGTGTGAGTGTGTAATTCTGCTTGTGTAAGTGAGTCAGTTGTACAAAGCCCACTAGTTATCAAGAGGGTTGTGCAACTGTTTGGATATGAGGACAGATGACTAATTCATTGCTCTGATTGTTCAGGTGTAAATCTGTGTGCTTTTACACCTGTACAATGCTGCCCTATATTCTGTAGTAATATGTTGCTGTCAAAGGAGTGTCATGTCTCGTAATCTCAGTGCACCCACCCAAAATGCTAAGCATGCCCTTGCCTGTACATTACAAGAACTGTTCAGAAAACAAGGAGAGGAAGACAGACAGTCAGTGGATTTTTATCTGTACAGTGACACGCCTTGCTCAATGGGAATCTATTGATAGCTTCCTGGAAAGAATCGCATGAAAAATGTACAGAAATGCGGACCAAAAACTGCACAAGAATATCTAACGTTTCTAACTTATCCGTTTGTTTTTAGAACAATACGATTACGACATGAGACTAAAACTAGGCCAATGCAAGCCTAATCACACGTTTGAAGTAGAGGCTTGTTGTTGCGCAAAGGAATTTGTATCCTGAGAGCTTCCAGATGTGTTCCCACAGGAGCAATAAGCCTAATAGTTTCCAATAGTTTCATCCATCTAAAAAAAATGTGTCATACGGAAACCTGGTTTTCCAGAGTTTTTTGTGGATGAAACCCGATCAGACTCCGCCCCGTTAGGTTTACTGTCCTCGAGCATCAAGTTACACGAGACATTTTTCCCTTAGTGGTCACTGACTCGGAAGGTGGGTTTGATTTTTCTTTCTTTTTCCCCTGAGTGGGAGGATTCAGGATGTCAGCCAAGAAGTGACAGAAGAGATGGGACGCTGAGAGTGTAAAGTAGGAGTAGGCTATTGCACGACGGGAACAGTAAAGTTTATCTAGAGGCAAGAAAAGAAAATAAATTCACTTCAAATGGCGGCAGAGGTATGTGGTGTACATTATATTACAAATTTGTGATTGCTTCTTTGCATGTTAAATCGGGTTTCACGCACTTTATGAGTGTTTTACATAAACTGCGTTTCGTCGTATTTTTTTTCTCTTTAAACTTTGCATTTGTTAATCTCGGTAGATCTTCCGCACTTGACCGAAACAGTGCTGTATTCTGCTGTCAAATAAAGTAAAACAAGAAAACTTGTTTGTATAAAGATTAAGTGTGTTTCTCCCCAAATATCTTTGCTTCTGTTTCCTTTTTGGATGAGCAAGTTAAAAAGTGCCACTGACGCATGCTTTTTTGTGCTGTTTTCTGTTTGTTTTTATCCGTTTATGTGTCGTGTCATAAACACCGCGTTTTATAGAACACGTAGATTGAAAAGAAATTCGACTTTCGAAAACTCTTCTCGTGCGTTCTTTGGCATCCCGCCGCGCGTGAGTCTCTTTTTTTGAATGCAGAAACTCGCCCTGTGACCCTAACAAACAAATAATCTTAGAAATATCGCTAAATAATAGTTTATATGAGTCTAGACCATCGCTGCAATGAAACGTTAGCAATTTTATCTATGCAAACTACACAATGGTTGTGTGTCAAAACCTAGCGTGCGCTCTGCGTCCCTACCCTAACCACCCCTGTCACGCCTATGATAGACAAAAAATGCTGTCTAAGCAGGCAGCTCACTAGGTTTTGACATACATCCATTGTGTAGAAATGGAAAGCACGGGGAATCAATCAGACTGAGTTGTTGTGCATTGGCAGAAAGGCCTGAAGAAGAAGGTGTGAGACTAGGGTGGTTGTGATTTGTCAAGGCTGCTATTAGTGCTCGACATTAAAGGGATAGTTCACCCCAAAATGAAACTTTGGTCATTACATCTGTTGAACTCTGATGGCACGCATTAACTTCCAGGAAAAAAAATACTATGGAAGTCAATGGGTGGTGTTGTAGTTACCAAAATGAGGGTGAGTTACAAAAATGTCATTATTGGGTGAACTATCCCTTTTCTTATTTTAGCCACACAATGTATTATTTCAACAGCGTACGGTAAATGTATTTCGAACAATGAAACCCTAACCCACTGTTTTAACAAAACAGGGAAATGGTTTCATAGCCTAGCTTAGGTAAATATGCTGAGGGCGGCTGTCATGGCCAGACATGCAGGTATTTCAGGTACTTCAATCTAGATAATTGTGTGAGAGTGAGCAATGTTTGAATTACACAGTTTACTGCTTTAATAGTGCACTCTACTGGTAGTTTTGAAGAAAAGCACAAGTTTGTGGATCTTAAGAGTTGATTGATAAATATAAAACTGAGCACAGCTTGAATGTTTATTGTTCTTCATTATAAAAGACCAAGCAACAGATGTTAACATACCAAAACTAAATAACTTCTAAATACTAAAAGAAGTGCTGATTGTCATAATTTTGCAATTTTAAAGATGGTTTCCTGCACTAAATTTTCCAGTTGAATTATAATAGACATTGAGCAAAGATCATTATATTCTCCCAAGATCAGTATTTTTTGGTTTGTTTCTATGCTCTTTAAAGTGCCAACACATGGGTGGTGTTAAGAACTAGAGAGAAAAAAAATTATTTTTGAAACTGAAAACATTAGGCTATGAAACGAAACATTTTTAAGCAGTACCTCCACCTATATTATTGTTCTGTCTCTATCGGTACACAATATCTTGTACTCTTAATTCTGCAGTATTCCGACCTTGAGAAGGCCATTAACACCTTGGTCACAAACTTCCATGCCGCTTCTCCTGATAATCAGCCTACGCTGAAGGTAGATGAGTTCAAGAACCTGCTCTCTTCCCAGCTGCCAACCTTAGTCAAGGTAAAAACCCATGTCTAAAAACTTAAAAACTATTATTGCTTATGTCCGGTGACTGTATTAAGCTGCTGCTGAACAATTGACAATCCTTTCAGAGGGGGAAAATGTGAAAATGCTACAGTGAAATCAGTTTTATTTATGATAACAATAATGTTAGGCCTCTTTTTTTAAAACAAGCTTTTGCTGTAAAACATTGAAAAAAATAATATTTTTAGATATAAAAAGTATTAATTTTATAGCTTACGTTAAGTTAATGTTTTTGCAGGATACATGTTTGTTTGGTTGTGGGTTGGGGTGGAAAGGCCAGTTTTAGGAACAGTGTGAGCTGGTATTAAAAACTCAATGTAATGTTGACACCGTATTTATAATAGTACAGTTCTGGTAAACAGAGCTGACTTTTTTTAACCATAATTTAACATTTTTCCTGTGTATGATTTCTGTGAAGGATTGGTTGGTTTCCCATAGTTTGTTGCCTTAGATAGAGGCATGGTCTGATTACACAGATCAGTTTAAACTCCGGTTAGAGCCGGCGAAGGACACTGGGTGTGGCTCCATTCAGGGAGCAAAATGGTGCCTGCCATTGATCTAAATAGTTTCTCCTGCACTTCAGTTACAGTCGGTACCAGATCATGTTATGGCAGGCCTTCAACAGCTTCAGGGAGAACCTGAGACATAGAAGATTTTAAATGTATTTTAGTTGAATGAAGAGCAAATGCTCTGAGGTAAATGATACTGTAACATTCAAACTGTACTTCAGTGTTGACGTATTTGAGAAAAATTATATAGACTGTCACTGTACAGATTTTGAAAAATTCTTTAACCCTAAAACTGTATTCTGGACAAATGTGGGCAAAATATTTTTGATTTATTTTTAAAAAACACTTCCCTTGATCTGAGTGGTACAAGACTTGGCTACTTTTCCTCAGTTTGCCTCCTGAACACACACAATTTTTTCTTTTTTGTTAAATGGGTGAAAAAAAAACTCCTTAATCTTGTATTTGGGTCAAAAATGGGCACCCATAGAAATACATGGGAAAAACTGTAATTTAGAGCATTCTAAAATAAGCCAAAATAAGACACCAGGTGACCGCAAAGTCTCTTCATCTTTAGGATTTAGCTCTAAGAACTTATTGGAATGATATTTTAATGTAGTTAAAAAAACTACATGGTAATTAATTTACTTAGAAATAATTTACATAGAAAATATGGTACTTTTTGAAGTAAAAATTCAAAAATACCCAAAATGAAAAAAAAACACCATAAATGGATAGACAAAACTTTATCGAAGACAGTGATATAACATTTATAATAAATAAAAATTAGGATCACACCTGCGTCCTACTGTGCCCACATTTGTCCACAATTACAGGATTAAGGGCTATAAAGTGGAAACGGTTTGAATCTTGCATATACCAGTATGCAAGCAATGCAATGTTTAATATAATTCGATTATATTTAAAAACTAAAAATGAAAACTTGAATCTACTCATTGTACCTGAACTTGGAGAGAAGGTGGGTGGGGGATATAAGCTCAAAATAATATTCACGACAAAGCAATACAGACAAACCAACAGCCACATGAGGGCGATAAAGTGCAACAATTCAAATGCAAAATAAATAAAAAATAAAAAAATTAAAATGGGGCACATTTTGACAAAATATGAACATCAGTGAGGATTTCCACTCTCTTTTTCCCTCTAGTTGGATCATTTTGGAGAAGTGCTGAAGCAAATTGGTGTGAAAGATGGAGAAGGCATCAGCTTTAAACACTTCTGGAGCCTGATCCAGAACTTGGCCACAAACCAGCATGGTCTGCTCAGCCGTGAGAAGTTGTCCAAATGCACCTGCCTTTTACTATGAGCCGCAGACTTCAGCTGCATCTGCCACTAAGATCTGGTCTCTCCAGAACCACTCATCTCCAGACAAAACACTAACTTTCCTTCCTAAACATTCCAATAAAATGCTGACTAAATGAACATCAACATGTCCTTACATTCATTTTCTTTTTACATTGTGTCAAGCATTACAGTGATCATCTCTCTTCAATCAAGTATCAAGGAAATCGTAATATACAGACAAGTTAACTAACTACATCATATTGCATAATTTACTTGCAAGTAAAAAGTTACAGCTTCCCACACAAATACATTTAACATAATTGAGTTTCTAAATTCTTTTATTTTTTCTTTTAGTATTATTATTATTTTTTTAATAACACTACATTTAAACTTACTGCCATAGTCTAAAGTATGTTTATTTTTACACAAAGACATGTACTGTGTGGTTTTGGCAAACAAAAACATTAAAAACTTTTATTTATATTTTGTTATACTGTTTTGTATGGCCAAAAATCAATAACACCCTGAATTATTGTTTAATAAAATACATATAAAAAAACATCCCTTGTTTTTCCTTATTTATAACCAATTGTAATTTTAATTTAGTAGCTATAAGCTGTCACTGACCAACACAAAGGTCCTTTCTGAGAAAATATGTTTTAAAAACTGCTGAATAACCTTATTCATATAAATATATTTTCTTTTTTTATCACAGCTTATGTTCTCAAATTCACCACAGCAAATTTTCACAGTCAGAGTAAACACTTAACACTTTTTTTCTTCACCACATATTCTGTCAAAACAACTTCACAGAATTAGCATGTTTGTCTGTGAAGTAGTGGTGTAACGATACCCTCATGTCATGATTCGATACATATCACGATACTGAATTTAAGATAAGATATTATTGCGATACTCCAAGACATATGGTAAACGGTTAGCAAAAAATGTACTGCTTAATTTAATATAACATTGTGAGTTTAAATGAATAGACTTGGTGCTTGTAACCCAAGGACAATGGTGACACCATGATAAAAATATTCATGATTCTGAAGCTGAAAATACAGATTTATTTTAGATGAATATGCTTTGACTGACCAGATATATTTAATGTTGGACACTTTTTACTGGTAACATTAGACATTTGGCATTATCAGCACCCACAAATATTCCCACATTGCATTATTATACATTATAATCAACATTATAGTAGTTTAATGTAGTACACTAAAACTCTGAAAACTATTTTGGGGGGACTATCCACGATACGTATTGTTGCATTTTTGTATTGCGATATATTGTGGCACGATATATTGTTACACCCATACTGTGAACGTTTATCATGATCAGCCTAATTACACTTTGCATGCTTTTTTTTCTGGCACTCCCTTAAATAATAAATCATATATACTGTCTTTAAATTTAAAGGGCTCATATAATAATACATGCACTTTTACAAGATTATTGTACTGAAATGCGAGTTGGCAGTGCCAGCATATAATGTTAAAAATGGTGTTAAAAATATAATGGTAAAGTTGTAGCAGCAATTTTCTTTTCTTCCTTTTTTAAGTTGGTTCTTCTGTCTGGATAACTCCGATGCAAGTACAAGATTAGAGGTTGGAAGACAACAATGGTAATTTTTTTTAATCAAAACTAAGCTTGTCCAAAAAGACGAGTAGTTCTCAGAGCTAAAGGGAGCGAGTACCAGAGCTTAGGAGCCACAAAACAAAAAGCACGGTCACCTCTTATCCTAAGGCATGTCGTGTTCTGGGAACAGCTTCAGATATTGGCCTGAAGACCTCTGAGATCGACGTAGATCCTGGACGTAAGAGGGTCGTGACCATTCAAGGCTCTGAAAGTAACAAACAAAATTTTAAAATGTACTCTAAAACCAACAGTTTCAAATAATTATTAAACAGCAAGCACAAACTAAGCAAAAGCGGCAGCCCTTTCATCACACTCGGTGTCTGAATTTGCTCACACACTTTCATTCACTCCTTTAACCCTCTAGGGTTCTCTGGATAAATAATGACCCAGAAGCGTTTAAATGAAAAAATGTTAAAATGGTAGCTTCATCAGAATGGTCAGAAACTTGGTGACTTTATTGGTACTTGGTATATGAACACCCAAAAAAATTGGACCTTCTCAGGACCTTTGGGTCAGAAATGACCCGCATATAGGAAATGAATGGGAAATTGGCAAAAATTTTAAAATACTGAGTTTTTTTGTGCGTACAATCTACAAATCAGCAACGATCTTAAAAAAAGCACACAACAGTGAAGGGGTGAATCTATAAAACATCAAGAGTGCCTCAACATCCACACACACACCTTTATACACAAACACACCAAAAAATTCAGATTATACATGTGTTTTGCATTTTTAAAAAGCTCAGTTTGTCCACAAAATGGCATCCATCTAATTTCAAAAATTGCTTTTATGAGGCCTAGGCTTGACTCCAGAATGAAATACAGCTTTAAAAAAATAATAATAATTAAGTATTTTTTCTATTATATTCAATGGGGGAAAATTTGTTCATAATTATTGCATTAATACTAATTATAATTTTTTTATTTTTGAAATTTTCTTAAAACACCAAAAAAGAAAAGAAAAAAAATATTATAAAAAGAAGTAAAAAAAATATATATATTATTTTCTTTTTTAAATATGAATCCCGCGCTTTGGGTCAATTTTGACCCAAAGGTCCCGAGTGTGACTGTTAAACGAATAACCCCAGAGGGTTAAGAGGGCTATCAGTATTATTTGAGTAATAGTGAATAAGTGCGATTTTAAACTTCTTGGTTTTAAATTTCAGTTCATGTCTCTTTAACTTTAGGATTTTCCTTGTCACATGAACTCTCCCTTTAATAAACAAATGCTGTTGTGATATATTGTGTTCACATGCAAAACAATTAGTATGATGGAGCAAATAAGGCTTTATACAACCAGTTTTATGCCAGACTAATATAAGTGGATGTTGTTTTTGATATGAATAATTGACACCTAACCGTTCAAATGTCACAGGTTTTATGTGGTAAAGCTTTGCAGGAATTTATGCTACTATATTTGTAGATGGGATGCTACTGTGGTCTAATAGCACTAATGGTGAGTCATAGTTTAAAATATCTTGCTGAACAGAGTCTGAAAAGAAAACCCAGTAGCAGACTTGATGACTACTTTAAATATTAGTATTATTGATATCTTAAATATGTCTCATTTGTCCCTGACCCTAACTGCTAAGCAACAGACCAAACCAAAGTATTTTAGATATAAATGATAAATTATAATATATTATAATATAAAATTCTACCAAAAAGTAGTACAAAAAGTGGTTTGTCAAGTAGTACCATAGTACTTTATACTTTTGGTGAAAAATAAATGTCAGCGAAGTTGAAAGTTTTTATTCTACACAAGTAAGAGTAAAAGCACCACATTTCAATTATATCAAAAAAAGTAGAAATAATTGAAAAATCTGCTAAAGTACTGTAAAGAAGGTTTGTAATTATAACTTTCCACCCTCATATCCCCTGAGACGAGATATTTCAGCCCGTGGGGATACATACACCGCTCTACAGTAATTTGAAAGTGATTGCAGTACCAGTTTTAGCCACAATACATACGGCTCTTTTAAAGCATTCACAAACCCAGACCTGTGGGATTGTTTTTGGTGAACAGAAACTTACTGAAACTGTCAGACAGCTGCCCTGCAAATATAGTTTTTGAGTAATATATAGTTTACCAACATAGCCTACTTTAGACACAACTTATGAAGTAAAGTCAACTGCATTGGCCCACAGTATAGATAGCATCTGGTTTAAGCAATAGGGGAGGGGAAGTAAGGCCAGACTGTGAAGCTATTACCGTGCAAATTTCAAAGTTGCTATGTGATTCTGCAACAGAAGATAAAGATGAGCTAATAAGAAAATAAAATAAATCTGAATGCTCATTTAGTCAAATTAATTCAGTATTTGTACACTGGTTTCGGGATAGTTCACCCAAAAAGCAAAACTATGTCATTAATTATGTCATTCCTAACCCATAAGACCTTCATCTTCGGAACAAAAAATTAAGAGAACATATTTTTCAGATGAAATCCGATGACTCAGGGGGGCTCCATTGACAGAGGAATTGTCACAGTCACATCAGGGTGTCACAGAATCCACCACACCATCTTTCACACCCACAGCATCAGGACTCTTACTCATGCTCTCAAGTGTGTGTCTACGTCTGCCAGTCTCAGTCCTCCTGCCACTATCCATAACCTGCACCAGATAAGACCTTCATTCCCATGCATCACCAGTACTATCTGAAGTCGAGAGACACACCTGCTAATAACCTGTTCTTCATAAAACTCAGTTCAGATTTTACCTGTGTTTGCCATCTTCTGTTCCCTGACAGGGCAAATCATTTGTACCACAAACACAACCCATGACTCGTTTTTGATCATCATTTTAAAATCAAAAGGTAAGAAACTGAAAAATCGTCCAGTAAAACAATATTATGTTTTCAAAGGAACAATTAGTATTTTACATACTTGCACTTTAAATGTTTGTTTAAACACAAAAATTTTAGCTATTGTTGATTTTACTAGTAAGTTATTGTTGCGATACCATGTCTTTATTCTTGTAAAAGTTGATACATGGAAGGCTAAATCGATGCATTACTTTTAGGCTAAATATTCTTGATATAAAAAACTATCATAACATGTTTTATCACTTTAAAATTAATTTTTAATGTTTTAGCTTGCCTCATCCAAGATAGTAGGTGTCTTTGTTTCCACAGTATTTTCAATTTTGATATTTTTAGGTCAAACCGTTCTTGTCTGTCAGTCATATAATGCAGGTCTATGGTCACCACCTCAAAGAGCATGCACAGAGAAGTTTAAATTAAACATGATTTAATGACTCGTAAATGTAAGTACACATTGATGGCCTAAGACACGAAACGAGCGGTTTGTGTGAGAAAACGAACAGTATTTATATTGTTTTTACCTCTTGTATACAATACAGTGGGTATATTACTCCTTTAATATGTTGTATTTTTTCTTACTGTATATTGACTAAATAAAAAACAATTGTTCTAAAAAAAGGCAGTGTAATACCTGTTTTTTTCCATGAATTAGAATTAAATGAATCATTTAAATTATAATGTAGAGGAACAATAGATGCGTCAACTCTTAAGCATAACTGTTCGTCAACTTTGTAACACTGCTATCCATTTGCAGAGGTTTTTTTGTCACATCTGATGACTTGTATACTAATAAAGATTTGTCACAGCCACGTCATGGCATATTTGCACTACAAAGTTGTGACACCCACAACCACTCAGCCATCGACAGGTTAGAGAGACAACCTATAGAGGCACAGGTAAGTGGGGGGGAAATAATTAAATTGTTATTATTTACATCCTTTTTAACCCTCTGGGGCTGTTCGTTTAACAGTCACACTTGGGGTGTTCGGGTCCAAATGGACCCAAAGGGCAGGATTCATATTTAAAAAAAAAAAACGTGTAAACTTTTTTAACTTGTTTTTTTTTTATAAATTTTTTTTCTTTTCTTTCTTGGTGTTTTGAGATAATTTTATGATTTATAATTAATATTTATGCAATAATTATGACACATTTCTTCCCATTGAACTTAACAGATTTTTTTTTTTCATTTAAAACAAATTTTAATCAAAGCTGTATTACATTTTAGAGTGAAGCCTAGGCCTCATGAAAGCAATTTTTAAAAAAAGATAGATGTCATCTGGTAGACACACTGAGCATTTTTATCACGCAATAGCACATTTTTACCACTATAGTGGATTTACAGTACAGCTCTCTGTAGAAAGGCTTGGGGATTCTAGTGATTTTTGCAAATATATACCAATTTTTTTTAGGTTGTTGATTTTTAAAATATAAAAACATATTGTGTGTGTGTGTGTGTGTGTGTGTGGCTGTGTCTGTTTTGCACTCTTGATGTTTTATAGATTCTCAAAGACTATTTTTGTCTTGTTTTTTGTTTGTTTGGTTGGTTTAGATGGTAATTTGAAGTGCCAGTTTTAATTTATTATACAATCAAATCTGAACATTGCATTGGAAAGAGAACAAATGGAAAGCATTTTGTTACCCAATGTTTAATTCTAACTTATTCTAACTTCATAAAAATGCAATTCTTTCAGTTTTCATATTTTTGACAATTTCACATTCATTTCCTATGGGGGTCCATTTGGACCCGAACACCCCAAGTGTGACTATTTTTTTTACAACCACTTAGACTGTTCACATCCTGTCCCCAATTTTTTTGAGTGTTCATATACCAAATACCAACAAAGTCACCAAATTTCGGACCATTCCGAAGAAGCTGTGATTTTCAAAAAAGTTTTATTTGAATGCTTAGGATCCATTTGGCCCAAACAACCCCAGAGGGTTTAATTGTGTGTTTGTTTTTAAAATAACAATATTGCAAAATGTACTGAGGTATCTGTTACAATTCTAGACTATTGTTCTTGTTAAGTGATGTAGTTTTCCCAATCTTGATTTGAAATATGAAAACATTGAAAAATTCCCAATCTCGCCACAGATGATGGGGCTGTTCCAGATTTACCTTGTTTTCTGGGCATTGCTTCTCGTGACCATTTCTGGAGAGGATGACATCAGAAGCATCAAAAGAGTGTGAGGATGCTCCCTTTGTTCCAGGGTACAATCTCGCTGGAGAGGGGTTTGATGTTGTGACCATGGAACGAAAAAGGAGCTTAGGTGATCAACATGGAGGAGTGGGATTTAGGAAACGGCACTTGTAAATTGCGCAAACAATTACATGAATGGAATAAAACAGAAGCTACCAGCATCAGTTGAGTTCTGGAGGGCCTTGCCAAAGTGTTCAATGAAAGTCTCCAGTCAGATCTTTGAAATGCGAGCGAAGCACTGGTCAATGATTCATCATCAGCACTCTCGGTCAGCTGGAAAGTTGGGTTAGATGTGAAGGTTTTTGGAGCTGCAGTCGGAAGCACTCATTCCAGGGAAGCCAAATTCGGAATGACAAAATCAAAAGAAGACAAATACAGTTTCACCAAACATGAAGTTTCATGCAGGTTTTACAAGTGAGAGAGTTGGCTTGTCTTTTCCTCATACACTGTAAAAAAATATTTTTTTGGTGAAGTAAATACTAGTGAAAAAAAAACAATGTAATTTACTTGAAAAAGTTAGTTCAGACAAGAATTTAAAAAACTAAGTAAATTCCATATCAGTACTTAATTCAAGCGGTAGAAATGAAAGTGTAAAAATCAACTCAATAAAATTAAGTTAAAATTACTCAACTTTTTCTGATACTGGGGTTCCCATCATGCACTGGACCTTGAATAATTAATGCGGCTCATTTTTCACTGGTTTCCAGCTGTTTTATCATTGATTTTTGTTGTCAGTATTAGTAACTTGCCATTTTGTGACATTTCGAGTAAATTTTTTGCTCAAAATGACACAAAAACGACCCATCAAATGTTACCGCCAGTGTGTATTGTCTACCAAATATTGAGGTGTTTGCATTCACATGATGTTTAACATCTGACATGATGTAATATAAATTACTTAGATGATCTAAGTAAAGCACATACTATAAATGACTAATAAAATTCAAGAGTATTGTTTTTGTGAAATGTAATACAAAGGCAAAGGAAATCGATATTAATCAACCTTTTACTAGCCGAGTTAAAATTACTTATTTTTTGTAAAGTTTACTTAATTCCATATTCCAAGTAAATTTAACTTAAAGATTTCTAATTAAAGCTACTGATGAATATGTTTAGGTTTTTACTTGGCAAATCTTTTCTAGCATTTTCTGAGTGAGATAAGTTTAGCAAGCATTTTTCAAGTAAATCCTACTCCAAATTTTTTACAGTGTAGAATGAATACAAAAACAAATGTAAACTTTAACTGTATCTTTGCTCCCACTGAATTTTAGTTTGTATGTTTCTTTACAGATATGGTCTTGCTGAAAATCCTTCTCTTCATGCAGAGTTTCTAAAAGCAATCAAAAACCTCCCTGCATCCTATGATCCAGACGTCTACCGCAACCTGATCACCACATACGGCACTCACTATATCACAAGTGTCAAGTTAGGGGGGAAATCAAAGCCATAACAGCCATCAAAACCTGTCAGGCAGCAGTGAGTGGACTTACAGACACTGCAGTGAAAGACTGTTTGGATGTTGAAGCGTCTGGTTCATACTATGGAGCGACTGTGAAGGCAGAGAGCCATTTTTGTAAAGAAAAGAAAAAGAAGATGGGCACAAATGAAAAGTTCAGCGCCATGTTCAGCGAGCGTCAGACAGAGATCATCGGAGGAAACATAAATGGAGAAGATCTGCTTTTTTCTGCTTCACCAAACTCCCGTAAGAACTGGCTTGAGTCTTTGAAGAGCGTCCCTGATATTGTGCACTACTCTCTGAAACCTCTACATTTCTTACTGAGTATTACACACCCTGCTAGGAAAGGACTGAAAAAAGCTGTTGAAGAATACATCATTAAAAATGCCCTTATGAAAGTTTGCTCAGAGCCGTGCAAGATTGGTAAAAAGTGCAGTGCAAGAGACCGATGTGCTTGTGTTTGTGAAAGTAGTCAAGTTATAAAGTCTAACTGCTGTCCACCTGAAAAAGGACTTCGCCACCCTGACCGTCTACAACCTTAGAGCCAAAGATCTCTATGGAGATACATTTAGTCAAACAGATGGTGCTGTATCAGTTATATATGGCACACAAATGAAGCGCACTGCGACTATTGTTAATAATGACAATCCACGTTGGTCAGAAAGTTTTGAGTTTGGTCCTATTAAGATTAGGATGAGCAATAGACTAACTTTTCAAGTTTTTGATGCAGACAGCAGGTGGAACAGCAAACTCCTCGGTGAATGCTCTTTTGAAATTAGAAGTGGAGTTGTAAGTGACGCTTGTGCCTTTAAATATGGCACCTTCTTTTTACCTATGAGGTGACATGCGCTCCCAGTCTAAACGGCCCACGGTGTGATGAACACAAACCTTCTCCAATGACTTCTCCTCTCGCTGACATTTTTAGCTCAAGAAACGGTGTTCTGGTTAAAGACATGCACAGGCTTGAATCAGCTCACAATTTCTTAAATACATTCAATAGCGCTTATGGAAAACAGATAAAGCTGTAGGATTTTAGTAGGATCTCAAAATCTAGGATTATGCATTAAAGCCACATTGAATTAGCTCACAGTAACTCAAATAAGTTAAACGTCAAGAGTGTTAATGGAAAGCTATTTTTGCTTTGACCTGCATCTTGCATGAAAACTATCTTAATATAGCCTAACAGCACTTTCATCTGCGATAGAAAATAAGTGTATTGGTATAATTTGCTTAGTTCTTTTTCCAGCGCTTTTCTCTGTTTGTTTTTTTCTGGGTTTTTGCATTAAAATCATTTTTTAAAGACAGATCTGTGTGTTTGTGTTCTTTCGGGTTTATTAGACTTGCGAAATGTAGCAGCTTACACAAGTTATCTTCTTTATACATTGTACTACACAATCATATTTCATTATCATGGTTCACATTTGCAGGCAGGGAAAATGTGTCGAATTTGTATGTATATATATATATCTTGTATAGATCTCTAGCATAAATCTATTTGTGTTTTCTAGCTATTTTGAATTCAGCTGACTTTTTTTTCATTGTCGGTTGCAATCAGTTCTAATATACTCAGTATGATCACTCATGTGACACTTCTTCAGGTGATGGCTCAAAAAAATATTGGAACTGTACATCCAAAGGAGAAAATGTTTAGCTTGTGCATGTTAACTATTATTATAATTTATGATGGATTTGGAATGCTAACAGATAGCGCTTCTCAAGATATTTTACATATGCAGCTGAAATAGAATATAAGTTCATATACTACTCATTTATAATCTTCAACCATTTGCAGAATATTCTATTTAAATTAACCAAGGACTGATATGTGGACTGCTCATTTATGTGGAAGGGCTTTGCATTGCATTCAAGCATATTCTGGATGCATGAGCTTTATGATCTTCCTCTATAACAATAATCACAGTAAATTATTAAAATAATATAAATAGGATTAATAAATTTAAAGTGTATGTCTCATTAGCTTACAGATAGTCTTACTGAAATATGTAAGACCTAAATTATGCACCTTAAATCACTAAACTTTAGCTTTACCCATCACATCTCTTATTCATCAACAAGGCAAGAAAACTTGAAATACTATTTAATTATTATTTTTGCTTTTGCCCATGCATCTAAAACTGCAGGATTTCCTCTGTATTTCTAAGTAGGCCTGATGTGATGCGTTCAAGTAATGCATTTAAGCTGAGCGTTTCACACATCAGCTGAGCTGAGCTGCATTCAGAAACCTCTCGGTATCAGTGCACATCGCTTTGAGGCTTAGGCTAAACTAGCACTGTGTTTTCTTTGTTTGTTTTTGTTTTATTTAGGGAGGGGGGGCTGTGTTCTTAGAAGAAATGCAAATAAATCATCGATGCATATCACACTGATCAATAGTGCACACTTTAAATGGTAATAAGTCAGCCTGATACGCTCAAACAGGTTGTTTCAGATATCAGCGACACAGGGATTTTATTCTTAATATGTTGTGGTCTTAAAGTGCAAGCATAATTTACCTATATCGAGTTACACTAAAGAACATTATTAAACAATTCCAAATTAACATGCCAATGAGTCAAATCAGCATCTAAGTTCGGATTTGCTTAGGACTGTGCATAAGTGTTATGCCCTTCGAACGAATGGCATTCACTTTAAAAAGACTTTGGTTTTGATAATTTCTAGCTACATGCGTTCCAGGAATAGTCCACGTAACGTGCATTCTACAGATCGAAGGCGCTTCTTCAAGGCGGCCATTTGAGCTTATAAAACGTAAACTTTTTTAAAAAAAATTATGAGCGATCGTTTCACTTGATAAGACCCTTATTCGTCATCTGGAATCATTTAAAGCCCTTTGAACAGTTTTCACTGAAACTTCTTTTGGACCTTGAACCGTTTGGTTCCCATTGAAGCCCATTATAAGGAGAAAAATCCTGGAATGTTTTCATCAAAAACCTTAATTTCTTTTCGACTGAAGAAAGAATGTCATGGACATCTTGGATGGCATGGGGTGAGTAAATGATATCAGCAAAAGTTTTTTTTTTCTTCTTTAAAGTGAACTGCTCCTTTAAAAATGCAAACCTCGTAACGTCAGAGTAACACATAGCTATGATTGGCTGCTGCCGAAAGGAGGCGGGTCTAATCTACAGCGCCTCAGGAAGAAGAAGACAGGCCATCTGCGTGAGGTCGCAGGCCTTTGTGCGTGAGTTTAAAGGATGATTTTAAAGGCAGAAATCGCTGAGAATATTCTTTGCTAGAAAAGCAGGGACGCATTTGTATTCAGTAGTCTGGGTTCATTTTGTTTTTCAAATGAGCAACATGTCAACTGCTGACTTGAGTATCGACTGCTTTAGCAGCATGCTATGTAGTTGCCTAAAGACAACACTGCAGCCCCAAACACATCACATACATGAGCTGATCAAGGCACACTGACGCGGGCGATCGAGAAGCCGATAGTCGGCTGCTAAAAAAATGTTACAACCAAACAGTTTAGCAATGTAATAGGGCCTTTTATCGCCATATGAACTGGCATGCAATTTTAAGAAATTCGAAAACAGGAGACGTATGTTAATTCTCAAAATCTAAAATAAATGATAAAATTATCTGATGAATATGATCCATGCAGAATTATTTTTTTATTTATGTAGTCTTCCTTATTCAATTATTATTATTGGTGTTATCGTTATTATTATAATGATGTTCATTAAGTTTTATATTATTTTTAACCTGTATTCTGAGTTCTGATTTTGTTTGTTTTATGTTATTTCTATTTTAATTTATTTATTTCCATTAAACCACATCTTATTTGCAGGTGGTAGTAACATTTTGAAAAGTTAGATCTGATCTCGTTTAATTAAATATATTTTAATCTAGATCATTAAAAGCTATTAGGTAAATGTGTTTGATTTAAAAAGGTGAAAAGATGCCAGTACCTTAATTTTTCTTTCTTTTCTAGATGCCCAGACACTGCTCTGCTGTAGGTTGCAAGTCAAGAGACACAAAAGACGTCCGGAAATCTGGAATCACTTTTCATAGGTGCATATAAATGTTACCAAATCAATAGTGGCCATGTTGAAGAACGGACTTAGTATTTTATGATTTGAATTTAGACCTTTTTCTTACTTCTCTTCATGACCAGAACCTTTGACCAACAAGTTGGGAACTAGCTGAACAACTACTGTATAACATGTTTATATTTCCACTGACATTATGCATTCAAAAGCTGATTTTAAAAATGATAATTACAACAGAAAGTATATGTGATCTACATTTTGATAGTTTGAGAACTGCCATGCCTCCTGAATCAAAATATGCAACATTTTGTTTGGCTCAAGAGAAACGATAATGATTAATGTCCGCCTCCTAGTGATCAGTTCACTGAACTACATGGGATTGTTAATAGTAGTTTTCTTAAAGGTACACTCCACTTTTTTTGGAAATAGGCTCATTTTACAACTCCCTCAGAGTTAAACAGTTCAGTTTTACTGTTTTCGAATCCATTCAGCCGATTTCTGATATTTAGAAGAATATCAGTAACCAGACAGTTTCTGGTCTCCATTGACTTCTATAGTAGGAATAAAAATAGGCTATACTATGGAAGTCAATGAGACCAGAAACTGTCTGGTGACTGATATTCTTCTAAATATCAGAAAATTGGCTGAATGGATTTGAAAATGGTAAAACTCAACTGTTTGACTCTAGGAGAGTTGTAAAATGAACCTATTTCCAAAATAAGTGGAGTATACCTTTAACTTATTGTCCATATTCTTGTTTTGTCTTTTGTAAAAAAGTGTAAAAGAATATAATATGCGTCAGTTGCAGTTGCTCAGTTATCTTAACTTGCCAATATTATTCATGATTATATTTTCCAGGTTGCCAAAGAAAGGAAACCCTCGCCGCACAACTTGGATTTTCAACTCTCATCGCAAAGGCCCTGAGGGAAAAGGCCAGTGGGACCCCCAGAGTGGTTTCATCTATTTCTGTTCTAAACACTTCACCCCTGATAGCTTTGAACTCTCTGGAGTCAGGTCTGCTGCTTAACTTTTCATAGAAGCAATGACCCAAAAAACTTTACGTTTAATGCTGTTAAAATACAATGAGATGAGAAAATAATGTTGATAGTACCTCCTTTTTTTTTTAGTGGCTATCGCAGACTGAAGGATGATGCGACTTCCCACTGTATTTGAAATTCAGCCTCATGAAAGAGGCACTGCTGGGAAATGTGCAACAAAACGGAGAGGTAGACCTCGAAAGGTGGATAAAGAGATCAGGTATCTTACCTAAAACTTCAACAACAACTAAAAGAAATATTTTTATTGTGCTAAAGTGAACTCTCACCCTAAGTAGTCAAACTAATAGGGCTGGGCAACGATTCTCAAGCTCCTCTGACATTTCTCTTGAAAAATACTCTTTTTAGACTTCTAATTCATGACTGGTGTTTTGTTTTGCTCAATCCTCTGCGCTTTCGCGTTCGTCTTATGTATCACTTTACCGGAAGCTAGTGATTATAGTGTTTAAAGTTATAAATATGGATAATTTTCTTACAAAAACACAATTTTTGAATATACACTGCAATACAGATTGGTTTAACTGTAATGTGTTATTCGATATTCAATGTACAAAATGCAACTTCATCATTACAAATGCGTGGTTGCAAAAAAAAACTAATATTGTTAAATATAAAAACAAATTAAAATAACAGTTTTCTATTTTGATATATTTTAAAATAGGGCTGTGAAACGATTAATCGTGATTAATCGCATTCAAAATAAAAGTTTGTGTTTACATAATATATGTGGGTGCACTGTGTATAATTGAAGAAGTTCAGATGCAAAAGCCTCTAAGTGCCATTTGAAATTTTCTTCTAAAATGATCATTTTTATCAAGCTTGTATATTTAAGTTCAGTAATTTCACTTAAATGGCAATGAAGATTACCTTTTAAGTGTCATTTAAGTGAAATCACTGAACTTAAATATACAAGCTTGATAAAAATGGTCATTTTAGAAGAAAATTTCAAATGGCATTTAGAGGCTTTTGCATCTGAACTCTTCAATTATTTAAAATATATATATAAATACACTTTTTTTACACTTAACTTTTTTTCAGTGTCAAGACCTCCAATGATAATGAAGGATCAGAAAGCCATGAGATCTTCAACGAGACTGTGGTGCAAAAAGCAGCAGATAATGAGTGTGAAAAAGGCGACGGGGAGAATAACAATGAGCAGCCTCTGTTCATCTGAGGCTCCTCAAACTTCTGAAGAGACGTTATTAGATGCAACAACCTTCTCCACGTCCACCTTCTCCATCCTGCTACATGAAGCGCCTCCCCCCGCCTCCTGGCTTTTACTTGCCGAAAGAGCACAACTACGCTCAGCTGTGCCCTCTAGTGTGGAGAAAGCGCTATGACAAAGCAATCGACAGCTTGGAAAAAGCGTCTGCGTCTTCTGAGTGCCGCCCGCCGGCGGGAGAACCGGCTACGCCATGCACTTCTGCGCCTCAGAGAGAACCGGCTTAGGAGTACCCTGTCTCGCTCTAAAGACGGGGGGAAAGGAAAGGAGGCCCGAGGAGGAAGGTTTTCAAGCTGGGCTGCTCAAAAAGGACAAGGGACGAAGGTAGAGAGAGGTTGCAATCTTGAGGGATTGGATGAGGGTGCAAGTGATGACATAGATCTTCTCGCTGAGGGATGGACCGGACAGGCGAGGGCTAAAGTCACAGCGGAGGAAGAAGAAGGGTGCTGTTTTTATTGTGGAAGAGACAATGAAGGAAATAAAATAAGTGGGTACAAAGATTCAACTGTAGGACCCGATGAGGTTCAAGGATCTCAGGCCAGACTTAAACCTAAGAGAATCCAGGAAGTCAAAAGGAAAGCAAAGGTGTTTAAAGAGCAAAAGCCAGAGAACTCTAGGACCGATGTGTCACCTGTGGAGCAGCAAAGCTACTACTGGTATTTCTGTGACAGCACAGACAATGAGGACACAATGGAGATGGTCACCATGGAAATGCCACCGCATCAATTGAACATCGAGGACGAAGCATCTCTTGAGCTCCATGATACAGAAGCAATCCAGGAACTCGCTCTACTTCATCCACAGACTGACATGCACACTGCGCAATTCTCCACAACAATACATGAAACGTCCTCACCATTCCAGCTACAGCAAATCCAAGTGCTTCAGCCGCATCAGCAACTTCTTCTCCCCGAGGTGGAGATCGAGCAGGGAGAGGGACAGCAGTTTTTCTGGGTACAGGAAAAGACCGATGATCATGTGCTACTGATGCCCGTTGTTACCGAAACAGGGAAAGGAACAGAGTCGACGTTGAGGCCGTGCAGCCTATATTAGACAGATTTCAGTCAAAGGCCTCTGAAGAAAGGGATGGAGCGACTGTGAAGTGTGATTCCATACTGACATCTACGGGGTGGGAAAACGGACACCAGATCGGACCTGAGGCTCACAGCGGTGGGAGAGCGTCCGGGAGAGACTGAAGGAACATTTAGAGGGGTTTCAGCTTCAGCTTAGCAGCGAGTTTATTGACTGATACGTCTCTGTTGTTATACTATCTAATGCTTTTATTCTCCACTTATTGAACATGCACAGACGGTTCAGGTTGGCTTTGGTTATTTTCATATTTTTGGCAGAAATTTGATTAATAGACATTTAATACATTCGTATTTTAATTGGAAAGTCATAATTCAATAAAACTCTTTGGCTACTAAAATGTGGATGTTGGGAAATGTGTATGTTAGTCATTGGATTCAAATCATTTTCATCAAAATTCAAATTTTTTTTTTTCAAAAAGGCCAAAATTACAGTTAAAAGCTAAAAAAAAAAAAAAAAAAAAAAAAGGGAAATAATTTAAAATTCTAATTTGAAACCTACTCCATTATTCTTCCTGTCTATACGGTATGCATTCATTCCCATGAACACACATTATGTAGTAGGTTTTGAAACCATTGTTTGTTCCCTCTTCTATAATGATGAAGTTTTGCTTTCATAAAGTATAGGAAAAATAAATGCATTTTTATTTTACTTTTTGTTTTTCAAAACTGAAATGAAGCATTAAAACGATCGCAGTCACTTCAAAAATTTTAAGCAGCACAACTATTTTCAACATTGATCATCAAATTGGAATAATATATCACTGTTTTGATAAAAAAAATGCAGCATTGGTGAGCATGGGAGACTTGAATCTACCAATCCTGAAACTTGTGAATTGTAATATTAACATCTTAACCCTAAAACCGTATTCTGGACAAAAGTGGGCAAAATAGTTTTGATTTATTTCTAAAAAATGCCTCCCTTGATCTGAGGGGTGCAAGACTTGGCTACTTTTCCTAAGTTTGCCTCCTGAACACACTTTTTTAACTCAATTTTACAATGTTAAGTGGGTGAAAAAAAAACTCCTTAAAATGTAAAAAATGTGCACCCATAGAAATGAATGGGAAAAACTGTAATTTAGAGCATTCCAAAATAAGACACCAGGTGACAGTCACTTCATCTTTAGGTTTTAGCTCTAAGAACTTATTGGAATGATATTTTAATGTAGTTAAAAAAATAAAACATAAAAATAAGCATAATTTACATAGAAAATATGGTACTTCTTAAAGTAAATAAATTCAAAAATACTCCCAAAATAGAAAAAGACACCATAAATGGATAGACAAAACTTTATCGAAGACAGTGATATTACATTTATAATAATAATACACAGTCCTCTGTGCCCACATTTGTCCACAATTACAGGATTAAGGGCTGTAAAGTGAATACGGTTTGAGGGCTAATATAAATATTTTGTCATTGACAATGTCACCTTTGGCCTATAATAAGGCAGACTTACTGTAAGATTTGTGGTTAAAGCAAAAAGCCTACCTGTGTCAATAAATTCACAAGAGAGGGGCTGAAATTAAGTTGTTTCTATCATTCAATTGACGTGTTTTTCTGCTGGTAGTTTTGTAACAACTGAAGTTCCATTTGGAACGTGTTTGTTACTTTCTCACTCAGATCCTGAGCATTTACAAATTACCTCAAATTATAATAAAATTTCTCCCAAATCAACATCTCAGCACCCATCTTTAAAATGTAAACACTCCATTATATTATAACCCCAAATCTCAGTTAAACAGTTATTAGGCTGTAGTCCAAACAATCTAGTCGTATATGATAGGCTATTTTAGTTGAGTGTAAGCTTGATTCTGTTTTCTTCAGAATTCTGTGAATACGGTCCATCCGCAGTTGCTGAATAAAGGAGATAAAAACATGTCTATTTTACTGCAGGCGCATAGTGCACGTCAGACATAATGACCGTTAAGGTCAATTTAAATGTAATGGTCAATATTACCATAATGGCCCCTATTACCATAATGTGAATTTCCTCTCATTACAACTCAAAAACGCACTTGCAGTATAGGCATGCATTTTAGACCAATTTAGATTTAGTATGATTTTAAATGCATCCATTTGTTCTGTAGCAGCCATTTCTAAAATGTGTTATATTCCCCGTCATTTGTTTATGTGACCACCAGGAGGCCTACTATTCCCAGTATAATGCTTCTAATCTAACTGAAGGAGAAATATTCGCATTTAACCTACCACTTGGCGTCGCTCTTTAACAAGAGTTAATGTAAAAAAAATTGGACACAGAGTTTGCAGATAAACCATGACAACATTTATAGTATTCTTACAGCAATCTGAACAATGGAATTTAAAGAAAAGTGTCATTTATCGGCCAATGAAGGCCATGGTGGAAGCTACAAGGCAAGCTAGAGAACTGTATTGTCATGAAAAAGCGTTTGTCGTGGCAGATCAAGAAGGGCTATATGTCTGTGTTGTATTGCTAATTGAATGTAGTCGTAATTAGTTGCTAAAGATGATCTCATTTAGATGCATTAGCAATTCATAGCCCTTCGCTGGATTGGTGTCATGCCTTGACAAGAGCCTCAGTTGCTACTTACAATGTAATTATGTTGCTGAAATATGATGTACCCCGAGTTATAATAATAATAATTTATGTTATTCACCAATCAATGTAGCCTATTATTTGAGAGTTTGATTTATTATTTAATAATTTGACTTATTGTTTTGAGACGCAAATGTTTTGAGACTTTGATTTATTATTGTTATTATTTTTTAGCATTTTAATTTTATTTGAATTATGTTAGACTAAAACTCCATAACTTCACAATGTATTCGATAAAAATGTCTGTTCTGCTTTATATTTATTTTAAATATTTTAAATTTATTTATTTATTTGAAATTCTAAAATAGCTTACTGAAAAGAATGTTTTCCG
Organism: Hybognathus amarus; assembly: GCA_030378365.1. Lineage (NCBI taxonomy): Eukaryota > Metazoa > Chordata > Actinopteri > Cypriniformes > Leuciscidae > Hybognathus > Hybognathus amarus. The sequence continues at coordinate 342,644 of JAQIUQ010007478.1, forward strand.
TTGTTGTGCGTAGAGAAAATGTATTCTACTAAATTACAGACAAAAACAACAGACGCTCTTCGCTCTGGTTGGTCAGTCTAGCGAGGAAGCCCCGCCCAGGCATCTTGAGTCTATTTAAACACGCGTTCTAAAGCGCTCCGGTACGCTCATCACCTGCACACTGTTGGACTCTACCGACAGCCTGTACTACCTACCAATGGTTGTTCAAGTGAAATCACGCATTCGCCACAGCAGCAAAACCATGGAAGGCAACCAGCAGAAAGTGGAGGCCAACATTTTATTACTTGGAGCTGAGAACGTTGGAAAATCTGGTAAGTTCTGCAGCAACATTGCCAGTGCATTAATTTACAGTCTGAATTACAATTCTAACAATCTTTATGCGTATTTTTCACAGCCCTCACCGTGCGCTTTCTAACGAGGCGGTTCATTGGAGAATATGGAGATATAGGTAAGCATAAAGGCTATTCATTATCACGCGCTTGTCTTGAAGAATAAAAAATCCTTTGTTTTGCCTAACTTTTTATTTTCTTTGTCTTTTACAGAATCAATATACAGCCATACTGACAAGATCGACGGGCGTGATATTTGTTTCAACATATGGGACTCGCTTTGCCACCAGGTAAATTCTAAAGAATGATTGAAAGTTTTTTGCACGGCAGTAGTATGGCAAGCCCCTTTAACATTTATTCAATTCCATATACTGTCTAGATATACATTTTATTAAATAAATCAATTGTAACTATCGGTTGAGAGATGTAGAGCATATAAAAAATAGGCTACTAGCTTAATAAATGATTAATTATTGTACCTTTTGGGGATAGTAATTAACTATTGAATAGTTGCTTTTAAAGCACAGGCGAATAGAATTAATGGATAAATTTCATTTCAGAATGGAGAGGAGTCGGGATACATTAGCGACAGACAGCTGCAGTGGACAGATGGATATATCCTTGTTTACAGCATCTGTGATCCGCACCAGCTTCAATGTGGTGCGGCAACAAGTGCAGTGCATACGGCAAGCCAAGCAAAAACTGGCCAGCACAGCTCAGATCATCATTGTGGGGAATAAGAGAGACCTCCAGCACCGACGTACAGTCTCGAGTGAGGAGGGCCGGCTGCTGGGCGCTCTCGGCGGACTGCGGGTTTTCTGAGGTCTCCGCTGCGGAGACGTACCATGGAGTGCTGATGGTGTTTCACGAACTGTTCGAGCTCATTCGAGAAGCAAGGGCACTCAAGAAGGGCAACGCAGGCTTCAAGGGTATCGTGAGGAGCATGTCGGCCGTATTTGGAAGGAAGCGGACTGAATAGTTTCACGTTTTCCCTTTAAAGCGTGGAGGAATCATTGATTTTTCCCTTTATGAAATCCATATTGGAACAAAGACTGATTATTGATCTCAACTAGATTTTTGCAAGTTGACAATCTTAGGGGCCGTTCACACTGTGTTCCGACTGTGCTGTTTTTGTATGGACGGACATCTTTGGCCATTATTTTGCTGGGTTTTTTTGCCACCTCACACCGTGAGCATCACTTAAGTAAAAAGTAGTTCAACAACAACAAAAACATTCTCTAGACCCCTCATGTTTTATTGCTTCGTTCTGTTTTTGAACGGAGAAACGTGTCTTGTGTGAAAGGCCCCAAATTCCCGAATGTTCAAGTTTGATTTACGTATAAAATGGTATTTGGTCCCATTACTCACTTTATTTATATAAAAAAATTTGACCGTTCTCTCATTGTACTTAAAACGTTTTTACTGTAGCTAATAAGTGCAATTGTTCGCTCAATGCTTCTATGCAATTAAATGAGACAGGTTGTAAAATGTGGCCTCCGACACAAGATGCATGAATATTGTGACAATGTAGCATATATTGTTTTGTTGCAAGTCCATGCATAATGGTTAAAGATTTTTTTTAGTCATATAAATTGATGTTTACTTGAATGAACTTTCAAGATTACGCCTACTTTTACCATGGTTGATCCTTAATTGTTTTGATGCATTTTCATTCGATGCATTGGTGTTGCTAACTGTCAAACACACAGATGATTGTATATATTGCAAGTGTAAAACCATTATGCTAATATTGTTTTATAATAAAACATGACAAATATTTCAATTCTGTTGCTTTTTTTAGGTATAGTTATGACGTGATGTGCTGTTCCATTAAATAAGCATGTGCTAATGCATCTTGCCAAATGTAAAACCAATAGCAGTGATTCAACCTTTAGAATCTGCAGTTTGCTTATGTCTTAAACTGGCGATTGGCCTCTGCTTCCAGCTAATAACTCTGATTTTACACTCTAATAAATGCTGGGATTGTTTCAACCCAAGTTTGGGTCAAATATGGACAAAACCAAATGTTGGGTTAAAAATGCAATTAAAAAAATGACATGTGAAAGTTGAAGTTGGGTTAAAATTTTTAACCCAATATTTGGGTTTGTCCATATTTTACCCAAATTTAGGTTCAAACAACCCAGCATTGTTTAGAGTGTAGTCTCTATTCAGACTATTGACATTTACATCCTTAATATATTATTTCAAGATTGTGGTGCTGGACAATGACTTTACTCTTCCTACACAAAAATATGATTAATCAATGATTAATCAACACATGAGAACATTTGGTAATGACACCAAAAATTAGTGCAATGAAAATTCACATTATATATACCAGACTGTGGCCAATGTATTGACTCTTAAAAAAAAAAAAAGAGCGTTTGAGCGTGGCATGGTTGTTGGTGCCAGACGGGCCGGTCTGCAGTATTCACAATCTGCTCAGTTACTGGGATTTTCACACACAACCATTTCTAGGGTTTACAAAGAATGGTGTGAAAAGGGGAAAAACATCCAGTATGCGTCAGTCCTGTGGGCGAAAATGCCTTGTTAATGCTAGAGGTCAGAGGAGAATGGGCCGACTGATTCAAGCTGATAGAAGAGCAACTTTGACTGAAATAACCACTCGTTACAACAGAGGTATGCAGCAAAGCATTTGTGAAGCACAAACACACACAACCTTGAGGCAGATGGGCTACAACAGCAGAAGACCCCACCGGGTACCACTCATCTCCACTACAAATAGGAAAAAAGAGGCGACAATTTGCAAGAGCTCACCAAAATTGGACAGTTGAAGACTGGAAAAATGTTGCCTGGTCTGATGAGTCTCGATTTCTGTTGAGACGTTCAGATGGTAGAGTCAGAATTTGGCGATAAACAGAATGAGAACATGGATCCATCATGCCTTGTTACCACTGTGCAGGCTGGTGGTGGTGGTGTAATGATGTTTTCTTGGCACACTTTAGGCCCCAATTGGGCATATTTTAAATGCCACGGCCTACCCGAGCATTGTTTATGACCATGCAGGACATGTCACAAAGCTCAAATCATTTCAAATTGGTTTCTTGAACATGACAATGAGTTCACTGTACTAAAAATGGCCCCACAGTCACCAGATCTCAACCCAATAGAGCATCTTTGGGATGTGGTGGAACAGGAGCTTCGTGTCCTGGATGTGCATCCCACAAATCTCCATCAACTGCAAGATGCTATCCTATCAATATGGGCCAACATTTATAAAAAATGCTTTCAGCACCTTGTTGAATCAATGCCACGTAGAATTAAGGCAGTTCTAAAGGCAAAAGGGGGTCAAACACAGTATTAGAATAGTGTTCCTAATAATCCTTCTACATTTCAAAGGCTTTGAGGAGGCAAAAAGAACCAATTTGTTTGTCCACACTTCAAGAAAAAACAATTCGTAATAGTGAATGAGAGTATGACCATATCAATTGAAGAAAGGGAAAATAAAAAGATTGAGAAAGAGAAAGGGGCAGCTGAGTCTTTCTGTCATTGCCCCCTCTAGCCAAGTGGGCACTTTGCGGGGGAGTTGATTGAGACTGTGAAAGCTGTTGCTATGAGCACCACAATAACCCTCGTCAGTGATAATGACATCACTAACACAGACGTGTCTCCGTCCATAGTACGCCTCAGTGACACACCAGCCTGAATTACTCCTACAACCATGTGTACGCTAACGTTTACACACAAGCATACGCATGAGTATTCACAGTGTGCCATGGGGCATCATTTTCTGGCAGATATTTGATCATGCTTTCACAACAGAGGCAACAATAAGAGTCTTTCTCAGTAAATAGTGCCATTATTTAACATTTCCTAATTTCATTTGAAAAGGTCACAGGAAATCATATTTTCCCACCTAAAAACACAAAGCACCAAGGCTGTAATTTTAAACATTGTGAGTCCACATCTGGGGCTTTTTATATCAGCATTATTAAACTATTATTTCTGGTCCAAATCGTTAAATGCATATTATAGATCTATAGATCTAATCTTCATCCATGCATGTGTTTCCTTTAAAAAAAATCCTTGTAATGTTAAATGAATGTAATTGTTCAAAAAAATTTAATTGTTCAATTAACAATAGACTTCTCTTTTTTATGACATATGCAGTGATTTGGTCCACTTAAAACGTCCACAAACGACTACAACCATCAACATTTTGTTTTCAGTAATCCGTTACACTCAGGTGTATATCACAATACAAAAGAAAAGAAAACAGAAGAAAAAATCTGGTTCATTTTTAAAACCTTTAAAACTACCGTAAAAAAAACAGTCTATTTTGGAATTCACATTCTTTAGGTATGCCTGAAGAAGGTCACAAGACCGAAAGCTTGCTTATAAATTGATTTTGCAGTTTTTAAAGTGTGCGTCTGCTATATTTTTACTAGAATTCACATTCTTAAAAGATAGGGCCCTATAAAATCCGTTTCATTTTTTCCCAAATTCCGTTTTTTCCGTTTTAATTTTTGCAAATTGCATTTTTTCTGTTTTAATTTTTGGGAATTCATTTTTTTACCCTTTACTGTTATTTTAGTCGTAAAAAGAGTGTGCTTTTTATTCCGTGATCGCAGAAATTATAGGGCCCTATAAAGGAGAATATATAACAGCAAGTGCTGATCATATTACCCTTTTACTCAATCGCACATACCCAGCAAACACAGAACGTTCCCGAATGGTCCCATGAGGTTATTTTTTGGAAACCAAACAAGAACGTTCCATGTAGGTTATTTTTAGGTTCCATTTTTATAACGTAAGGAGAATGTTCCGGGAATGGAACCTTAAGGGAAAGTTCTAGGAACGTTCTGGGAACCAAAAACTAACGTTCCCAGAACCTAAATTTGTTTGCTTTGATTATAACTGGAAAAAATTTGTTCCTCGTGAATTTTCTTATTCAAAATTTTTTTCGCCAACTGTCTTACAGTGTTTTGGAGTTGAATGTAATGGGGTTGAATAATAACAGACTGGAAATATCCAGAAAATTTCATCTCACTAAAACACATTATTGACACTATTGCATGTGCTTTATTCCAAGAACAATATTGCAAGAGAAATATATGTTTAAAACATTTTCCAATAAAAGCAAAATCTAAATTCTCCCATTTAAATGCAGATATACAAATGAACTGATAATGTCAGTGCACTTTCATAGCCTGTGTTCATGTTTGGCATTTAAACTGATAAAATCTCTAAAATCTCTCTCTCTCTAAAGCCCCGATATCAAGGCCATGTCTGCATCCTCGTTTGCCCTCATGCGAGATAAAAACATCTCAAGGTTTCCGACCATGGAGGCAGGCGAACAATGAAGATGTCTCTTCAACTCTATCTGTCTGTCTCTCTCTCACTTTGTCCTTTTGCTGCTCTCCCTAATTTCATTTCAAGAGATAAAGAGTGCCTTCGGGCTTTTGGTGGTCTCAGCGCACGGTGAAGTGTGTGAGGTGAGTCAGGGACAAGAGGGATTGTGGGAACAGACAGGCTCTGAACACTGCGTACATGTAGGATCCTGTACGTACGGATGAAGAACACGAAGTCAAGGGCTCTTCAGGAAGGAAGTGTGCTTGAATCAAGCACAACTGCTACTGTGTATGTAGAGTCACCATTTATCTGAGGAAGATTCAGGGTGTGTACACAATTTTAGTTCGGTTCTCTTGGTTCTTTTGTCCAGACCATAGTGTTTTTTAACAAAATACATAACAAAAATAGCTTTTATGACATTTATTTTGCGACAGAATTTACCCAGTGGTGGAGGAAGTACTGAATTTCAGTACTTAAATAAAAGTACAAATAACCAGATAAATATTTACTTTAGTAAAAGTAGACATAACACAATGACAACTATACTTAAGTAAAAAGTACCTATACTTTTGAGTATTAAAAGTAAAAGTACTTGCATAACAATTTATTCTCTTAATGACTATTTTCTAATGATTAATAAAACATTTAATTCTAAATCATTTAACCTAATACTCCTATAATGATGGAAAAAATTGTTGTCACCATTTCTGAAACAAGCTTGCAATTAGGCAGTATACACATCATGCTTATCCTTACTATATGTTAATAATTCTAAACCTCTTGGATTGCCATAATCCTAAGCAAACGTATATTACACACAGTGCGTTTCCTATGCATGTAAATAAACATCATTGCATGAACATCTAAAATGCAAAATTTATAATAAATAAACAATGCACAATGTACAATGGTACAGTTATATAAATCGAATCAAACTTGTCCCTGACTCAATGAGCAGAGACAATACTAAGATTATGATTTGGTGGTTTCATGGACGATAGGCTGACGAAACTGCCATGCTCAGATTAACTACAACAGAAGGATGTAGAACAGATGTGTGCAGTGCATATATTGGATTTAAAAGGTTTGATTTAATAAGCAAGATGAGATGGGAGAGTAATTTGCATGATGGCATTATAATAAGGCCTGATTACTGGATATTCCGCTTCACTGTAAAATGTCTTAATGTCAGCTCGCATCCTAGACTCCATTTTGCACCCGCAACCTTCAAGTTCTCATTCTGACGCTCTAACTATTAGTCCATGAATGCATATATATACACGTGCTTGCCAGAATATACAGCTATACACTTATAAGTAATTTTGTAATCCATAACTTAAGTCCTTAAGTTGGTTGGAAAATACTTTAAAGTTCAGCTAAATCCATTTAATATCAAATTAAATGGCAATTAACGTAAGAATTAATATACGAAAACATTGCATTCATTTCACACTTTAGTATATAATTTTTAAGTATATTATTTCTGGTTTTTTTAAAGTATTCTATTTTCACAAGGGTAAACTATAATTAGGAGGGTAAAACACATAATCCATAACTCCAGTGACGATGGTATGCAATGGGAATTAGACCAGTACTAAGTGCTGGCTACAGTCAAGTGTTTGTTTTCTACCATTCCTAAGTGTTTTTAGGGTCACTGGCCTGATGCAGACCTATGACCTTTGACAGACACATAACTTTATGATGCTGGGTTTAACTTGGTGCTTTAACACTTTACACTTTAACTTTTTAAAGCTTTAGAAGTGATTTCATGATTCCACATATATATATACATAATATATACAGTCAAAAGTTTAGGTTCGATAGATTTGTTATGTTTTTAAAAGAAGTCTCTTCTGCTCACCAAGGCTGCAATTTTTTGATAAAAAATACACAAAAAACACAGTAATATTGTGAAATATTATGACAATTTAAAATGACTTTTTTATGTTAATATATATTAAAATGTAATTTATTCCTCTGAAAAAAGCTGAATTTTCAGCATCATTACTCCAGTCTTCAGTGTCACATGATCCTTCACAAATCACTCTAATATGATGATTTTATGCTTCCAAAAACATGATTATTATCTATGTTGAAAACAGTTTTTTACATTTTTATTTCAGGATTCTTTGATGAATAGAAAGTTCAAAGAACAGCATTTATTTAATTAGAATCTTTTCTAACATTATAAATGTCTTTACTGTAACTTTTGATCAATGTAACTCATCCTTGATGAATAGAAGTATTGATTTCTTATTTATTTCCCAAAAAAAATAAAATACAAATTCTTACTGACCCCAAACTTTTTAAAGGGTAGTGTTTAATGTAACAAAAGCTTTCCATTTCAGATAAAAGCTGTTCTTTTGAACTTTCTATTCATCAAAGAATCCTGAAATAAAAATGTAAAAAACTGTTTTCAACATGGATAATAATCATACATGTTTTTGGAGCATAAAATCATCATATTAGAGTGATTTGTGAAGGATCATGTGACACTGAAGACTGGAGTAATGATGCTGAAAATTCAGCTTTTTTCAGAGGAATAAATTACATTTTAATATATATTAACAGTAAAAAAGTCATTTTAAATTGTCATAATATTTCACAATATTACTGTGTTTTTAGTGTATTTTTTATCCAAAAATTGCAGCCTTGGTGAGCAGAAGAGACTTCTTTTAAAAACATACAAAATCTTACCGACCCTAAACTTTTGACCGGTAGTGTATATATATATTCGACGCAACATACTCACAAAAATGAAGACTGCAGACCACATTTAAAATATCTGCCCCTTTTCTAAATTAGTGATATTTAGAAGTCATAAAATAAATGTTTGGGGAGTGGAACCTGATCCTAGTTCTATAAGATGCTAAAGGAGAATTTAGCCCTGACCTTTGACTCCAAGTGGGAGGCATATACGTGTAACCCTTTTTCACCTTAGCCTTATGGTCATCGTATCCCCTACATACATTGACTCACAGGAATGTTATAGGAATTTTGACGAAAGCTGACCAAATCAAAGGTTCCTGTTATGAGTCACATCACTGGAGTGCCATTAGCAGGATGTATGTGGGCTTTTTGCTTTGTAGTGGAAAATTACTGAAACTGTGTAACTCATTAACATCCACCAGGGTAGTGTGCAACGGACTGGTATTGCTCAGGAAACCCTTAAAACAATTGTGTAGGAAAAGACGGGTAAAGTAAAATAAGATTATTGAATACAGAGCTTTATGGCTGTTGTTGTGCAGTCATTTTATCATGGCTGCATTTCACTTTTGAAGTTTGCAATGCAGGGCAATTCAAAACATGACTGAGGTGATCAGGAAATAGAAATATATTTAGGGTCTAATAACAAAGCTTCAGCTCAAAGCCATAGTAAACCACTGAAGTTCATTGTGTTAATGTTGTTTCAGCTATAAATCTTGCCCTCCTGAGAGTGTAATGGACCTCAGAGCAGCGTGAACTAATGATTAAACTCCATGCTAAATCCTTGGGAATGTAGCAGTCAATACGCAAATACAACACAATAACTAGGAAAAAGTCAGATTAATTAACATTTTAAGAAAAACATTCTGGGATTAGAACAATCTAACATGCTGTGAAATTTCACTCGACATATTTTGACATCCTTTGGTTTATAAAAATGAAATAACATTTACATAATGCTATTGACAGAGCTTTACATGTATTGGACCTGGAACATTCTTTTGCACTTTTAAAAGTGTAAAAAAATGTCTTCAGTTGAAAATAAATTAACGTTTTACATGAAAACGTTCCAGGATTTTCTCCATATAATGGACTTCAATGGGGTCCAAACGGTTCAAGGTCCAAATGAGAGTTTCAGTGCCGATTCAAAGGGCTTTAAACGACACCATACGACTGAATAAGGGTCTTAACAAGGACCCTTCGAGTCATGACTCGGAAAAAGATTTGTTCGTTTTGATAAACAAGTTCGAACAGGCGAGTCAGGGAACGTGCATCACAGAACAGAGCAAGGCGAGCATTTGAGCTTATAAAACTTAAACTTTATAATTTATTTTTAAAATGAGCGATCGTTTCGCTAGATAAGACCCTTATTCATCGTCTGGTGTCGTTTAAAGCCCTTTGAAGCTGCACTGAAACTCTCGTTTGGACCTTGAACCGTTTGGACCCCATTGAAGTCCATTATATGGAGAAAATCCTGGAATGTTTTCATCAAAAACCTTAATTTCTTTTCGACTGAAGAAAGAAAGACGTGGACATCTTGGATCACATGGGGGTGAGTAAATTATCAGCAAAAGTTTTTTTTTTTTTTTTTTAAGTGAAGTACTCCTTTAAGACATTACTTGTGAAACGGAGAAAGGCAATTAAACCTTAACATCCAAATTTACAAATGTGGCTATGCAGAAAGAAAATACAGCATTGGTAAAGCTGCAGTGTTCCTGTCACAGGGTCACCCAGGATATACAGGTTTGTCCTCAGAAGTCTCAAGGTTTCTATTTTACCCATAGACAGTTTACTTCAGGACTTCCACTGAGAAATGAAGCAGGGCTGAATGAATAGAGGGATTTGGTTTCTTTATCTTTTTATAGTTAATATACTCTCACATCTTTTCACCAGCATGGGATCTCACTGATCTACAGCCTCTTTGCCACAGCAATATTCACTGCAGAATCATTGCATCTTCTACATTTTCAATTTGCTGTGTTGCATCCAGTTATTATTTGAATAATAAAAAATATATTTTTTGCATTTTTAATTTAAGTTTGAGTAAAATGTTTTTATTAATTTTGGCAGTCTATCAATTAATCAGTTAAGAATGAGATAATACTAACCAGGGCATGGCATTCCTCAATGGATTCCTTGAACTTGAGTTGAACTTATTGGGGGTATTTTCTTCCCAATAACAGCTAAAGATGGCATTTGTTATGTTGCAGATAAGCTCTAGCTGACTGTTTAAGTGTTTTGTAAAGGAGTGACTCTTGTGGCGTCAGTGAGGTCATAATGATTTGACTTAAAATAGGAAGCATTCCATTCATTCCACGCTGTGCTGCAATTCTGAAGAAAATTCCAAAGTCTTTATCTTGCCTTTAAAGCAGAATCATATTAGCTGAGAACTGTTGCACTTTGCCCCGTCAAACGACGCGGGGATCCAAACATTTCGTGTTTAGAGTTCGACTAAGAAATTAATAACCAAACCGAAAACAGATTCTCAGTCAAGGTTTAACCCAACAGCCCTCTAACAAAGAATAACACCCTTAAAACTACAGTTAACTTGAGCCTGCACAATGAAAACAAAATTCACATCAAACCAGACCTCAACTACACTTCCTTAAGAAGAAATTAAGAAATCATGAGTGTGTCAAACATTAAGAGCTTTAACCCTGACAAATTCAAAAGGCTCTATTGTGAAAAATAAGTGTGATTTATTGTCCTGAATGTGCACTTAGAGTGCATCTTAAAAGTGTATTAAAACAAAACTACTGGCAAATACTCAATTGGAAGACTAAAGTACACTTTAACCATATTTTAAGGACAATAGTAGATATTAGATGTACTTAGATCCTATTAAAACAAAGCTAAATGTACACATATACCGGTCAAAAGTTTAAGATCGGTAAGATTTTTTATGTTTTTAAAAGAAGTCTCCTCTGCTCACCAAGGCTGCAATTTTTTGATAAAAAATAAACAAAAAAACACAGGTGAAATTATATTGTAATATTGTGAAATATTATGACAATTTAAAATGACTTTTTTATGTTAATATATATTAAAATGTAATTAGTTCCTCTGAAAAAAAGCTGAATTTTCAGCATCATTACTCCAGTCTTCAGTGTCACATGATCCTTCACAAATCACTCTAATATGATGATTTTATGCTCCAAAAACATGTATGATTATTATCCATGTTGAAAACAGTTTTTTACATTTTTATTTCAGGATTCTTTGATGAATAGAAAGTTCAAAAGAACAGCAAAATGCTTTATCATATTATTTTAGTTAAAACTCATAAATAACTAAAAATAACTATGCTAGAGAAATCTGTTAATGTTTTGTTGCGCGGTTCAAAAAAAAAAAAAAAAAAAAAAAAAAAAAATCGCCCGATATATCAGAATATCAGATTTTAAAACCCCAAAATATTTTTACCGGTATCGGTCTTCATAATCCTTTATCGGTTCGGGCTCTACTTTATCTCTACTTTATACACAAATGTCAAAAAAGTGACTCGAATCAATTACTGCTATTAATAAAGATCCATTCTTACAGATCATTAACTAAAAAAGTTGGTTTAGGGTTTAGTTACTCTTTAATGAAATGGGACTTCCTGCTTATTATGATGCAAAATGGCAATTTTTACGCCATAATAAGCAGGAAGTAAAACACTTAAATCCTTATTTCTTCCATCTCAGGGGGAAAAGGGAATCAACTATGACCATTCAGAACTATGACTGGGTTTCTAAACATACAAAGCTTAATGCAAATGGGTGAAGTGCCCCTTTAATACATTTTAATTTAATTGCATGATACATTCAGTTCACACTTACGTATTATTTTCAAAGATTTAATTTCCATAATAATCTGTTTAGAAAATTGACTTGTGTACTTTTTTTTCACAAGGGCTCCCATTCGAGACAAACATCATCTCATTATCTCAAAATGTGAACATTTTCCTTAACTGTCATGCTTTTTGGGGGGGGATTTCAGAGAGCAGGGTCATTTAAAAATAGAAAAGTATACTTATTTATCTAGGATGGAAACATAGTTTCATGTTTCTTAACTTGTTTTTAGTTTTAAGTCCATTACGTCTCCTGAGCCATTAAAGTGCATTCTCCTCTAGGCTGTGACCTCCACAGAGTCCGCCGAAAACGAGATACAAATAAAAACACACCTGAGGCCTACAGTCTATGTGCACACACTGAGGCACTGTAGGCAGGTGTGTGCTGAGATGGTATTTGAGACGGGCATTCCTGGCATTCCCCCTCTTCCCCCTCCGATCCAGAATTCCATTCATTTCAGCCCAAATGCTGTAAAGAGCGAGGCAGCACAGAGCGGCTCCTCACCAGCCCGTGCACCTGTTCAACATGACAGCTCACTCCTCGCTGCACCTGTGCTGCTGATCGCCGCCGCTGATTGCTAAATTAAACTCACGTGCGAGATGTCCTCCTGCTGTCTGATTTTAATTTGATAAGAGAGTGACCTGTAACAGCTCAGTCTGGAGTAACTCATAAGCAGTAGGCCAATATCAGCCCCGCGGAGAGGTTGACAAGTGAAGCTAAACGTTCATATGCTTCACTGATTCGACATATTAGAACACTGAGGCAGCGTAATGTTCAGCATACATGGCAGAACCACAAGCATAAACTATAATATTTTTGGACACCTTATACCGTGTTTACCGTACAATTTATGGTAAATGCAATTAGTTATTTCTTAAAGGGATCGTTCACTTTGAAATTCATTTTTGATATGTTTTAGCTGTGCAAAAGATAAATGCGATTAATCGCATTCAAAATAAAAGTCTGTGTTTACATAATATATTTGTGTGTGCTGTATGTAATTATTTTGTATATATAAATACACACACATGCATGTATATATTTAAGAAAATGTGTTATTCATATAGAAAATATTTATATTTATATAATATAGATTATGTATTTATATCTATATACAGAATTTAAGCGCAAATAATTCTTAAATATATACATGCATGCATAGGTATTTATATATACGAAAATAATTATATACAGCACACACAAATATATTTTGTAAGCACAGACTTTTATTTTGGATGCGATTATTCACAATTAATTTTTGCACAGCCCTACACTTTCAGAAAAAAAGGTACAAAAGCTGTCACTGGGCTGTACCTTAAAAAGGTACACTTTAGGCTGCATTTTGGTACCTTAGTGGTACATATTAGAACCTAAAATGTACATATAAGCACCTAAAATGCACATATTAGGACCTAAAATGCACATATTAGGACCTAAAATGGACATATTAGGACCTAAAATGGACATATTAGCTCCCCAAAATGTACATATTAACACTTAAAATGTACTTATTAGCACATAAAATGTACATATTAGCACCTAAAATGGATAAATGTTTACCTTTCGAAAAGGTACAGCCCCAGTGACAGCTTTTGTACCTTTTTTCTGAGAGCATCCAAGATATAGGTGTCTTTGTTTCCACAGTATTTTCAGTTTTGATATATTTAGGTCAAACCGTTTTTCTGTCAGTCATATAATGCAGGTCTATGGTCACCACCTCAAAGAGCATGCACAGAGAAGTCCAAATTAAACATGATTTAATGACTCGTAAATGTAAGTACACATTGATGGTTTACGACACGAAACGAAACCTCATATTTCAATGTAGAAGTAAGGTGTTTTCTGCGAATGTGCGAGACATCCAATTTATTATACGCTATAGGGAAATAACAAGAAGAATATATCAAACGCAGTAAACTGTAAAACTATGTGAAAAAGTATTTAACATGCTAACTCAATTAAAAGAGAAAACACAACTACAAGCCAAGTATACTTAGAATACTTGTTATATATAATTATATTCACTACAACTACAAGTAGGCCAAATGTACTTAGACTTTTCTGTCAGTGTAAGTCAAAATATACTTAAATGTAAAAAACAACAAAAACATACAAATTTAAGTCACAATTATGGTGATCGGTGTTTGTTTTAAAATTACGATTTTCTGCTTCAGTGATTCTGCTTGTTAACATCAGGTGTCTTCAATGTCGGCAATATAAAATAAAGAGTTCTTAATTAATCTTTGACGTCTGTCTGTTAGTGAGATATTTTTGTTTAATTTTTTGGTGTAAACGTTACTTATTTTAAATGGTTAACTTTTAAGGAATAATCAGATTAATTAATACTTAATTCTAATTTGTTCAATTTAATTAATATTTTTACAGTGTGTTGGGTTAAAAATGTAATTTAAAATTTGAACCCATCTTCAACGTTCACTTTCAACTGTACATTTTTAATTAAATTTTTAACCCAACATTTGGGTTTGTCCATATTTGACTCAAATTTGGGTTGAAATAACCCAGCATTTTGTAGAGTGTAAGGGTCAATATGGCAGACTTATCTGCTATATTGATTAAATTATAATTGATAAAAATTCATTACATTTGTACAGCTCAAAGTGCTTTACATGTAAGGGGGAAATCTCCTCTGCAGACACACACTAGCTCAAAACCTCATAGTGAGTGACCCACGTGTACTTGTGCTAAAGCAGCGGGAATAATGTCACTAACTCTAGCTGACCTGCATTTGGCCAGATGTGTCTCCGCATGTGTCTCCAGCTGAAGCGTGATAGCAAAATCAATAAAGCAATGGCTGCCAGATTTAACATTACATTCCCACTCCAGATTCCTACTATTGGTTTTTCTCAGCATGTCTTACACATGTCTTACATGTGCAAGATCAGAGCATTGTCCTCAGTGTGAAAAGCATTTCTGTTTGGTTCCTGCCTCCCTAGAGAGAAGTGTTTTCTACATGTGCTTGTTTTGTTCACCTCATTCAGGGAGTTTCTAAGCTGGACTCTGCTGTCTGAAATACAAATTTATGTCCAGATATCTTATGTAAATTGATTTACCTTTACTCATTACCTTTATTTTTTCTAATATTTTAATTAAACTTATTTTGTGCAACAATAAAAAACAATGTAAAAAAAATATATTCTAACATAACCCATGCAAAGTCAATTTTCAATACTGAAAATTAAACGTTTCAACAGAATAATATAACCAAAACTGATGTTTAAAGGGTGATGAACTGAGAAATCAATTTTCCTTGATCATGATATTATAAGAATATCCTGTTTCAGAACTGAAAAACTCTTGTTAGTCCAATAAAAGCTTTTATTGACACCAGGCCCAGCAAACGACTCGTTTTTCAAAGTGGGGAACTATGACGTCAAAGAGGATAAAACAGGTAGGCTTTAAAACTTGGGTACAAAATAGCCTATTACTTTTTCATTTTGATGTTTTTGAATGCTAACGCTGCTAACGCTGCTTTGAAACATATATATTGTGAAAAGCGCTATACAAATAAGCTTGAATTGAATGCAAAAACCAGCGAACGTCTTAAGTTGACCTCAGACAAACAATATAATAACACTTACAAAGCAGTTTATGACACTTTTAATACCTTTCCATGCCTATTCCTTGAATCTGAGCCCTCTAATCCGTCATCTTAATTAGTGGTATACAGTTTAAGTGATCTAGCCCCTTGCAATTGTTTACCTTGCCTTCATTCAGTGGTGAACTAAATCGGACATGGCCAAGACTACAGGGAGTTGAGTCTACAGAATGACAGTTTCGAAAGTGGCTTTAATGCTGAACTTGAACATGGGACTAAATATCAACCAGTTTGTGCTAAAACGTGTCTTTTCCAAACGATCCCAGACCCTACTGACTTGATTCAGATGAGGAGTCACATAAAGTGTCGACGAGGCCACTCACATGCTGCTATAAAACGTTTACTGCAGGAATAAGCCGTAAGTAAATATTAAGGTAGGAACCAGATTAAAGGCATTCCTGCTGCTGTAAAATCCAGCAAAAGTTAAAGGGGTAAAGAAAGGGATAAACCAGTAGTTTTTGTAATCCTCTTAGATGGTTAAGTGTTTCAGATATTAAACCGAATTAACAACTCTGCATGCTGAGGAGAGAAACGTGACTCTGATCTAAACATCACATTCATGGTCTTTTTTTAACACTGAGATTTTTATTTATTTAATTATATTTAATTTTTTATATAAAGAATAATTGGGCATGTTGTAAAGCTGCCCATAGGAAAGAAAATTTGGAAACGGCATTGTTTTCCATATCATGGAAGGCCATTTTTACACTGTAAAAAAAATATTGTTGGTTTAACTTAAAAAAGTAAGTAACCTGGTTCCCTTAAAATTTTAAGTTGATTGAACTAGAAAAAGTGAGTTAATACAATGAAGGAGACTGATTTAATCACCAGAAACTCAAAAATAATAAGTTATCTGAACTAAATAAATTATTTAAGTTGTTTTGACAAAAGAAAAATGTTGTAAGAAAAAATCTTGAAAATATTTTTTTTTACAATGTACCACCTAAAGAAAATAATTAGATAAAAGGTTAAAAGTATGATTTCCTAAGTCATAATTACATGTTTAAATTATGACATATTAAGTCAAAATTATGAGATATATTAAAATTAAGACAAAAAGTCAAAAGGATGATAAATAATGATGATCAGATAAATATTATGAGATAAAATAGTCAAAAAATGTGATCAGAAGTCAGAAGTATAACATAAGCGGTCAAAGTATGTGCCATTTATATGCCACAACTCAAAAGTAGGTCATAAAAAGACAAACTTATAATAGTTCTAATATGAGATTTATATTTTAAAAAATCTATATTATGAGCCATAATTATGAGAAAAAAATGCTGAATTTATGACTTAAAAGGAGATTCAAAAATGAAAATTGTGATATACAACTAACAAAATGCGTTTTTATTTTCTTAATTATTACTTTCAATAAATTGTCTAAATCTTATTTAATTATTTAGTCATAATTATGGACTTTTTATTAACGTATGTAACAATTTCAGTCTCTCTCATATTTATGATCCTTATAATCATAGACGTTTTGTCATCATCATGACTTGGTATGTCATAATTGAAGTCAAAAATTATTAAATTAAATTAAATTAAATTAAATTAAATTAAATTAAATTAAATTAAATTAAATTAAATTAAATTAAATTAAATTAAATTAAATTAAATTAAATTAAATTAAATTAAATTAAATTAAATTAAATTAAATTAAAACTCGAAATTTCTTCAAGCAGTCATACAAATAACAGTTTACTTGCTATTTCTTGAAAACCTGGGTACAATAACCTGGGTAAATTCCAGCATTTTTCAGCAAAATTGTAAAAATCAAATGGGAATTGAAAGTACATGGAGTAATTTCTGCACCAGCATGTTAATGCTATGTGATTAGTGTTTACAAATCTTTCTAAAGATAGGGCATAACCTCCACATTAACACCAGCTTCTCGATGTCCTTTCACAAACATTTCAAAGGGATTTCAAAATAAGAATTCTAATCACCTTAATCTTGGCACATGACTATATTATACAGTATATCCCACTGTATAATCTCTCTCTCTAAAACAAATAGAAAAACAGCTCTCAGGGTACAAAACCACCCAAATAAACTTTCCATGATAATCTGCCATTGTATTGATAAATGGGGTTTGGTAGTGTAACATCAGCTGTGGCGGGCTGGCTGGATCATGGGAAAGGAACAGTTTGTGTGAGGTCACCCTTTGGTGATCAGAGACCAGAATTACACTAGCTCTTAAAATATACACAGGTTAAGGTTTGAGTAAATGATACTGGGTCTGGAACAGTGCAAAAAGGCACATCATTCCCAGGACACAGAAATACCTCCTTACTAAATATAATGCAGATGTGCGTGTACTATGAAGTACGTGCACTCTGCCACTGTGCTGCCAGCGGATATGAGCTGTTATTGGAAAGAACTAGGATGTTGTAAAAATATGTGCAACTACGTCAGACTTTGTACTTCCGCTCTATTTAATTTCGCTTCTGTACTCAGTCTGAGACATCAACATGTCTCTCAGTTTTCCTCCGCCCTGAAAACAGCCGACCAATTAACGAACAGAGGGCGGGCGGAGAGCCTTGACGTAGACGCTAAGCACCGAGTTTAAGATTGTATTTTAGGTTAGGGAAATCGAAAACGATTATGGAGACACTTGATGTAATTCGCTCTATTGTGGAGAATAGTCCCGCCATTTGTAAACTGAATCTCAAAAAAGAAGAGTGTTTGGTAGCCCTCAAACCGTATTCACTTTATAGCCCTTTATCCTGTAATTGTGGACAAATGTGGGCACAGAGGACTCACGTGTGATTCTAATTTTTATAATGTTATATCACTGTCTTCGATAAAGTTTTGTCTATCCATTTATGGTGGTTTGTTTTATTTTGGGCGTATTTTTGAATTTATTTACTTCAAAAAGTACCATATTTTCTATGTAAATTATGCTTATTTTTATATTTTATTTATTTATTTATTTTAACTACATTAAAATATCATTCCAATCAGTTTTTAGAGCTAAAACCTAACGATGAAGTGACTTTGCTGTCACCTGGTGTCTTATTTTGTCTTATTTTAGAATGCTCTAAATTACAGTTTTTCCCATGCATTTCTATGGGTGCCCATTTTTGACCCAAATAAGATTAAGGAGGGTTTTTTTCACCCACTTAACATTGTAGAATTGAGTCAAAAAAATTGTGTGTGTTCAGGAGGCAAACTTAGGAAAAGTAGCCAAGTCTTGAACCGCTCAGATCAAGGGAAGTAATTTTAAAAAAAAATCAAAATTATTTTGCCCACATTTGTCTAGATATACGGTTTTAGGGTTAAACAATTTGAATGGAGGTGATGTTGTGGCCGTACTCCCGACATACATGTGTTTGGAAGTTCGATGTGGCTGAGCTGGTGAATAACACACGTCATAACCAGACGTTATGTGATTGGCTTACGGGTAACCAATGATTTTATACTTCAAACAAGCGCAAAAAGTGTTCAAAACAACACTTTTCAATTGAGCCATGCCAGACTCTGTCCATGAAGCAAAGTGAAGTGCCAGAGTTTGGTATTACCAGGCTCAAACTTCATTTGCATGGACAAAAAAAACATTTGAAACAATGTTCTTTTGTGCTTAAAGAAATGAAGGTTGGCAATTACATAAGGCTGAAAGTAAACGATTACAGAACTTTCATTTTTGGATGAACTGTTTCTTTAAGAGTTTGAATGACCACCATAGCTGGACCACCCTCAGCTGAGCAGTGCTGTATAATGTAATCACTGATACTCATTAGAGCCACCAGCCTCCTGACCTGCATCTCTTGGCTGCTTTTCATAGTTTTCATTACTGCTCCCAGGTGTCCAGTGGCTGCCGTCCTTGTTTTCTATGAGCCGAGCTCTGGAAAACGAGACAATAATGGCTTTTTCTGTGTCCCTGTGTAACATGGAGAACAGCAGACAACAGCACATTCTCAGATTGCATGAGATCTTTGATTTGTGCAATACTGTGTGTGTGTGTCTTTGCTGTTGGTCCTTTTGGGTTTTTCTGCCCAACCATGCCAAAGTATCTGTGCATTCAGGGGTGGTGAGGCTGAACCGTGTGGAGCTGAGTTAAGCAGACAAGAAAAACGGCTATGAAAAAGGGATGAGGAACGGAAAATGAGGAACAGTTTGTGGAAGTCCACTTTCTTATGCAGCTTTACGTCAATTCAAAAAAAGGTCAAATAAAGCTAAAACCACCAAATCTCATATTTTTTACATGACTGTCTTTTTTTAAATCATTCCATTTTTGTCTGTGAGCTCCACCAATATTGTTAGCCAATGTTTGTTTTTTTCCAACAACCACGGTCATATTTTCGTTTTGCATGATGTTTTCCACCCACTCTTTGCCCTGAGGTTAAATTTGTTTTGCTGCTGTGCCTTCACACTATCGTATAAAGACTCTACATGTGTGAAATGAATGACAACTCTAACTCGTGGGTCGTTTGTTCTCCCCTGAAAACCTTTCAGAAAAAGAAGTGCACTTGAGAATGTTCACTTGTCTGTAGTGTCCTCAAAATTATAAGTTGTATTTTATTAAACAGTACGTGCACGTATTATTAATGAAATAAAAGACCATTAAGTGGAGTTTACTTTCATGACTCTTAATTAAGTACACTTTTAGAAAAATGCACTTTGTAATGTATATAAAGAATGATGTATTTAATACAAATTAAAACTGTAATATGTCTGTAAAATGCATAACAATGCACCTGCGATATTTAGCCTTTTTTATTAGCACGCTCGCCTGCAATGCCATCGACCCGGGTACGAAATCCTGCACAGTGCAGGTCAAGTACAGGACAGGTTACATTTGGTCAGTGTTGGGCAAGTTACCTTTAAAAAGTAATTAGCTAAAGTTACTAGTTACTTCTTCCAAAAAGTAACTAAATTAGTTACTCAGTTACAAATTTTAAAAGTAACTAATTACTTAAGAAAGTAACTATTGCGTTACTTTCAAGAAAAATTACATTTTAATTGCTCAAATATGACCCCACCTCTACCCCTATTTAACGGAACTTAAAACACATGTGCATGTTCAATTATTTATGATAAATCTGAATTTTATAATGAAATGGACACCTTAATACAGTACATTATTAACAGAATTATCAAACATTGTACACACATCTAAAAAAATGTTGCTGTGGGACAAAGTGAGAATAGCCTCCAATCAAATGCCATGTATGTAGATATTATGTTTATATAGTGGATCAAAAATAGATGTTTTGGAACATTTGATATTTATTGCCCCTCAACAGGCCACAACTGGACAAAATTAAATTAAGCTTGTTAAGCTGTTGAGTTAAATGTTCTCATTAACTATATTATTTAATGTTTCTTACTGTTTATTTTTACTTCATGCTATTTGCTGTTGTATGCTAAAAATGTGCAAGAGTTCATTGTGCACATGTGTGATCAAATGGGGACTTTTATTTTGACTCAACATGCATTCCTTCCTTGAGTATTTGAGATGAAAACTAACAAATAAATAACACTGAGAAATTGTATCTGGATTGTTCTTTAGTGGATGGATGATCGCAACATATTGTGCATGGACATGACGGACAGAAATGAAAACTTAACATAAGCAATATATCATTTAGAGAAGGCTACTTTTGGATTATTTGGGCTCGTCGGCATACCTGTCTCTAGTTGACTGACTGGCTTGTGTTGTTCCTTGTGTGTCCTGTCCTCTCCTGTCCGACTATGCGTTCGGTGCGTGTCCAGTACAGCTGCTAATCCGGAAATAGACAAGCTTTGTTTACATAAATGGCCTAAGCAAAGATATCCCGTCAATTTTATAAACTTTAATAAACCCAGCCAGTGTAATCACAATGAGCACATCCAAAATGAATTATTTAACATATAACAACTGCAAACCGTCTAATTTGTAAACAAAATGATTTCCGAACTAAATCCAGCATAAACTCCGGCACAATTTGCATATATCTCAATCAGCATATATCTCATAATCTCAAAACAGACGTCACATCCCAAAGCGCACATCAATTGCCTGCTGACTGCATTTTTCGCTTGATATTTGCATAAAGTCATGAAATGGCCTACCTTTTTGACGCTTTCGGTCGCTCTCAACGCTTTCTCCGAGTCCGCTGTCAATCCCATAAAGCAATGCGCGAGCGTGAAGTTCGACTTCCAAAGGAATGAATTGAAAACACTCGCTCCCTAGCTAGTATCCAACTGCATACCCGCAGCACACCAGTTTCAGAACCACAGCGCCAGAACCGGAAGTAAGGGGCGGAGCTTACTGTTCTAACCAACACCAGCTCGCACCGCGCAAGTGGACACGCACCATTCGTTTTTTTTTTTTTTTTTTTGATGGGTCGTTCGCAATTCGCTAATGAGCCGACTCTTTTAGGTGATCGTCTGGAGTTGGCTTGCATATCTGAAGAGCCGACTCTATTTTTACAAATTTAGAATTTTAATAATTATGTAATAAAAATTGAAATATTATAGTCAAAGTCATTTAAAGAGCCATTTGTCCTTGTTCAGCGCACCCGCCTCCCATGCTGGTGACCCGAGTTCAAATCCCGCTTAGAGCGGGCCACATCCTCAGTATCAGCCCGGTCTCATCCCAATGAGTCATATAGGAGACGCTTTTGAAATTCCGTCTGAAATCTGACGCACATGGCACCCTTTAGTGTCAATATGAAATGCAAATATCTTTGGGCCAGAAGGCGCCTCCTTAGTGGTCTAACCCTAACACTTCCCCCAGACCTAAACCTACCTATAACCGAAGCATGTTATATTGACGCTAAATGCTATGCCATATGCGTCGGATTTTAGATGCAATGTCAAAAGCGTCACCGTATGACGCCTGGAATGAGAATGCGTTGTCAGTATTTAGAGATTGTATTTTGAGTTGTCTTTGCTCTAATCTGGACATCTACTATATTGCACTGCATGCATATTTTCCTAATATGATCCAGAGAGTTATGAGGTTTAAGATTTGCAAATGTGTAAATGTAAAATGAATATGAGCAGTATGTTAAATCAGCATTAAGCAGCTATAGAGAGTTTCAGCTCAGTGGCAGCATTGCCAACCGCAGTCACTGTGTCACTGGCAGTCGCGTCTGTTATCTTCACGTTTCTCCTCTCCTGCTTTATCTCTGAGTCTCTGTTCAGACAGCGCAGAGCCTCAGACCTCACGTAGGCAATGCCAGGCTTTCATATCAAGCAGTATATCATTCTTCACCCACACACAGACCTCAAAGAAGGCTGACGTTGTTTATCAAGATTAGTGACAAAGGCCAGCTGGATGCACAGAACAGCAGAACATCCTTTGAAAAATTAAGTCTTTATTAAAATCTGCAGTGAAGCACATGGACAATTAGATATTTATATGCTCTGTTTGTCATATGTATAAACTGTTAATTTTTTTTTTTTTTTAATATAAACAAATTAATAACAATTTGGAATTTCAGTTTTCCCTTAAACTCATGACCCGTGATACATTTTTTAGTAAAAAATAAATAAAATAAATTGTATAGGGTTGCAAACGACCTGAATATATTTTTTTCAGCACAACAATAATTGAATCTTTGATAACTGAATAAGTGCAAGTCGCCTTTATTCCACAAGGAGGCGATGTCTGATACACAATGATGAAATGACGTTTCACTTACAGTTCCCGCAGGCAGAAAACAAAAGAATCTCAGCAAAACTTAAAATGGCTCAGTGATTTAGTCATAGTTATTGGTGAAACTTTCATTCATTTAAGGGTTAAATCCACTACAATTAAATGGTAAAAATGGAATTTAAATTTCAAAATAAATTCCTAAAAAAATAATAAAATTAATTTAAATAAAGAAATAAAACTGGAACACTTGCTTGACTGTGTTTTTCATTTAATTTCCATGCATTGTATATTGTTTTTGCTTTGCTGATTTCCATGAGTGTTTATGCCCCATACTCTGCCCTCTGAAGTGCACACACTACATCCAGCCATACACAGATTCTCCCAGAGGATTCTGGGACACGCTGCATTGGAGAAGGAGGCTCGGCGGGCAGCACGTATAGCTGCAGTATTTTTACTCCCGCGTGACAGAAAGACAAGCATTGTTGGGCATATTTGGTCTTCACTCCCCTTCTTCAGTCCCAGAGGGATCTCTACTGCCGGGTCCTGAGGCCATTTCGTACGTCTAAACAGCTGCCCTCTGAACCACGGCCCACAATGGCATTGTTTGTATTTGAACGTTTCAGCTGCAGTTCATTTCACCATGTGGGAAATTAGGAAATAAAAATATTCAGCATAGTGATTCTGATAGTCCAGGTAAATGAACTGAAACACTTGTTATGGTGATAAAAGCAATGGTTTATACCACTGGCCGTTGAATCCATTCAAATAGGAAACAGCTTCAGCGGTTTGTCTTGTTCCAGTCTAAACATGTCACACCTGCATGTTTTGCAATTCAAATTTGACCCAAAAATGTATCTGGAACACATTGCATGTTTTGATTGCAGATGCAACTTTGGTTTTGAGATTTTACCTGCACTTTAAACATAAGAAAATACTATTTCAGTCTGTCTACTTCAAAATCTCACATTTAAATAATGTGTTTAATTACTTGCCCTTTTTTGTAATTATTTGTGACATTTATATCATTTTACACCAAGTTTTTCCAACTGATGCTGCTACTTTATAAAAAAGACAGAGCTTTAGTGTTACATACTCCTTCAGAAATCATGTTGAATTGCTGCTCAAAAAACATTTACATCAACCAGTCATGATGCTTAATATTATACTGGAAACCATTTTTTAAAGGTTCCTTGATTAAGTGCAAGTCCAAAACAACAGCAATATAAATATTTATAAACACACGTGAAGTAAATACTTAGTGAAAAAAAACAATGTAATTTACATGTACAAGTTAATTCAGGCAGGAATTTAAAAAACTAAGTACAGTACTTAATTCAAGTGAGTAGAATGAAAGTGTAAATATCAACTCAATAAAGTTAAGTAAATTTACTCAACTTTTCTGATACTGGGGTTCCCATCATGCACTGGACCTTGAATAATTAATGAGGCTCATTTTACACTGTTTTCCAGCTGTTTTATCATTGATTTTTGTTGTCAGAATTAGTAACTTGCCATTTTGTGACATTTCAAGTAAATGTTTTGCTCAGAATGACACATTCAAACACAAAAACGACCCATCAAATGTTACCGCCAGTGTGTATTGTCTACCAAGTATTGAGGTGTTTGCATTCACATGATGTTTAACATCTGACATGACGTAATATAAATTACTTAAATGATCTAAGTAAAACACATACTATAAATGACTAATAAAATTCAGTATTATTGTTTTATTGAAATATAATACAAAAGCAAAGGAAATCAATTTTAAATCGACCTTTTACTAGCCGAGTTAAAGTGACTTATTTTTTGTAAAGTTTACTTAATTCCATATTCCAAGTAAATTTACCTTAAAGATTTCTAATTAAAGCTGCTGATAAATATGTTTAGGTTTTTACTTGTAAATTTACTAGCATTTTCTGAGTGAAAAAAGTTGGCTAGCTTTTTTCAAGTAAATCCTACTCCAAATTTTTTTCAGTGCATTACAAATGTATTATTATAAATGTCTGCCACTTTGGCCAATTTAATGCATCCTTGCTGAATAAAAGTAATTTCTTTCAAAAACAACAAATCCAAACTTTTGAACGATAATGAAGCTTGCACACAATAATCTTGAGTATATAAACAATAATAGGGGCAAATATATATGCCCTCTTTGAACTGCACAAACTATATTATATAAACCATAAACAATGACATGTTGACCTTTCCAGGATGGAGATACTGTTGATGCATCTATCAGCTGAATGTGGCAGGTATTCATATCACGTCACCTGACATCCCCTTTGTCATGCACAATGGCGTCCTGATAATGTGTTTATCTTCTGCATTGAGATGACATAATGTCAAGCAGGACCCGTGTCCTCGCCTCTCTCTCCTGTATATCCACTCACCCCTGCCGCACATATCCGCTTCATACAAGCACAGGACATGAGGGCTGATCCGAATCATCTCACACATCTGATAGAATTGTGTGCATAATAAAGACACATGATCCGTCCTCTGAAACACTTTCTGTATGAATCAGCTCTCGACAAAAGATAAACCACACAGACCTCAGGGCTGATTATTGTTCAGGAGGGATAGATAATATGACCTTAGAGTACAATATACAGTGTGAGATGGGGAAAGTCCAGTCAGAGAAGTGTATCATAAAATAATCTGTGGGAATACTCATGGGAAGGACATGTGGACTCCGAAATTCTTTCCAGAAAAGATAATTAAACAATATTATTTATGTATGTATGGATGGAATTCCTGATTAAATTTCATCCTGATTAAAGGAATTTCTGGTTTAATGGAATTCCAGATTAAAGTTAGAGCAATATATATATAAAGTGAATATATATATATATATATATATATATATATATATATATATATATATATATATATATATATATGTGTGTGTGTATATATATATATATATATATATATATATATATATATATATATATATATATATATAACACTGAATTAAAATGATTCCATGACTTGATTTTTGTGAATTTTTATTACAGAAGAAATAAGGATTTGTAAAATGTATATATATTGAAGTGAGTAGTTTTTTTTTAAAGTGAGTAAAGTAAATAGGCTACATATTATTTTATTGCACTGACAAAGAGCTATTTCTAGATGATAGTATAATTTCGAGCTAAGCTTTAGTATAAAAAAACTATATATTGTTGTTGATGTCCATAATGTTTTCCTTGACTTGCCCATGAATTTAGTCCCTTTAGTCCTTTTCAAACAAACCAAAACAATTCAAACAAAATATAATGAATGAATGAATAATAATTTTATAGATAGTGCACTGATAAAGAGCAATTTCTAGCTAATTCGAATAATTTAGAGGTGAGTGTAACTTACCTGTTACCTGTTAATTGATATTGATTTCTATAACTTTTCCATGATTTTTTAAAAATTGGATTTTAAAATTAATTTAAGATCATTTAAAAATTGCATGTATTTTTGGTATTGGATTTCTAACATCTGTCAAAACATCTTTGTAATGCCTGTTTTAAATTAATTAAAAATTGGATTTTAAAATTAATTTAAGATTATTTTAAAAATTGCATGTATTTTTGGTATTGGATTTCTAACATCTGTCAAAATATCTTTTTAATGCCTGTTTTAAATTAATTTTAAAAATTGGATTTTAAAATTACTTTAAGATTATTTAAAAATTGCATGTATTTTTGGTATTGGATTTCTAACATCTGTCAAAATATCTTTTTAATGCCTGTTTTAAATTAATTTTAAAATTTGGATTTTAAAATTAATTTAAGATTAATGCCTGTTTGCTACAGACAGTATTTTTGGGGATAGACCACCTTGTTAGGCGTTAATGTGATTGGTTTAAGAGGTCAAACTTGAGTAACTCAGAGACAATCAGTTGTCTATTAACACAGTATTAAGCTCTTGGCACAGATTCCCATTGTTGGGACGAGCCAGACATTACTCATCCTCTCTCTCATCATCTTTATCAAAAAATGGTGTGTGTCCTGGTTTAATGTTACTGTCTGTGGCACTGTGTGTGTCCAGATCTTTGCTGGTGGGGTGTAAATGTCTGAAACTCAGACCTGGACCTCACTGGAAGTCGTTGTGTTGATTTCAATCACATTCAGTGTCTCCATGACTACCACATTTTAGGAGCCAACATGATAAAAGTTTATGTGCTCTTTTACTATGTACTTGAGTTAAAAAAAATAGTTTGGTATGATGTATTATTGTGTGTAAAATGTATACATTTTAAACTATACTCACTGTCTTTCGGTAACGGCTGTACACAAGTCTATAGTTCTTCTATGGCATAACTGTAAAAAAAACCACACACACACACACACAAAATAAAACATTGTGAACCCTTATTTTAAGATTGTGGATGTAAAAAAAAAATTAGAAAAAAATGTGTATAGCCTGCAAATAGTATAGCCGATAATAAATGAGATATAAACAGAAACCTGCAGGAGAGCATCTGTTGTGAGTGACTGTGGGTGGTTTTGATGACCACTCTTACCCCCTTCACATCCTGGTCATCATTTATCAGCTTCCTACTGAAAACACTCAAATCAATACAAAAATCAAGACATGTTATAGCATTGCATACTGTTCCACCAACACTCTCTCTAGAGAATCGACATGCTGCCCAGAATAAAACATGTAGGTTTCTAGATAATTAAAAAGTGATACTGATTCTGATATAGAGAACGAGAGGGTTGGGGGGTAATGCAAAAATGCAGCCACGTGGGAGTGACACAGCATCTGAATCAGTGTGATGTAACTAATGCGAGAGTAGGAGGACAGACCCCCACCGCAGCTTTCACAGCAGGGGGGAATGTGCTTTCAGTCTGTGCCATTAAACACATCACTTACAAACTTCTATAAGGACAATGCATAAGCATGCTCAATATTAAACACTATAGCGATTTTAAGCTTAAATGGTTTTAGTTTGGACATTTTTTATGCAATTCATGAATTCAGGATTTGAGTAGCCTGCTATTTGGTCTATTGATCTTATTTTCTTGTGAGAAAGCTGCTGCCTACCTACTAAAGCGATTTAATTTTTGTTTTTATTTCTTTACCCCTGACATGTATGGTTATATGTACTCTTGTGTGTAAAATGTTTGGTTATTATTTAAAAAAAAAAAAAATACGTAAGCGATTTCATGTTTCCGGTAGTAAATGTTGTGTTATGTTTCCCTCTAGTGGCTCTAGATGTTGCATTGCCAAGAAACGGCAATGCAGCGATTTAACACAAGAACAAATTAATCATTGATGGGCTTCAAGTAACTACGGTGGCGTATTGCATTCACTTGAAGAAAAAAATATCTACTCTGTTTTTCTGAATTAACGAGTTAATTTTTTATGAGAAAATTTTTTTTGTTTGTTCTACTTAATTAACTGAATTAATTTTTCATGAGAAAAAAGTTTTTTGCTTGTTTTTCTGAATTAACGAGTTAATTTTTCATGAGATTTTTTTGCTCTGTTTTTCTGAATTAATGAGTTAATTTTTCATGAGATAATTTTTTTTTGCTCTGTTTTTCTGAATGAAAAAATTTTCTTATGAAAAATTAAGTCGTTAATTCAGAAAAACAGAGCAAAAACTTTTTTCCATGAAAAATTATCTTGTAATTCTGAGATAATTAAGTCGTTAATTCAGAAAAACAGAGTAGATTTTTTTTCTTCAAGTGAATGCAATATCTACCATAAATAACAGCTTTGAATAGCCAGAAAGTTCAAGGAACTTTGATTCGATCAAATGTTTAACATGATTGAGATTTAATGCACAAAGTCAGAGAAGATAAGAATAAAATTCAAGGCATTGTTTATTTCAAAAGTTAGATTCACAGCTCCATCATGTCAACATTCAGTGATGCATAGTACTTAGGAAGTTTCAAAATATGGTTAATATTAAAAGAAAATAGTCCATAGGTCACATATACATAAGCTCCTGGCTCAAGGCTCACAATTAAATATAATAAAAAAAGTCAGTTATGTAGTTTTTATTCAGTTAAGGAAAACTATGCAATAATTATTGTATCATTTTCAAATCTTTTTTTTTGGTTGATATTTCATTTAACACAGCAACAACAAAAAGTAGTAAACTCCTAGTTTTGAAATGAGTTTGGTAACAAACTGGCGAGGTTCACAACGGCAGGAAGTGAAAAGCAAGAAACAGCTTCAAACAGATACAGATTTAGAAAGAATCGACTGGATCAAAACAATTTTTTTTAACCATAACCGTTTTATCATTGTTCAATAATGTTTGAAAAGCACAGTTTTTGCAAATTTGGGGGATTTTACAGGATTTGCAAATGTTTTAAGCTCTGTAAATTTCAAGAGAACTGTTTATAATAATAATAATAATAATAATAATAATAATAAGCTGGGTGATTTTCTAACAAATCAAAAAAAAGGGGACGGACATATGGGAATGAAAATTAAGTATTATACAAGGTTAGTACTTTTTTTTTGCTTTACATCTATAAAAGTCATGATAGTATTTATTGTACTAGATTTAATTCATTTTGGGATGAAAACTGACCTTGCCATTTCTTCATGTATGATTCTGAATAGTAAGTGTACCGTTTGTAGTGCCACTAGAACTGAAAACTACACCATTATATGGTGACAGACTTACATTCCTATAAACAGACTTTAACAACTGTTTAACAAAGCTTTTTTGTTTGTTTTAATCAGATTAGGCCAGATCTTGTTTTTAGTTTTTCCACACAGAACAACGGTTTTGATCGTGCAATTAAACAGCTATAAAGGAGCAAACATTCCTCTTTCTGTTATCAACACAACCTCAGGAGAGGCTCTCTTTAGAAATAAAGCAACAGGATATGTAGTTGTGATGTCACTCAGGGCTTGAGTTTGAGCCAGGGGTGAACTATAGTGAGAATGGACAGGATTCGAGGACGTGAGGCCACAGGCGCCCACAAAGCCCGACCCCGTGGGGTACAAACCCAGCCGGTCCAGGGGTATGAACACGTCACACAGGTTCTTCAGGAGGTCCAGGAGCAGCGGAGGGTTGTTGCGCAGAACTGTGATCAGGAGACAGACCTGCTTGTTGAGCCTGGCCGTGAGCATCGCTGAGGAAGGAGACGGGGTTAAAGGGAACTCTCCGTTCTCTGGGGTCGGCGTAAGGGAAGACGGAGCGGAGTTAAAGCTTTTAGATGAACTGATGCGGGACTCTCTCTCCATCAGCAGACGGACTTCATAAGCGTCTCGGGTTAAATTGAGAGATAAGCGCGAACAAATAGTATCTGTTTACAGGAAGTGAAAGAGAGTTAGGTTATTAAATTAAACAATACAAATAAAAACATTTTGCATTGTGCACAAAATAATTATATATCCAGCCATCACCATATATTTTAGTAAAACAGGGTGATGCAAATTCACAGAAGATAATCAAAATTTCACATGCAAAGCCTAATTTAATGTGTTTATTATTATTATCATTGCATAAAACTAAAAGCATAAAAACGTTTTTGTAAACTTATATAAAAATATTAAAAAGAAGAAAAAAAATTATATATATATATATATATATATAGTTTACCTGATGTGCTAACACTGAAATAAAAATGTTTAAAAAATATACAGCAATATTTAAAAAAGAAAAATAATAATAAAAACAAATGAAAAAAAAAGACAAACACACAACAAAACAACTAAAGGTCCTTGCACACTGAGTCCGAAATTTTTGCATGCGTTTTTAGTTTGCGTCATTCAAATGCTTGCTTTTTGGAAGCAAAAAACGCAGAAAATCAAACCCCATCCAAATTTTTTTATCACGAACGAAAGTTTCGGAGGCAGTGTGTAAGCTTAATCTGCTATTTTTTAACGTGCGAAAAACTCTGCAAGGACCTTAAAACTACCTAAAATTCAAATTAAAACAGAAAATAGTGTGCCGAGAAACATCCCCGACACCATTACACCACCACCACCAGCCTGCACAGTGGTAACAAGGCATGATGGATCCATGTTCTCATTCTGTTTACGCCAAATTCTGACTCTACCATCTGAACGTCTCAACAGAAATAGAGACTCATCAGATCAGGCAACATTTTTCCAGTCTTCAACTGTCCAATTTCAGTGAGCTCTTGCAAATTGTCACCTCTTTTTCTTATTTGTAGTGGAGATGAGTGGTACCCGGTGGGGTCTTCTGCTGTTGTAGCCCATCTGCCTCAAGGTTGTGTGTGTTGTGGCTTCACAAATGCTTTGCTGCATACCTCGGTTGTAACGAGTGGTTATTTCAGTCAAAGTTGCTGTTCTATCAGCTTGAATCAGTTGGCCCATTCACCTCTGACCTCTAGCATCAACAAGGCATTTTCGCCCACAGGACTGACGCATACTGGATGTTTTTCCCTTTTCACACCAGTCTTTGTAAACCCTAGAAATGGTTGTGCGTGAAAATCCCAGTAACTGAGCAGATTGTGAAATACTCTGACACCAACAACCATGCCACGCTCAAAATTGCTTAAATCAACTTTCTTTCCCATTCTGACATTCAGTTTGGAGTTCAGGAGATTATTTTGACCACACCCCTAAATGCATTGAAGCAACTGCCATGTGATTTGCATTAATGAGAAATTAAACAGGTGTTCCTAATAATCCTTTGGGTGAGTGTACATATATATAGAGAGAGATTTAATTATTAATTTATTTTAATAGGAAATAGTAATAATAATTTAAAAAACAAAACAAATGAAAGTAGCACTCACCTAAACGACCTCTGGCTCCATTTGTTTTGGTCCAGTTCGGGCAGCAGTCCCGTTTTTCCGGCCCACAATACATTATCACAGGCAAAATACATGGCTCTGTTGAGATGGGCCACCGTGATGCAGAGACGCAGCACACAGTCGGACAGATGCACAGTACGTTTCGCCGCTTCCAGAGCCTCAGCTGAGTTCCCTGAACCGCATCACTGACACAAACACACGGACAGAGCCGCATCAATCAAACACTGAGCATATTAACATAACTAGATTCTGTCAGTGAAAACAGATTAGCCAACAGAGGCCACTTTATGGAACCATTTTATTCATATTAGTATTAGTAGGCATAATTAGTCTAAATTAACCCTCAGAGACCCTTTAATATATTTAGGAAGATATTAGCTATATTTCATTTAGGCAAAAATTACATTGGGGTTTAATGTAGAAACAAATTATGTAAAAATTGCAAGGGTTGTAAAATTTCATTGATACATTGATACACATACATACACACAAACATGCATAAACATACACACATATTACACACACATACAGTACAAGTGCATGCATGCAAATACATACATGCATACATACATTTGATGTAAATTACTTTTTTCTATTGCAAATAGATAAATTTGATAATGGCAGTTACTGTAATATGCAACCATTATGATAAGTATCAGCCACTGTTATGTGTAGTTTTTACCCATATTTAAAAAAAATGGGTATTATTTAAATGCTTTTTACAAACACTGCTATGCTGTGTTTCTCTGGGTTAATTATTTTATTAATGATTTGATGATGACCTTATTTTTATTGTATTGTAGTAGTGTATTTATTGTTTTAATTTTTAATGCAGATGAAAATTAGCCTGTATGGCTAAATCTGGCACATTTACATGTTGGACCTTGTACTCATGTTAATTAATGTGCATTGTGCCTTTAAATAAAGAAACTCAAACTCAATGCTATTTTACAGCAAACTTGCATTGGACTTTCTCTTTTAAAAACTTTGCAAAATAAAATTGCAATCCAGCATCCTGTCAGTTCAAACTCTCTTATCAGAACCTATAAGTCAAAAGAGAGCCAGTTGTGTTCAACTCCAATTCAACTGACCACTGCCTGTGACAGAAGAGCTCAAACGTACATTTCCTGGTCAGGCTCATGTGGGCTTCCAGCTGTTTAATGGTGCTGAGCAGCTCTGGTCTGGCTCCTCCTCTCTGCAGTGTGTAACCCAGAAGTGTGCAGGCGTACTGGGCAGCCCTGTTCACAATCAGACACAATCAATCAATTATTGAAAATGAGCATTTACACTGCACCAATATTCATTTGGACAGTTACATCCTTACTAATGTCTGAATATCTTTCATTAGATCAGGGGTTTTCAAACTTGTTGATGGACCCCTAAAAATGATTTTTCCCTTTGTGAGTGAAGCATACAAAAAATACAGTTCTGCTCAAAAGTTTACATCTACCCTTGCAGAATATGCAAGATGGGGTCATATTCTTCTCTGTACTATTCCGAATAAGCTGTTTTACATAATAGACATCAAAATATAGTCCACAAGACAAAATAATAGCTGAATTTACACAAATGACCCTGTTCAAAAGTGTACCCTTGAATCTACATACTGTTAGTTTATAACTGGAAGATTCATGACTTTTTTTGTGATGGTTGTTCATAAGCAGTTAATCTGAGCACCATTCTTATGCAATTTGTTTTTATGCAGTTTTTATGCAAGTTTTTACTATAGTTTGCTTTATTGTATTTTTTGTAAGGCGACCTTGAGTGTCCAGAAAGGCGCAAAAATAAATAAAATGTATTATTATTATTATTATAATTATTCTATAGAAAAATCCATCAGGTCCAGCACATTCATTGGATTTCTACCACCGTCTGTATATTTGAGCCCTTTCCCATAAGTGACTGTATGATTGCTAGATCCATCTTTACACACTGAGGACAATTGAGGGATTCATACGTAACTATTAAAAAGGTGAAAACATTGACTGATGCTCAGGGTGGCAAGATGGTGCATTTAAGGGGACCTATTGTGCAAATTACAGGGATGTGTCCCTACCAATATTCCAGAGACGCAAAACTTAAAATATATTTATATGCGGATGTCCCCGTCCCCACCAATTTCAAATTCAAACCTGCGCCACTGCCTGCCACGCAAAGATTTTACCCCTCTCCAAAAATGGGTATAGGTGCCCTTTAAGAGAGCTGGGGGAAGTGATTTTGTTTAAAGATGTATTTTTTTCCATATATAACACTGTTCTTCAGAAACGACCTAATGTTTGCCTGAAGCACATAATATGTATAATTCCAAATCAAAAAGTTTCTGTAAACTGTAAATTTATTTATAAAAACAATTACTAAATATATAGGTAAAATATTGTCAAGAAAAAATACTTTATTTTCTGACTTTTAATTCATTTGACACTTTTACCCACCAGAAATATTAACCTAAAGAGAAGCATAAAATATAATAAACTAAAGAGCTATTAATCTCAGGTTTAAAAAAATGAAGATTCATTAGAAATCCGAATAAAACTGCAATGATGTCATTCTGCAACTGTTTATTTTGTGATCATTTAGTTTTAGTTTAGTCCTGTTACACATACTCACATGCAACTAATCCTAAACCAAACCCTAATCCTAACCCAATCGTAAGTACACGTTGTTAATAAAGATTGCTCAGTATTTCAATGTATAATTGCACTGCAAGGACAACAAAATAATTGTTTTATTATTATTAACAGTTTTTGTATAATTTTTTCGTGGACCAACTGGGAAAAAAAACCATTAGGAACCCTAACAAGTAGCATCTGCGCTCAAATGCCTGGTTGCTTGGTGATTTTTTCATTCTTTCTTTGTGAACAATGATTTTATAGTGTAATTGCAGTGCACATGAAAGTTAAGGCGGTCATTTTGAACTGAGTTTATATCCATACCGGTACTTAAAGGCACAATAACATTACCATAACCAAAAACATGTGAATATCACTGTGCATTGCTGTTAATTTGACTAATTGTTAGGTAGATGGGGGAAAGGTATAGACTTCCAATGCAGCACTTAAGTATCTAAACAGGCTGCAAAGTTGACGCAGTCAAGGAAACATGCACAACATGTAGTGTTACTGCTGTAAGCATGCATGCAGTGAGTGTTTGTGTACCTGAACACGCGTTCTTTGGCTTGACTCTGCGAGCTGAATCTCACCCATGACTCCATCATACACACACTGGGCCTGTGCGTCCTTCACGCGCGTATCCACTGATATTCACGGCGCCAGATACAGGTTAACCAAGCTGACCGTAAAGATCCTTGATGTTTTCAGACAATACGTAGTTTTGAGGGCAGTCTGGTGCTGGAAGTATGTTGCATACTTGCTCTGTTGCACTTGATGTTTTTGTCGCTTTGACAGTTTGTCCGTGAACGGCAGCTGAAGAGGGACACGCCGTTCGCGTTTTGAAATCGCATCATGCACTTGTCCTGAATAACCACACGGTGACTCGCATTTTGACAAATGGGGTTGAGATGTCAAAGAGGGCAAGAAATAAACCGGTAAACTGTCTATTAATGTTGTATTAAACTAGATAACTTTAATATGTAACGACAAGTTAAGCTCTAACATGCAATGCAACAACAAAAGCTTTATGAATGTACTGACGGTTTCTCGTGACTAGCCACCAGGGGTCGCCAAAATTGAAAGGTATTGATATAATATTACAGATCATGACACAAGAAAAATTGATGATAATAATAATAGACTATTTAATAGATTGGTAAAGTGATTTTTATTTGAGAATCTCAGATGACAATAAATAAAGGAAAATATAGTAAAAACCATTCTGGTTAAAAATTAAAAATAAAATCTAATAATCACAAAAAAAATGTAATAACATGAATTTTCCATGAACAGACATATCATTCAAATTTGATGCGATAAGTAAGTGCACAGCATGTGAACGAGGAAATCCAGATAAGGATTCGCCTTCTTAAGCCACATTAAGCTATTTCATTTCCGACATTGACTACAGAAACCACTGGAATAAAAATTACCCTGTGTAAAAATGAAACAATTTTGCTTTCCATTGTAATCAAGTTAATAATTCTGTTAATGTGCTTAAAGGTGGACCTGAATTTTGCTCAGCAAGATTTCACAAAGTCATTCATACAGTGTATTTTGCAGCTACATCATACAGTTCAGTTTCCATCAAACACACACTATCTCACAGAACCTTCAAGAACATGTCCAAGTCATATTTCAGATAATAGATTATATTTTGATTCAAGAAGATTATGGCTTTTGAGGAGCATTTTTGCATTGTGACAATATTTTAATGACAATAAAGCAATTCATTCCCCCTTTTAAATTTGCATTATCCATAATGCAATATATATATATATATATATATATATATATATATATATATATATATATATATATATATATATATATATATATATATATATTATATATATATATATATATATATATATATATATATATATATATATATATATATATATATATCAAATAAAAAATTACTGTTTTACAGTAATGAGAATCTAGTAAGAATCATTAAGTTAATGAGAATTGGTGGGGAAATGTGCTTCCAATTATAATGAAAATATTTTCATTACAATTCATTATAATGATCTTAACCAGTTCGTAATGATCTTAAACAGGCTACATTACATACATATATATATATATATATATATATATATATATATATATATATATATATATATATATATATATTGGGGCTGTCCGAATGAATAATCGCGATTAATCGCATCCAAAATAAAAGTTTGTGTTTACATAATATATGTGGGTGCACTGTGTATAATTATTTTATATATATAAATACACACATGCTTGTATATGTTTAAGAAATATTTTCATATATATACTGTATATAGATTTGTATATCATTTAAATTATATATAAATATAAAATATAAATATTTTATAGATAAATTATATTTTTTCTTAAATATACATGCATGTGTGTGTATATATATATATATATATATATATATATATATACAAAATAATTGTACACAGTGCACCCACATATATTATGTAAACACAAACTTTTATTTTAGATGCGAATTAATCACGATTAATCATTTGACAGCCCTAATATATATATATATAATGTTATTGTGAAATGTCGTTTTTGAAAAGCTATAAATAAGAGTTGCAAATCAAACCCTCATTTTAATTTTAAAACAACAGCAATTGTTTTTAAATGCATCTAACAGAACTGCAGCCATGTTAAAGGAATGGTTTACAGTACTCAATATACTGGCAGATTAATATTTCTACCATAAATCCTTGCCTATTTACCAACCTCTGCCGACACTTCGCCCTTTCTTTCCACTCTGCACATGCTCTCTGCTCTCTTAAACTCATTTGACCTTCATATTTTCCTGCAAGCAAATCTCTGACGCATGTCTGACATGACCTTACCTCTCTTCACTTCAGTCTTTTAAAAACACGTGTGGCAAATCCTCCGTGCCCTGTTCCCTACATTCCCATCACTTAAAATGAGGTTCAACATTCAATTTCACAAAATGTAATGCTGTCTAAAAAAGAACAGTAAAAAACTACTGTCAAGTTTAATATTTCTTTCTCAATCTCTAATATCAGTAAATCAGCCCACGTCCCATATGACGAGTGAGTGTGTCCTGCACAGGGAGGGTTGTAGTCTAACCAAAATAATTGGAAGTGCATCATTGCAAACAATCAAATATGAACTATAAATACAGTTCCCAAACCTTTTGAAAGAGGTGGGACTAATACAGCTGTAGGTGAGAGAGCAATCTTTTCCAACATGCCCTTCTCTGTGGCTCTCTCAGTGCTCGGACTGCTGTTTCTTATGGAAGGGGGCTTTAAGGCGACTCCAGAAAGAATGGCTGCGTCTGGTTTTCCTCTCGCTTCCCCGCACCATCTCGGCCTCGCGCTGGCGGATCTGACGCACCAGTGCGGCAAACACCTCGTCGATGTAATAACGGAGACGCTGCGGAGGTCTCAAAAAACGGGCACTGGAACTCTCTCGCCAACTGTTTGCCCTCTTCGACAGACACCTGAAAGTGTAAGGACAACATAAATAAAAACACGTAGAACAATAGAAAAAAATAAAACAATAAAATAAAAATAAAAAATATATATATATATATATATATATTAGGGCTGTCAAACGATTAATAGTGATTAATCACATCCAAAATAAAAGTTTGTGTTTACATAATATATGTGGGTGCACTGTGTATAATTATTTTGTATATAAATACACACATGCATGTATATTTAAGAAAAAATAGACAGTATATAAAATATTTATATTTATATATATATATAAATATATATATATAAATCTATATACAGTATATACATGAAAATATTTCTTAAATATATACAAGCATGTGTTTGTATATATATATATATATATATAATTATACACAGTGCACCCACATATATTATGTAAACACAAACTTGTATTTTGGATGCGATTAATCGCGATTAATTGTTTGACAGCCCTAATATATATATAAAAAGTTATATATGACGAAAGTTTGGCCTCTTTCTTTTGCACACCAAGACTGCATTTATTGAATAAAAAAAGGTAAAACAGTAATATTGTAATATAGTAATTACATTTAATTGTTTTTATTTTAAATAACTTCATTTTGCATTCATTTCATGTTGAAAACAAGTTATTATTCTTGTGTAAACTCTGATTCATTTTTGTAGATAGCTAAAAAGAACAGCATTTAATTGAAATTTGAAGTCTTCATTTATTTTAGAAATCTTACTGACCTGACCATAAACTTTTGAATGGTAATATACAGTGTTTTATATATATATATATATATATATATATATATATATATATATATATATATATATATATATATATATATATTTTTTTTTTTTTTTTTTTACAGAAAATACAAAAAATATGTTACATTTTATTTTTAAAGAGTCATTGTTACAGTGTAATTATATATTTAAGTACAGAGTAATATTAACTTAAGTAATTTTTTTTAAAAACCACAGCTTCATCGGAAGGTTATGATACTTGGTGACTTTTCTGGCATTTGGTATGTGAATAAAAAGAAACTGAGGTCATGATCCAAGCATGCTAATTGGTCTTAAAAAAAATAGTCACACTTGTGGTCTTCGGTCAAAAATGGCCGAACCCATAGGAAATGAATGGGAAATTTACAAAAACACAAAAATTCTCTGAATTCACCTGTCTGAGATGGACCAGGTCAGACTTGTTTCCCACCAGTACCAACGGGGTGTCCACGGTGCGTCTCACACGGTAGATCAGCTGCTTAAAGTGCCGTGCCTCCTGGAAACTGCGGCGATCCGTGATGGAGTACGAGATGATGAAACCTTCTCCCGCTCGCATGTACTGATCACGCATCGCTGTGAACTCCGCTGGTTTAAGACAAATACATGAGGCCTTGTCCATCCACCTACTCATGAACTGACAACATCAGCTGATAAATTATAGAAATATTCCGAAGATCAATTCATCAATGCAGCTCAGTCAAGAGGAACTATAAACATGATTGATGGCATGTTGTCGATTACCTCCTCAAGATGTAAACCAACAAAAATCATGTTTATAGTATAGTGGAAGTCTATTGACAATTAGATTAATCTCATATTAACCCTGTAAACCTAACATAAGAAATACCAGTAGATTATTATTACTGTAGGCAAAATTTCATTAAACGCGATGATGAGATGACTAATGTATTTTATAACAGTGCTGAGTGATCCAATGAGGGAAAAAGCAGCTGACTCAGAGAGAAACATTGTGCCTGTGTGTTTGTCTTGTGAAGTGACGGCCGCAAAGACGAAAACAAAAAAGGGAAGTGAAACACATTGTTGAAGGAGAACGAACCTCTTATAGTCTGCAAAATAAGAGTGTTCAGTTGACTTGACTGAAACTTTATAACAGAGGTCACTTCACTGCCAGTCTGATTCTTGTTTGGTTTTCCATGTGCTCATCTTCATCACAACACCCCTCATGCCTACCTGTCCTGCTGTGTCCAAGATGTCCAGGTTTGCTGGCTCGTCATCAATGCGGATCTGTGTTTTATAGGCATCCTCTAAAACAGTAAAACACGTGCATGAACGTAATGCAATGGTTGACGAGAGATTGCAACAACATTAAACAGCTCAACTGGGAAAAAACTCAAAGAGGTACATTTAGTAAAGACAAAATATGCACTACTGTTAAAAAGTTTGGGCTCATATATTAGGGTTGTCAACATTATAAAATACATAATTAAAATGATTAATGTAGTATAGATGGTTCAGGTTTTATTTATACATCTCCATGTGGTTCTGTTCAATGTCACAACTTGACTTGTCTAAAATGTAAACAGGCTCTTTGCTGTTGCACTGTACACGTAATATACTGTGAATTCTGTGTTTTTTTTTCTCTGTAATGTTTTTTCTTTCATGTGTGCTTTGGTTTGCATAAATTAATGAATTAGCTATTTGGACTCCTTATATCATTTGGTTGTTTGGCCTTTTTGAGTCTCCAGGTGTCCTTTTTTGGATAGACACCTAAAAACACTTTCAGAAAACACAGTTTTGTGAGAATCATCCTTCAATATAATGGTTTACTTTGATATATATATAGAAACTTTGATGGATATAGCTAATTATGACAAAATAAAGTTGTGTTAAAAGAAGTGTATGCTTAATTCCATGGTAAGTGTGTGATTAATGCAGCCTTGGTGAGCTTTTTTCTAAAATGTAAAAAAATCTTTCAGACCACAAAATTTTGAACGGTGTATGAGAAAATAGATTCAACATTGCAAAAAAAACAACAAAAAAAAACAAAAAAAAAACAAATGGCTTGTAAAATACCCAAAATACCATCATTAAAATACCCATTATCCATTATAAAAAAAATCTCTTCAAACATAAAATGTGTAATTTCTGTGACAAAAATGACTGGTTGCTTGGATAGCAGAAAGTATTACAACCAAATATATATATATATATATATATATATATATATACATATATATATATATATATATATATACATATATATATATATATATATATATATATATATTAGGGCTGTCAAATGATTAATCGCAATTAATCACATCGCAAAATAAAAGTTTGTGTTTACATAATATATATGTGGGTGCACTGTGTATAATTATTTTGTATATAAAAATACACACACATGCATGTATATTAAAGAAAAAATATTATTTATATATAAAATATTTATATTTATATATAATATAAATTGTATATAAATCTATATGCATATACATGAAAATATTTCATAAATATATACAAGCATGTGTGTGTATTTATATATATATAAAATAATTATACACAATGCACCCACATATATTATATAAACAGACTTTTATTTTGGATGCGATTAATCGCGATTAATCGTTTGACAGCAGTAAATATATATAAAAAAATATATATATTTTATTCTATTAATTTGCATCAAAGTGCTATGCTAAGACGCACTGGGCCACTTTTTGACAGTCATCCTGAATTCACTGTACTTCTTTCAGTTAGGTCACAAAAATGTAACACAATTTGAAATGTAATTTAATAATTAACTGCTAAGTTAAGACGGCATGTTAGATATTTCCTCACCGATAGTAGGGTCATGATCCTCTGGAAATCTGTGACTTATAAACTGCATGATGATGGCTATGAGACAAAGAGAAAGAGACAAGCAGAGTTCTTACATAATTGTGGTATCATGAAAATACACCAAGAGGAGTGTAAACAACTCCCCCTTCTCCCTCATGCGGAGCAAACACACCCTGCTGTCGGCATGTGTTTGCTCTGTATGCGCTCTCAGCTCTGTTCCCATGGAGACGGCGATATGAAGAGAGAATATCAGTCACCCTAAAGAACCTTCTGCAGTGCACTCTCAAACGAGGAGAGCAAAGCTCATGCATCCTCTCCAGGTGACCTCCGCTCATCTCCTAGGCAACAGACTCCTGGAGGCGAAGGAAGTTGCTAGGCACCTGCGCCTTCATAACGACCCGACTGAAGCACTGAGCCAACACCCACACTTTTATTGTCTGGCTGCCAGGGACTGTATGTCTACAACTGTAAACCAGCCCACTGTCGGACCACAATAATGGGCTGCAGTGACAGAGAACGGAGGAAAATATCCCAATAGAAGAGCCATGGGTCAACCGCACAAAAACATTTCATGTTAAATTCAAAGGAAGAAATTGCATGAATATTTATTTCATAATTTCCAGTATTTTATGCCAATGCTATAATATAGCATAGACAATCAGAGCTAGACATTAATTATTTTTTTTCTCACCAACCACTGTGGCTAGTGATTTTCCAAAGTCGGTACCATGGGGAAAAACGGCCATATACAGTAGATATTTTGAATATTATCTCATTATTTGGCAGACAGTATATTAGGCTGCCGTCACTTTTATTTGTGTGTGCTGTATATAATTATTTTGTATATATAAATACACACACATGCATATATATATTTAAGAAAATGTGTTATTCATATATAAAATATTTATATTTATATAATATAGATTATGTATTTATATATATATATATATATATATTCAGAATTTAAGCACAAATAATTCTTATATATATACATGCATGCATAGGTATTTATATATACAAAATGATTATATACGGCACACACAAATATATTATGTAAGCACAGACTTTTATTTTGGATGCGATTAATCACAATTAACTTTTGCACAGCCCTGACAACAATACATGCACTTTTTAAAAGACTACAATTGAAAAAAATTATATATATTGTATATATGTATATATACAACACCAACACACTGAAAAAACTTAGAATCGTCAGTCGACATTCAAAAACGGCCTGACGTTTGGCTTAAATATGTTCCTAAACACACAGTAGCCTTTACATATCCTTTATGAAAACATAATAGCTTACAAAGGAAAGTGCTGAAAAATTAAGAAAGATGGATGGGATAAAGTTGAGAGAGATATTTTTTCTGCCGCCACAATCAAAATGTCGTTCCTTGCCACAGTCACCTCTGACTTGATCGCTGGTGGATTTAAGCATTATCAAGTGACTTTTG
Source organism: Hybognathus amarus (assembly GCA_030378365.1). Classification (NCBI taxonomy): domain Eukaryota; kingdom Metazoa; phylum Chordata; class Actinopteri; order Cypriniformes; family Leuciscidae; genus Hybognathus; species Hybognathus amarus. The sequence continues at coordinate 385,897 of JAQIUQ010007478.1, forward strand.
AGTAGGTCCCTGTTTAAGCTACTTAGAGCAGGGCTATTTGACCAAAATCTTTAACACTGTGAGTAATGTTCAAGCTTCAGTAAATAAAGTAAGAAATCACAATATAGTAATTATTTCTAAAAATGTCTTGTCTCTATACCGAGACAACTTAAGTGATGTTGAGTATGTTATGACAACATTTTTGGGTGAACTATACCTTTAAATGCATTTCACGAGTTCCTTTGCCCATATAATCTTTAAAGCATATTTGGCTTGCTGTCCACAGTGGAGATATACCCGCAGTGGGACTACAAATGCTTGGATGATGATGGCCGAAGATGCCTAAATTATGTTGGTGGAGTTGGCGAGGTGGAGGGATACCAAAACAGCTGATGCCAGAGCAAGGTGAGCGGCTTCTTATATGCTCAGGCCGGTAATTGAAAGATTAGATGGGTTCACTTCTCCTGAAATTACGTTGTGAACTTCACTAACATAGACATAACAGCATACATTTCAGTAAGGCTGTATTGTGTGTTGTGAAAAGCACTATACAATGGAGAGACAAACAGAGAGAGAGAAGAGAGAAAGGGGAGGAACTACGTTACTTACCACTTTTGCCCACACCACCTTCTCCTAACATCACCAACTTGTACTCACGGGAGTAACCCCCTGTGCTCCGTGAGGACTCCATCCGAATCACTGAAACACACATCACACAGATCAAAACTAAATCTTGTTTAAAATAGTACTTGTTTAAAAACAGACAGACGGACTGAAGGAGGGATAGACAGACAAGACAGACAGACAGACATACAGACAGATAGACGACAGACAGACAGACAGACAGACAGACAGACAGACAGATCAGACAGACAGACAGACAGACAGACAGACAGACAGACAGATAGACAGGCAGGCAGGCAGACAGACAGACAGACAGACAGATAGACAGACAGACAGACAGACAGACAAGACTGATAGACAGACAGATAGACAGACAGACAGACTGATAGACAAACAAACAGACAGACAGACAGACAGACAGACAGACAGACAGACAGACAGACAGAACAGACAGAAAGATTGACAGATAGACAGACAGACAGACACAGACAGACAGACAGACAGACAGACAGACACAGACAGACAGACAGACAAGACAGACAGACAGACAAACAGAACAGACAGAACAGACAGACAGACAGAACAAGACAGACAGATGATAGATAGATAGATAGATAGATAGATAGATAGATAAGATAGATAGATAAATAGATAAATAGAATAGATAGATAGATAGATAGATAGATAGATAGATAGATAGATAAATAGATAGATAGATAAATAGATAGATAGATAGATAGATAGATAGATGCTCATTGGTGATTTGTGACGTCATCATAATAAACAATAGAACACTCAGTATCTTCTTCCACAGCTGCACTGCTGCATGAATGCGGGCCTGTAGCCGAACGTCAAAAAAAACACTGCATTTGACACCCAAGCTTCTGTTTGATGGAGAAGAGGAAGTGAGTCATTCTGTCGAGCTATTCATGTGACAGCGAAGCATCCTCAGGGTGGGTGTTACATTAAACACGGTCAATAATAGATTATCTGCCAGTGTACCCCTGTCTGAGGCATTTTTCCATTGTCATCAACTGTGATGCTGCTGCATTAGTTACTTTAGAGCAGCCCTTCTATGTGATTTCCAACAGTGGAAATAACTGTGTGATAATTTTTTGTGTGTTTGACTTTTTGTGTTTCTGTCATAACTGATTGTCAGCAATCGAAAATTGTATCCATGCAAGAAAAAGTTTTGAGCAGCTCTTGTGGTGTTTGTTGGTAATAAATGGTTTAACAATTTCTTGTCAAATAAATACCCAAAAGTGTTTAAATTATTTAAGTTACACAATCATTATTCTACAGCCCCTATGTTATTGTCACTTTCAATGAGAATCCTTAATTCAACCAATTGTTTCCAAACTTTGGCAGGTTTTGGACATTCTGTTGCCCCTTATTTTCCAAGATAACTATTATATATTATACCATGATATAGTATTATATCTAATATATATAATATCTCTATTTGTTGTTAGAAAATTGCAAAAACACAAAATATGAGTTTTAAACTATTCAGATATGTTGCACATTTTGTTAACAATGTTTGAAAAATATAAACACCACTAACAATTTACAGAAATAAAGCAGCTAAACTTAGTTCGGCCTCGAGCTTCAAATCAACTTATATATTTGTTGACAGTTTTATTGTAGCTACTGTAACGTAACTGTGTAGCTGAGGTATGTTGGTGGAAACTATGGTTACTATAGTTCGTTGGAAAGGGAACTCTAATATAAAGGCCTTTTGTCATTGAGTGGCACAAATGAACCTTGAATGATCCGCTGGGTTAAATATGTTCAAGTTAAAAGGAAAACATGCATAACCACGAAAAAATATTATTTTAAACTACCAAAAGATGAAAAACTAGTACTTATTTCATGACCGAGTTTGAAATGAACAGGACGACATAACTGGATTAACTGCAATGCAATCGTTTGTGATATTAATAAACAGAACGCCTCGACGACATTCATTGAGATAACCTTTGACATTGCATATGTGTACTAATAATTTTATTTGTTATAATTTTAACTTTAAACTTTTAGTGATCGTCAAATTCGCCGCGAAACTTTTAACACTCTTTTGAAGTTGTTAAGAACAGCCCACAATTCATCGATGTGAGTGAGTAGCTTATATAGCTACAGCAGCGACAGTTTATTAAAACAAACACGTGAGTCGGTCTAATAAAATAAACTAACGTTAATAGCCGCCGCCGTTTCAGTCATTTTGCTTTTAAAAAGTGTGATTCTGTACATGTTAAAACTATGATTAGAAGGCGAGTGAGTTACTTGGTGGCTTACCTGTGTCACAGGATCTCTGTCTCCATTGGGACTTTTGTATAGATGCAAATTATGTTTAAATATTTGATGTTAGAAAATTCCTGCCATACAATTCTCACTGTAAACATACAAAGCCATGGACGACTGGAGCAGCGCGCAGATGCTGGGTCCTAAAGCCCTCAAGATTACAGGCCATTGACAATGACAGTGTAGAACCCTAAAGTAATAGGTTATAGAATAAAATATTAATATAATAAATAAATTGAAATACATAAATCAATTAAAGACTAATTAGTACAGTTATTGTTACTTATGTAAGATAATAAAATAAATAAATATATGGAATATAATCTTCCATCTTAAGAAGCTTTATGAATCATTTTTATCTTGTATAAATGTTTTTGATGACAGTGGTGGCTAAAATACTGTGTTGGTACCATGATACAGTCATGTAGCACATGATCAATACAATCAGATAGTAGCCTATACATTATTACAGCATTACTTTATTTTACAGCATGTGCACTTTACTTCTCCATCTAGCAGCATCATCTCGTCTCTGATGTTTACTGGTGTGAGGGCGGAGCAACCTGTCACTCAAATGAGAGGCCTGCAAAAGTAAACCACAACCATCCAGTCATTTACCAGATACCATTTTTTTCTTGTTTAATATAAAACTATGACAGCTTCTGTTTCATGCCATCTTAAACATAGTGGCTGTGTTTACATGGCCTCTGCAGTTACATTACAAGAAAACTGTTCATTAACCACGTTTTCATTTATTTTTTTTTCTGGGACATCTATAAATTCCTTTGAGCATCACTTAAAGGGATAGTTCACTCATGAATGAACCTCATTGGTTCTTGCATGGCAAGCATTCTCTTACCACGACTGATGTAAAATTTGATGAATGTTTACCTATGTGAATAAAAGCCTGAATTCAGTCTGTTCATCGTTAAGTTATCATGTCTTTTCAGGAAATTTGGACTAAACTGCTCAATTCATATGGATTAGTTTTACAATCTCTTTATGAACTTTTTGTGTTACTATTTTGCGTACTGTATGTAACATGTGTTGTTTTGCTTGCCACCACAAAGGATTTATACTTTGTCATCTTGTCACCTTTAGGGTTGAATGAGGATTTTGATATTAATACATTTTTATAGTGATGTAAAAAAAAAATTTGTGTGTGTGTGTGACTCATATTTGTTACGTGACTTGTATTTGTCATATGATCTTTTGTGTGTGCCCAATTAAGGTGATCACTTGTGTCTATTTAAAGTCGACTTAACTCTAGATTGACATTGTGCACGATGAAGACCTAAACGTTGCCTTTTAATAAATACTCTGGAGCAGTAATTTTTAGTGTGTGGACTTCACACTTCTTTATTCATTTATATTACTTAGTTGTCCTGAACCTGAACCCAATTTGGGTGTTTGAGATGTGCACATAAGTGTTAAGTCTGTAACATAAGCACTAGTCTGATCATAGCAGTTAACCAAAGGATAATCAGTCTTTTCAAATTAAAATGAGACTAATCTATGTTTTTATGTTACTGATTAAAAATGGCTATGACATCATTGACTAACTTGTAAGACTAGTCACAGCAGTTTATGCAACCAGCTCTGTTAGTCAGGTGGAGCTGTTAGTTTGCGAAAAGCTATTTTTGAGCAAGGCAATAGATTACAAATCAAGTTAAACTTGAAATGATTTTGAAAATGTATCTTTAAAGTAGAAAAAGAGGTGAAAATCTGATCTAGTGTATCAGTTTTTATTTTATTTGCACGTCCATTGTGTTAACAACTTCAACATACAGTACAAGTCAGCATTAGTGTAACATACTGTATTTAGCATAAACTCACAGCAGTATGCAGATAATTTGCCCTCAAAAGCATTACACTTCATACTTTATGTTAGATGTCCCTGAAGATCATGTATGTGAAATGAGCAGTATTAAGCTAGATATGTAAAGTACATGTATTTACACTGTACTTACATTATACATAGACAACTTGTACTTACAAATATTGAAAAGGCAACGTGAATCACACTACAGTTGTGGTGAACTAACACTGTTTATCATCTAGGTCGGTTTAGGGACACCTAAAATAAAGCTGAATCACTAACTTCACTCCACCTTCACATATCGACATTGCGTTATCCGAATGGACTAATATATTCATTACAATAATTTTCTTCTCAGTTCATTTTCTTCTTAGTTCAGCTTTCAATGTATTTGTACAACACACAACAGCAAAAAACCGAGGGATTGTTAGGGACCAGTGGCAGAGAGAGAAAGAGGGGCAGATAGTACTCCATAAAAACATGAGGTTTACACAAAAAGAAACCATTTCCATTCCAAGTAAAACAGATACAAGAAGAGCAGAAAGTGCTACTGCCCACCAGTGCATTGGAACAAACACTCATTTACAGTTGGTTATATTCTTCATGTAATTATTGATATAAAACAAGCTTTTTATGCCCAAAAGATCAAAAAAGTTCTAAGTAACACAAGGAGCTGAGGGTTGAAGTAAAGAAAATCACGCATGTATCATTTCACTTAGGTTGCATTGTGCAATTTGGGTTGCTGTTTTTACAAAAGTGGGTTTTGCGGTCATATAAACCACTAAAAACTGTAATATATACACCAGTTTTGAAGCAGAAATTTAAATAGTGAATGCATGCAGGGTTAAAAAAAAAGTGGAAAAATTCATTTTTCTATTGTAAATGTATAGCCTAGAAGTGAAATAGCAAGTCTGGGATTATGTGCACATGGTTTTTTGATTTTCATGAAAATGTGATTGAAATGCGATTCATTTTCTCCTAATAAACAATGGTTAATCTCATTATGTGGTCTTTAAAACTCATAATGAGCTTGACTGCAGAGAATGCTTGGGCCTAATTTACTGCTATATTAATTTCACGTTAAATACGAAATATCTCTAATGAGCCAGTCGATTTCTTTTCCTCTTCTCACCCTCCCACTTTATGCCTAACTTAATATGCGCTCTTTCACACTGGGAAAATGGCATTTAAATCTGCCTTAGGGGCTGTGGGCACTGAATGACATCATTAGGAACATATCCACATCCACATTGCATGCCTTCAAACATAGACTCTGGGCCTATTTTGAGACTGCCAGTGTGAGATGCTTCATCGTGGTCCCCAATGCTCAATTTCTCTCAGGGTGCGATATTAAAACATTGGTTCATCTACTTTGGTTAGCTAGTTTTTGACTGGCGCTGACTAATGGTTACTGGCTCATGCCAAACTCCTAAAATGGTCAGTTATTAGTCATTATCATAGTTGTTAGGTTTTTGATATATCATATACATATATTTATATATTCTTTCTTTTGAAAACAAATCATAAAAATAAATACAGTACTCTACGAAAGTGCAGAAAATTGTTCTGAATTTGCATATATCTGCTTTAATTCATATACTGAATAACCTAACAGGTTGGGGTGGTTTGCGATCTGGCTAAATTTTTAATTTTATTATTTCATGACACCCTTTATATGTTTAAAGGTATATTTGGCGATATTCAATTGTACTATGATAAATTAAAAAAAAAAAAAAATAAAAAACAGAAGAGTACCAGTGTTACACCCTATGATACATTATGTACATCTTGACCAAAGACATTAAGAATTGCATTGCCTTAAGAATTTCGATGGCAATTCAAAGAGTACACTTAAAATGTACAAATTTGCAGACAATACCCAAATATGCTAATTCCTGTCACATTTTGGCTTTGGCTGTTAATTAATCGTTATTTCCCTCCAACTTTTCTGAACGAACCTTCCCTGATCTCTGTGTTATGGCAGCACAGCAACTGGGTCAAAACGTCATTTGCAGTAAAATGAAAATGTGCATAAATATGCCTGAAGAAAAATAATAAATCAATGAATAGTCACTGTAAAAAATATTTTGTTGGTTTAACTTTTAAGTTCAAAATTGTAAGAATTGGAAAAAGTGAGTTAATACAATGAAGGGAATGATTTAATCATCAGAAACTCAAAATTATATGTTATCTGAACTAAATAAATTATTTAAGTTGATTTAACAAAAAGAAAATATGTTGTGATTACTAATCATGAAAGATTTTTTTTATAGTAACCACAACATTTTTTTTGTCAAATCAACTTAAATAATTTATTTAGCTCAGATAACATATAATTTGAGTTTCTGATGATTAAATCATTCTCCTTCATTGTATTAACTCACTTTTTCCAGTTCAATGAACCAGGCAACCAGGTTACATTCTTTTTAAGTTAAACCAACAATATTTTTTTTTAAGTGTGTAGACATTTTAAGATATGCAAAAGTAAATATGTCAAATAAGTGTAAAAATAAAGTATAAGTACAGCTACATATAAATAAAAAAGCTACAGCATTGAGATTTACTGTATGTAAAATTAGAGTGCTTTCATAAATGAAATTAATTTTGAATCCTGAGCTGAAGATCACTATTGTTTTATTTGGTGGTTGGCTGAAAACTCTCCTTTAAAAACCAAGTATTGTTTAACAGATATTTAAAGTTTTATTATTTTGTTTGTTCAGCGTCATCAAAAGACTAGCAGTAATAAAAACTTTTAAATAGATATAAATAATAGCCATATTTCTACCTTTCTTTCTGTGATAAATATTAGCATGTTAGCAAAAATGTTCATGATGGCGTCCAGTTTAAATCACCATTCATCCGCATTTACTATGAAAAATTCACCCCATTATTTTCCTCCTTTATGCTAAATATAAAAGTGTCTCATTATCTCTAGCATGCGGCTAATTGAAAGTAGTGAATGTATATTGTGAATATGCCTGTATACTAGTGATATAACTCCATAATTTAACTTTTTTCTTCTTGTTGTTTCTATGACTGAGACTTTTTTGCTATAAGTTTATTAGAGAACTTACTAAGTGGTTCCGTTAGACTGCTCCTGGTCCTTTGTACTGACACACACACTCATCCACTCATTCACCTATCTATATAGGGAATATGAGAGATTGTTAAATGGAGGGGCTGACAGAAAGGAAGTGGAATAATACACTTTGCTTTCCCAATGTTTTGGCCAGACACTAGTACTCTGTAAGGTTATGCCATTTGGCGATTTGCCGCCTTGGGTTGTCACAGACTTCCCTCCAGTGAGTCACCCCTGATGGTATGGGGCTCTGACCACCCAGAACCAGGCGACCCACAACCTCATTCTTCGTGGTGCGGTCAAAATCAATGACCAGAAACTCCACAGAGATGTCCGGCATTAGCTCAGCGGGAACATCGTAGATAAAGGATTCATTGAAAACGGGATTGAGTGTGCATTTCTTGACATGCGTCTTCTTTTTGGCTATACGCTTGCGTCCGTAGAAGACGTTCACTTTAACATAAGGGTCTGTAGGTAGAGAAGACAAAAAATGATGTTAGATACGTTTTTGGCATCATCAATGGGGTTATTTGAGTATCTTCACTCTTAAAAATAAAGATTTTTGTAGAACATTTCACATTAATGGAACCGTTCCATTCCATCTTTTCTTATAGTTTTTCAGATTATTAAAATGGTCTTCACAATAAGAAGAAATAGCTGTTCTTTTAAAAACCGTTCACTAAAAAGGTTCTTTGGGGGAACCCAAAATATAATATTTGAAACCTTTACTTTTTAAGAGTGTGTATTTCTGTGTATATCCTGTGCACTTACTGCCTGAAAGACCACTGATGTCCATGGTTGGCAGATGTTTTGCCTTAAGGACCACCACATTAAGCCTGTGAGTAACAGGATGGTAGGACAGTGAGACCAGCAATTCGCACGCGACTTTCACACTATGGAGAAACAGAACAGAAATTGAACAAATGCTTATAAGCATACACAAAAGTCCATCAGATAAATGACTAAGGATGAGTCATAGTGATGAGCTCCCGAGATGACCTGCGGTGATCACACGGGACTGATGTAAAATGATTTCCCCAACGACTCAGCCCTTTTCGGACTCAGTCCCATAGATAAGCCTAGTCCAACTATCCATACTTCCCAGATCAGTGCTAACAAGAGGAGGATACCCATCACCCAGTGTTGTGGTCGGAGACCAGCTCTTTTGAGTCCAAGGCAAGACCAAGACTCAGAAGAGGGTTGAGTCAGATACAACACAGGAGACCTGAGGAGGGTGTGAACGATTAGGCAGTGTAAAAGTTCAGGGTCAATGAAACCTGGTTTTGCATCAGTGTCACTCCTGTGGAGAAATGCAATAGCACCACAGAGTGCATCATATGCACATATCGGCAATGAGTCTGACTCAAGGCCAAATCCAAATGCTCCCAAGTCCGTGACAAGGAAAAGACCATGAAAATATGGTCTTGGGGCTTAGGAATTTCAGGCAGAGGCCGGTCGTACTACAACCTTGTCACCCATGCCCAATCATAGCCAAGTTAGTGCCGGGTGCGGATGCCACCGGCTTGGGCCCGTCGTCGACTGCTCGCAGCTATATATTTTTCCCAATCGACTTTTACTTAATTAAAAAAAGGTTCCCTTCATCTCAGTGGAATAAGATTTTGCGACTTTTCATACATTATCTATCTATCTATACACACAAAAAAATGGGCTTGATTCGGTTGTTCTGAAGGTATGTAAAAAAGAAATTATACACTTCTGGTCTTCGGGGTCATATGACCCGACATTGAAATGAATGGGAAATGTGAAAAAAACTAAATATATTTTCTTCATGTGTCAAAAAAAAAAAAAATCCGGCATAAATCTGAAATTTTTACATACAAATGAAGGCCTAGTACTAGAGCATAAATGCAATGTATCATAAAAAATTATATTTCATGGGGATACGCCGATATGAAAATTTTGGCCGATACCGATAACTCTTTAGATTTGAAAGCCGATAACCGGATATGTCGGCCGATAAACTTAAATCCAAATTTTTATCTAAATTTTGAGAGCCTGGATTTACAAAAACAAAAGTGTCACAATTGTTGCACCATGTCCCAAGCGCACAATTATAATGATGTTCTCATTATGGTGTTGTACAGCCGATATGACAGATTTCCGCTGCACATGTTGTTACCGAACCGTATTTAAATTTTTAAAAGAAATTTCAATCACATTTCAAGAAATTCAAAAACATAAATAGTGCTCAACAGAGTGTCTCAGCTGAAGGGAATAATACATTATTTTAGTGGCTTTAATGTGTGGGCCACATTTTCTTACCAGGCCGATAGCGATAACATTAAAATTAACATATGTCGGCTGATACCGATATGCTGGCCGATATATCGTGCATCCCTAATATTTTCATATGCAAGCTAATGGTGTAGTCGAGGGTATATGGATACAAAAGTACTTTATATCTCCAAAAACACAGCATTATGGAGAAGTAAACAAAACAAAAAGATATATTATTTGTATGATTAAAAATGTATATTTTTTGTACAATTACTCAATCAATTGTTGGGGTCGTAGTAGACCCTGAAGCCCAGAAGTGTAAACAAGAAACGAAGATCATTTGAATGTTAAAACAAATACCTACGAATTTGTTTGAGGTCACCCTAGCTTCTTCTTTATTCTGCTCACATTCATTTTCTTTCTCTTCTATGAAACTTCCAGCGAGCGTAACAAGCATGGCACTGCCGCAGTATGTCACTCACTCCTCATAATCACCCATCTCTCTCACTGCACAAACTGCACCCCATCTGTTTCCTGAGCTTTTTCTCCTTCCTTCTCTCCTATAATCCTCTCTCTCTCTCTCTCTCTCTCTCTCTCTCTCCTCTCTCTCTCTCTCTCTCTCTCTCTCTGGGCGGAATGATTTGCCACCACTCCCCAGCCAACACCCTAATGCTCCTGTCTTTGGAGCCATAGTGCACTGATTCAATTTAAGATCCTCTATATAGAAGAGTATAAAGCAGACAGGAAGTTCTCTGATATGAACAAGTTTACTCTGCATATTCTGTGTACTGATTTTCAAAGCGGGAACACAAGCTCAGAAATACTTATTTGCCTCAACACTTAAGATTTCCTGTGGCCAGAGAAGATGAGATTATGAAAACATCACGTATAATGCTATTGTTCCTGTTATGATGGAAATACAGCAGTGCATTAGACTACGATTACTTGTTATGCAACCACTTTTAACAGTGTTTGTGTTTGAGTGAAAATGCTTCATAATGACTCGAACCGTGCTCTCTCTCTCTCTCTCTCTCTCTCTCTCTCTATTTGAGAGGTGTTCACTCAGCCTTATTTTACACCTGGCATCTGTCTTGCGAAAAAATCAGTGCTCTAAATATAGCTATAAAAGTGGATCAAAATATTTTGTGATAGGTAGTCAAGTGTGTGTGTGATCACAGTGGACTGTAACACTGTTCAGGTTAACATACAGTAGATGCCAGTATAAGGAAAAATCACTAATAACTAAAATAACAATGAGCATTCACTTGAAACCACTTGATTTTAAGCAATAGTGTGCCAAATAAATGCTTTCAGATTTATAACGTTACAAAAGATTTTTTTTTCTAATATATGCTGTTCAAATTTCTATTCATTCAAAGAACTGACAATTATGCAAATGTTTCTTAAACAACAATTATCATGTGACACTGAAGATTGGAGTAATGATGCTGAAAATTCAGTTTTGCAAATAGGAATAAATTATTTTAAAATGTATTGCAAAAAAAAATTCAATATTATATCATTTGGGGGATGTTCAACCTTGGTAATCACAAGAGACTTCTTTCAAAAACATTAAAAAAATCTTACTGACCCCAAACTGTATATTCAGTAGTTAAAACACCATGATCTCCCTTCAAACTACAATCACATGTGGTTACAGGAAACACAATTTCCATCAATAAAATAAATCAGATACCATCTGTAAACACAGAGTTAAGAAACTACAAAAGCATTAGAAAGTATCAAAACTTTTTCAGGAAGTGAATAACTGAAGATATGCTTGTTTTGTTTGTGAGTATTATTGCTAATGATGTGAGTATTAGGGCTAGTTTCATAATGGTTGTTCTGACAAATGTCCTCCCTGCAGTCTGTAACCTTTATGGCTACACTCTCTGTCTGCATAATGCCACTGTAATGGGCCGTGAGATCAGATAGACACTCTCACCACCCATAAAGCCCAGCCCATACATGTAAGGAGCACAATGCTATACAGCAACATTATATAACATCTATAGTATGAAACACAGGATGGTTTTATAAGACAAAATGATTGATGTTTGTCATCGCAAAAACTGTACTTCAAATCTTAAAAATATATTTTTTAAAACTGTTCTTGTAGATAATATAACAATAGGCTACATAAAGAGAATAAACTTGCAAGACTCTTAACTTTAAAAAAATGCACTTGTAATAATGTTAAATTTAAAGTCGGCATGAAATGGAAGTTGAGATATTCGCAACGCCTGGAATGAGCCACCACTCTCTGAGAACTACTGAGAACATCACATATTTTAAGAAGCCTTGATCTCAAGGAAAGCTATGGGATAATAGCCTCAATTAACTGGAATTGTGGGCAGCACTATCACTACTTCAATCACAGGCACGCTTAACCTGGGGCAGAGAGTCTCAAAATGTTTTCTTTTACCTTATTTTCTCTGTGGTTTATGTCTAAAGAAGCTGGAGAAAGCCTTTCACCCACAATGACTGCCACTAACCGTAAAACATCTAGGAGAATCCATAAAGGTTCCAGCAGCCATCTCATGGGAATGATTAAGTTTAACGATTGCTGCGTGAAATAACAGCCGAGGAATATGATGCCGCTTGCAGCACCAGCAGCACCCAATACTGAAGTTTTCATGCTTCAGAATGATTTAAGTGTGGTTTTATGAAGATTACAGACATCTAAGGCCAGATACACACTGCAGCTAAATTCATTTGTCAATTCACCTTTTAGTCCTGTCCTGTACACACAAAGTTTTGTGATTTACAGAAGTATCAATCGCAAATTCTGCAAAAAAATCACGAGGTATGAGCTTTGACACGTTCTTATGGCCTGATTTTGTTATAAGAATTAGCCCAAAATAAACAGAAACAAATCCAAATGTTTTATATAAAAACAAGACTAAAATATCGACAACTTGCACCCCTTTACAAAAAAATTAGTCTTTAGTCGCTGAAATATTATTTGGTCAAAAATACTAAATACCAAACTTTGATGTGGTTACCATCGTGTCAATCATCACAATTTAAAGAGTAGAGTCGTGTGCCGTTACGTTAGTTGATTCACCTCTACACTGTAAAAAAATAATCGTAATTTTAACGGTAAAAGACTGTAAAAATGCTACAGTGCAAAACTGGTTAACAGAAAGTTTCCGATACTATATATGGTAAATGACTGTGATATAATTTTTATTGTAAAACACCGTTAAAATTTACAGCTTTTAATTTACAGTGAAAAAGAACAACTTGAATTGAAAAAACATAAATTCCCTGCGTCACACTTCTACATTTGTTGTATTTTTGTTGAAATAACTTATATTTCAACAAAATAATAATAAATTATATTTCATAATAATAATAATAATATTTCATATAATATTTCAATAATATTTCATAATAATAATAAATTATATTTCAACAAATAGTAATTTGTTGAAATATGTTTATCTCATAATTTTCTTGTTTTTCCTAATCAGTTATGTACATTAGGGTTTTATGTTACATTTAATGTTATTAAATTAATGTTTATCACATTTTTTAATTTCGACGTGTGTTACCATGATGGTGTTTAATGTTTGTGTGGATGAGACTGCACAGCTTCTTTGTAGTATTATTCTTCTAATGAAAGACAATATCTGATGAGCTTTGTTTGTTCAATGTAACTCTCATCACTACTGTGATGAGTTAGATGAATGTCAGTGTATTATAATGGTACAAAACAGAAATCAAATTTTCAAAAAGTTGGTATATCAACAGATTTCAGTAAATGAAATATGTTTTACCATAAAGGTGATGTATTACTGTAAAGGTGTATACAGTTTTAATATATTTTTTACAGAATTGTTCTAGCAAACAAAGTTGCCAGCATTATTCCAGTAAAAATACAATTTTTGTACAGTGTATATTTTAAATGCTCTCGTCATTCCAGAAACTGTACAGTGTGTACGTAGCCTAAGATTTCCCACAATCCTGTGCAAGTTCAAGAAACACTCACCTGTGTGTTCCTCTTGCTGATTTGCTGGGTGATATGGGCTCGATCCCGTGCTGGGGTCTACGCCCACCAATGGGCGAGCCGCCTCCCCAATGACATCATCTCGTGCAAAGCGATCAAAGCTGAGCACCAGGGAAGTGCAGCGTGAGCTCGGGCAGCAAGCTGTACGAGATGCCGTAGAAGGTGAACGTCTCGTGGAACACGGGCTCCAGAGTCTTCCTCAGTACACGTGTCTTCACCCGGTGCTTCTTCTCGGGTCAGGATGGTCATCTTCACGTAGGGGTCAGAACTGCCCGCCTGTTCGTCCACCGCAGGGAGTCCATTGGCTCCTACGATGCGTGACAACGAGGGCCTTCTTGGGGAAGTTGTAGTCAAATGGCCAGGCTGAGCGTTCCCAGGAGAGGGTGAGTTGAGACTGTAGGGTGATGCCGTTCTGGGAGCTTCACTGCTGCTTCCTGAGCTGCTCTCCATGCAACAGTAGTCCGCCCGGATGGGCAGCGCCCTCTCCAGTCTGGGAGGACCCATAGGGGGACCCAGGTGGTTCATCTGTAGGTGCGTGGTACCACCTTCAGGATCCGCATCCACAAGGAGCACATCACCGTTTTCGGGATCCCGCGACTCCATTCTCTTAACAAGGAACTTGATCCTGAGCGTTGGCCCACCCGTACAATCTTCTTGTTGTTGCTGAGGGTCTCGGGGTAGATGCTGATGCCTTTGAGCATGTGGATGAACTTGTCAGGGGGGTGACGGGGAGGGTCGTACAGGGCCGCTGGTAGGGCTTGTATGCACCTGCCATTTGACGAGTGTCGCCGCTGACAGCACGTCCAGAGGAAAACAGCCACGGTCACGACAACCAAGACCCCTGCACCCAGAAAACCTGCCAGCACTGGGGACACATCTGAAGGAGACAAAGACAAGACATTAGATCACCTCTTGTGGGAAAGAAATACATTGGTCTAATAACACATTGGTGCCTAGTCAATCGTTCTCCGAGATTTGTTTTCCTGATAATCGAATGAAAAGAGTTTTCTCTCTAAAAACTGTTTTTACATATGACGCTAGTATATAGGGCAGTAATGAAAAGATATTCGAAAGTCGTTAGTTGATTCTCCCACTAACAAGGCTCAAAATAGCCACACTGAGCACAGTCTGACAGTGATTAAGAGGTCCCAGCACTGGGAACTCTGGTAAGTGCAGCCGAACCTTGATAAGAAGATATTTGTAAAGCTTAAGTCCGCTTCATGTATTGCAGCGGCGCATCTCTGGAAAATGGTCTGGAATAAGTCAAACCAGCAGACACTTCTGAACTTGTATCGACGTGTTCATGGGGTTTGTTAACTGAGTTGGAGGTTGTTTTCTGCAAAGATGGCTCCTGCCCCTGTGTAGCGAAGTGGACTGTCTCTATAAAATTATCGTCAATGCTTCAGTTTTACATCTTGGGAGCCCTACAACATACAGTTGCTAATAGCAATCTTCAGTGACCTTGAATAGGCTAGATAAATAAATGTTCTAAAGCAAGAACACAGACACAGTTTACCATCAGACCGCAGATTTAAGATGCCAGAATTTTGCAGAAGCCAGCAAAGCAATGCGATTAAGAGCAAAGTGTTATTAAATTACTAAATAAATATACTTTGAACTTAGGGGAAAGGCCATCTTATTATTTATTTTTTGTATGTAGTGTGTTGTTTGTACTTTGAATATGCATTTTGGACATTTATATAGACAATATTTTCAATTTGTTATTATTTAATATACACTACTTAAAAAAAGGGTTCATTGGGGTTCTATATATGAAGCATTGGGTTCTCTACTCAACTCCAAAGAACCTTTTATGCTATAAAAGGTTCATATAATGACAAGAAAGAACCCTTTTGGCACAAAGGTCTCTTTATAGGCTGTTATTCATTCATATATTACATTTTTCTGCAACATTTTGCAGTTGCAATTAAATTATTGTTTATTAAACTGTTGTTCAGTAAATTAATATCACATTTTAATACATGCTTGATTTTGGAGGAGAAAAACTTGAAATGGCACTCTTAGATTAACTACATAAAATTATTATTATTTTCTAACCCCGCATCTTGAATGTTGTAATCATTCACATGCATTCATAAATGCATTTTAGGGTCTTGATGTTTGTCAATAATATGAAATGTTTAATGCGGAAATGACAAAACAAATGATAATGAATGAACCCAAATGGATCCATATAGAACCTTTTTCCTGCTTACAAAGAACCCTAAAGGGTTCTATATAGAATCTTTTAAGGGTTCCAAAATACGTACCTTTTAAGGTTTTATATAATTGTCTTGTCATTTGTCATGAATCTTTAGACAAAATAAGTGTCCAGAGAACATAATTTTAACAAGAACGAATAACACTTTCAAGTTATGCTGAAAGCGTTTTAACATTGAAAAATATCACAATCAAAATGTGGATCCAAAAAACATCATTACCGCTGCAGGACTGTAACTAAAATCTAAAACTGAAATACTATGCACAACTCATAATTTAATTGTGGCCCACGTTCACACACAGAGATGTGGGTGATGTGGAGTTGGATGAGGTTTCTAAGAGAAATCATCTGGTCTGAAAGTGAATTAAACAGAACAAACACGGACACCGATGGCCGACTGACCCAGTTAGAAAAGTGTGACGGAAGAGAACATGGAAAAACAGCAGTGGCGCTTCAGGTCAGTACAAGCAAATGCAAAACATGCATATGAAAAAACAGCAAAAAAAAAAAAAAGATGTATGGACTACACTTGAAAAAATTAGCTTTCTAGGTGGGCCATTGAAATGATCCTTGGTAATGAAAACTATTTTCTGGGTATATTGCAGGATAATTCTTGCTCTTAGCTGCAGCTTGGATTTTTTCCAGTTTAATTCATGAATCCTTGCTTTACAACCATTTGCTATCTAATGGTGCTGATGCTGAGCACAGCAGTTATATTTATGATCACAGATTCTGTATTACAGCCCATGAGAAGATCCAGCACAGCACTAACATTCACCTAGATGGAGCATTTCCTGTTATTCACACAGACCTAATCTCAACATCCAGACATCTCTTCTGTTTCATTACAGGTGACAAAACTGACACTGCCAACAGAATCTGATTATTTATATGGCTGTCAAATCTGGCTCATTAAAATAATTCCCCTGAATCTTTAAATGTCAGAAACGGACCATAACAAGCTTAACCAGAGCAGGCAGGTTCTTCTTTTTTGCCCTATGCTGCAGGGCATTCAATTAGGAAACATCACACTATGGGCCTCCTTTGCCCAAACACCTTTAATTACACACAAAGTAGCATGCCATTGTCCGAAGGGCTCTACACATGGCTTTAGGACAAAATGAAACAATCACCACCCATCTTGCTTTATTAATTGGGATCTGTTAGTTCTACAGAAGTTGGTGTTTTTGGAACAAGTCAACTATTCCATCGCGCCGCCATCTGGAGTTTTCAAGTTGCGTTTTCATGGTGAAAAATCATTTTGCATGGTAAAAGAATGACCATGCAATGGTAAATCTTTTAAAATGAATGATTTTTAATCTACTATAAGCTGCATACAAAATACTAGCTACAAAGTACAAAACATCCTTGATTCCCAAGCTAGTTTGTTTTGGTTGTCACCATTGTTGATAATCATATGCAAAATCTTTATGTCTGTGTGTGACTACGTGATATATTTTCTCAAAACATTGTGTACACATGCTTTTTATTCACCTTCAAATAAGTGATAATTTTAATGGTACTGGTCCAAATAACACAGTTCCACAAGATTGGTGGTTATAAATGGCAGATATAAAGACAAAAGTCTAAACACAACATTGCTCGATTTTGTCATCATCAACAAGGACCTGATGACATCCGATCTTACTTTTTCTTGGCTTTCTCTGCCACAACAATGATGTTATACAAACAGTTACAACAGCCAAAGAAAAGTTAAAGTAAGAAGAATTGGGACCAAGAGCCCAACTAAAGCAAACACTGATCACCACAATGGTTACTTAAAATGAAACATATCAACATCTAAACCTCATCTAAACAATGTAAGGAAATTACATTGATATAAACATGAGTTTTAATTTAATGCATCCTGAGTGTTTATTTGGTCCAGAAACAGTATAAATTGTCTAAATGAGACCATAAATTATGTTGAAAATATGTCCACAATGGCCACATTTGAACTAGTTTTTAACCTTGTATGAAGGTTCGATGAACGTCTATATCGGACATGCAGAACACGTCAAAAAAAGACGTCATAAAAACGTTCATTCTGGCTCCTCAGTGGATGTCTTTTGTGACAAAGACGTTGAAAGATGTCTTTTGGACATCATGTTGTTTAGTGGGTATATTGTACTGGCTCAATAGAATATAGCTATTATAATCACATTTATTTTACATAATATTTACTAAAATAATTAGAAATGTATTATTTGCAAGTGAATCAACTTCAGAAAATAATTTGAACTTAATAAGACGCACTTTCTAAGATATAATACAGAAGTTTGCAAGGTGGCATTAAATGTTAATTCGATATTCAAAGGCTTGTTAATATGATAGAAATGGTGTTTGCTGAATGCTGACAGCACATGAAAAAAGTGGTATATCGTTTGCCTTTCTATTATTAGACACAACTGTTCAACAAAGATAGTAAACTAATGAAGACTGACAATTGGTGCTAATGTGTGTCTGTGAGTTCTCAACGCTGCCAAAATAAAAGTTGACCGCTATTGACTACTATTAAATTATTGCATGAACTATTGATACGAATATAGAAACTTACAACATTAGTTTTGAAAAACGCCAATTTGGTCACTGGTTAACCAATAAGCTTGCACGGCCTGATATGACATTGATATTTGACTTTTAAGAGATAGAGCATTTCGTGTTAACTTGGAAACTGACTCGTTCATTTTGTGTTTTACGGTAAGTTTTAAGGGTGCGATTCGCTGCCACAGACTCCATTTTCTTTGCCATTCCCTGTGCAGTCTGCTTTGTCTGTCTTGCTTCTTTTCATTTCTCCATTTACTTACTTGACACTCTTCCCTATTCTTACATTCATTTCACAGTCTTACACCCCTCTTTTCTTTGCCCCTCTCTCCTCCCTTCCACTCCTCTCATCTTTTCTTTCCTTCTTGCCAAACTCCAAAGGCCCGGGTGGTGAAGTGTTCAGGTCGCCGTGGCAACAACAGGTCCCATTCTTTCGTCATGCCGGTCAGAGCTGATTGGAATTCTAAGTTGGGCCCGGGTTCAGTGAGCTGATGAGAACAGGATGTGCTCTCCTGCTCCACACAACAGCCTCCTTAAAAGGAGAACTCCGGCGCAACCTTTGGTCTACAAAACATCGGTACCTAGTCGACCGTTCTCTGAGATTTGTTTTCATGATAATCGAATGTAAAGAGTTTTATCTCTAAAAACTGTTTAATGTTTAATATTTAATTAATGTTTTATATCTAAAAGCGTATAATGCTAGTATTGGGGGCACCAGAGCCCATCTAACGGAGAGCCTTGGCACTTCCTATTAGCCCCATTGTGTATCATCTTGGTTGCAGTTCCATTAGAATTCCACTGGAGGTGATAGCGGGCAAGTGCAGAATGAATGGGAGTTTAGTATGTAGCTAAACGGCTAAATGTGTCTCTTTGTCCTGCTTGTTGTTGAATCAACATAGATTTTATTGTTGATTCCTTAAGTTCAATATAGATTATAGGTCAAAAGTCGAATGAACGAGTACTCTGCTATTGTGTGACGTCATCATAGTTTTGAACGGACTTTTAGAACAGATAAGTGAACATAAAAATGCAAAAGTGTATTACTCGTAGCCCTCCTTTTGAATGCAGCTTTTAAATTACTTGACAAAAAATTACATCCTGAGAAAGTGGATTTCTGGGCTGAAACCCCATTGACTCCCATTCATTCTGCACTCGACCGCGAGCGCCCCCGCATGGACAGAGACGTGTTACTGCAGCCAGTCCAGAAACCGGAAGTAATCAGCCAGTGCCAATTCTCTTCAATTAGACATTCTCTGTGGGCACTTAATATTAATAAGTAAAAGAAATCGCTAGTTAATACCACTAACAAGGCTCAAAATGGACCCACACTAACACAGAAACATAATGAGGGTCCATAAATGCAAAACGAAGCATTGAGAACTTTGCACACTTAGTACAGACCGTTTAATAAGAAGATACTTTATAAAGACAGTGCACTTCGTGTAAACAGACAGAAGCCATCTTTGGAAAACAGTCTCGATAAGTCAAACCACGAACGTCGTGCTGAGTGAGCTGTATGAACAGTGTTCATGGTTTGACTAAAAGATGGTGCCGCCTGTATACATGTAGTTGTAGTCACATGGACTATATAATCAATGTCTTTATTAGCTTTCTGGGACTTAAAACTGGTCATAAGTAACGTTGCAGTCTATCAGAAAGATTCTCTCGGATTTCATATAAAACATCTTAATTTGTGTTACGAAGATGAATGAAGGTCTTACGCATTTGGAACGACATAAGCAGGGGTGGTAAAAGTACTTCAAAAGTTATACTCAAGTAAAAGTATATATACTTAAATAAAATATTACTCCAGTAAAAGTAGAAAGTCCTCCATTCAAACATCACTTGAGTAAAAGTACAAAAGTATCCGATTTAAAAAGTACTTAAGTACCGAAAGTAAAAGTAAACATTCCAATGAACTGTAAATATACATAATTAAGCAGAACAATTATTTTGAGGGGGGTTTGCAATTATTTAATTGAACAAATGATAAGATTACATCATTTTTCAGATTACTGCAATTAAGAATTTGTTAGATTTTCAATAATAAAAGACAATTACAGGCGATTTAAAGGCTGTTAAATATGTTCTATAGCACTGTGTTGTGTTTGTTACATTTTACTGTTTAGAAGATTGATCTCCTTTAAATCTCCTTTATAAATGCTTTACAAGGCATGAATACTCACTTTAGATGAGCTCACACACATAGTTAACTGAGCACTAGTAAATGCTTTATAACTACCTGTATTTACTACATTTACTTAAGTGATCTTATGAATGACTGACAACTCTTAAATAACTGGTTTGTAAATAATGCTATACTTCATTTCAGGGGTTGGGCGTTATGGCAACAATATCATATCACGATTTTTTTTTAGGAAAATCACGATCACGATTTTTTTATCACGATTCTTTTTAAAGTTTTACTATTTTGCAAGTGGATGTTCATTACAGCCAAACTAATGTCCCTATGTTAAAAACAAAGCCTTAGGTAACAAAAGAAAAAAGAAAGGCATACATTTAGGCCAGTGGCGAAGATAAAAATCTTCGTCATTATTTTCTTTGTTATTAAAAAAATTAGACAAGATAAACATTACACAAATTAATATTCAAATTAAATAAACAGTGTTTTTTTTCAAATGCAGTAGGTGTATTTAACAGTAGCATTGAAGAAAGTAATTAAATGAACAAATATTAAATTAAAACACTACATAGACTTCACTATTATTGATTCTTATTAAAGCTACTATTAAAGTTCTCAGTCAGTGAGTGATTTTCTCCTTGTGTTTTTTTATTTTTAATTTTTTTTATTAACACTAAAGGGATAGTTCCCTCAAAAATGAAAAAAATGTCTTAATTTATTCTCTCAAGATGTTTTAAACCCAAGTTTCTTCTTCTGTCTGAAAATAAAAGTTATTTTGAATAATGTGGGTAACTGAACAGTTGCTGGTCCCCAGTGTATAGTTTTTTTTTCTCCTGGAAGTTAATGGGGACCAGCAACTGTTTGGTTACCCACATTCAAAAAAAATCTTCTTTTGTATTCAGCACAAGAAAGAAATTAATACAGGTTTGGAACAACATTAGAGTGAGTAAATAATGACAGATTTATTTATTTATTTTGTGAACTATCCCTTTAAGTAGGCTACAAGCAGCAGCACTATTTACTGAGTGTCGCTGTAGACCAGCACGCGACGCGTTTAATATAGACGCATATTACAACAGATTTCTCTCAAATGTTTGCTTTCACTTTAGTCATAGCCAATTATTTTATGTAAACATTGTGTGTATTTTACAGTATTAGCATAACAAGACTCGAAAAGAGAACTTAGTCCAGTATTCAGGCGCTGTTTGACAGGCTTCTGTCTGCGAGCGTCGGGGGTTTGCGCTCAGGAAAGCGGACGTTAGAAACAGCGCATCAGCACGTGAATTAAATGTTTAACCGGCAAGGCTTATGCAAATAATGAACTTTGGTGAATTGCAGTGTCCCGACCGAACCTATTCAGTTAACGTGTGATGTGTAGGCTACGTCGCGTTGTAGGCTACAATTGAGACCGAGGCGCCAGAACTGAACTGATAGAAAGCACTGTAACACGGTCGTGGCAGGCAAAGAAGCATTTCAGCCGATAAGAATCTTACTTAACTTCAGTGAATTCAAACATATCCTTGAGATATGGCCATGGGTGATCCCTGTCGCGATCTCGGGATCATTTCTGCTGACAGCGAGAGCTGCTACTGTTTCTGTGGTCATCATCTTCCACTGAACTGGCGAACTGAACAAACTGCTATGTGAGCGTATGCTGACAAAGAGCGTGAGCGCGTGCGTTCTTTTTTTTCTAAAGAAAACCACGTTTTTCATTGGTTTGGAAAGCCAAGTGTAATAAAATACTCGGAGCGGGCATGGGGAAATGTCTAGAGAGTAAAAAGTAAATTTTGCCTTTAATATTGTAGTGGAGTAAAAGTGAAAGTAGGTGCAAATAAAACATACTCAAGTAAAGTACAGATCCCAAAAAAATACTTAAGTAAAGTAACGAAGTATTTTTACTTCGTTACTTACCACCACTGGACATAAGGGTGGGTCATTAATGAAAACATTTTGGGTGAACTCCTCTAGATAGCCTTGTGGAAAAAAGGTACACTTAAGCATACTTTTAAAAAGAATATTAATTATTTTATAAATAATATACTTTAAAAGTATGTGCTTGAGTACTAACTAAATGCAATGATTTCTGATTGCTGTACTTTAGAGGCTACTTGCATGCAATACACGAGTTGGGATTATAATCAATACTTTACAATGCTTTAGTATGTTAGTTAACACATCAGACGTATACATCTTAAAATGAGGACAATTCGCTTGGAAAATAACATTACACCTCCCCTCATTATGCAACATGTTTTAATGCTTGCCTTGCAAATTGAAGTTCATTTGAGGTTCCATAAACCAGAGATGAACCTTTAGAAGGGTTTTGAATAAAACGAACAGGGAGACATTAGATGGTTAATATTCCTGATTGAAAAATTCCTGATTGAGCTTTAATACAAAACTGTATCTGCCATTTTTATATAATGTGACCTAAATTATTCTTGTTCTCTCTTTAATATCTTTTTCCCACCAACCCAACGGCCTCGGTCTGACCCCGCCCTTTTTCTGTCCAAACAAAGGATGCGCCCCTCGCCGCTGCAACCGCCCGGAGGGATTCCGGGCCAGATGATGTCACTTTTGGCTGCATGTTTTAAACCAGCTGCTTCTGTTGCTTAGAAACGACCCCTCCGAGAGAAGCAGCAAAGGAAGATAATCATTTCGCCAGCTGATTTTTCTCACTCTGTCAATTGCTTCATAAATTATAAATTAGTGTCACTATTCAAACTGAAACCTGACATACTAGGTAATAAGTATCTAAATGATTTCTGAAATAACTATTAGCAGTGGATGCTCAAGTTAATACTATTACTGTTGCTCATATTTTAGTAATGGATTGAACAAAATCCTTACCATAAGTATTACACTAATGAGAACTCAAACTACAAATTACAATGCGCTGTTACGTGTGCAAAATCCCATGGATTTACATTAAAGAAGAGACTGCTTTAGACCATAATCCCTTGTGAAAAAGAAGGGCGCTATTGTCTTGAATGGCTTTTGTAGTGTAGCCTACTTCAAATCTTAAAGGTATATCTTTTTTTTAAAAAAACTGTACATGCAGATAATATAATATTATCACACTTAAATACAAATTTTAAAAGTGCACTTTGCAACAATGTCACATTTACAGTTTTACTTTTAAGT